>JAJOZX010003744.1:127500-165000 GCA_023014485.1 Bathynomus jamesi | reverse complement strand
TATTAATCAACCCATCGTCGTATGCTTTGTCTTTCAAGTGGTGGCTTATTCATTTCACGTCGAAATCGTCTTTAAGCAGCAACAACTGAACTACTTTCATGCACAAATGTAACAATTTTTTGCTTCTTTCTCTGAGTTGTCATCTTATTCACTTTCAAAAGCAAGGTAATGAACAGAGAGATGAAACTTAGAATGTACTGTAGAGTGGGAATATCCTCTTAGGCCTTAATTAAAACTCTCACCCCCTGTGGGATGTTGCCTACACCCTTAACGGCCTAAACTTGCGATAATTTGAGTAGAGTACAGTACAATAGCTACACAAGTCTAGGTGTGTGTGTGTGTGTGGTGTGTATTAGGTTCATTTTATGATTTTTGTACTTAATCACACCTTTCATACGAAAATTTTTAATTACAAATTTTTTACATATTAAATGTAAACAACTGTTAAGAAAATTAAAAACTTCCTTTATCGTATAGGCCTTGAATTTTTTCGATACTTGGAAGAATAAAATATGGTGGCAAATAATATTTGCTTTTGATATATTCATTTTTGGATATATATATATATATATATATATTATAATATATATATATATATATATATGGGAATGAACTCAGAATGGTCCCCTGAGTTTTTTATGATACACACAGACAGTGCATGGAACAAGGAACTCTTCTGGGATAATTAAATCCACTATAGTCCGAATAAGTAATGGTAAATGACAAATACCATAGTTTATTCGGACTATAGTGGATTTAATTATCCCAGAAGAGTTCCTTGTTGCATGCACTGTCTGTGTGTATCATATATATATATATAGTCCCAATTGGCGGTCTTCTTGCATATCTATCTTACTCTCGGTCATCCTTCCTTCGGGATTTCGGTGAAACTTTTTACTATTGCGCTAGACATATCAAAAGCTTTTGATAGAGTGTGGCAGAAATCTTTACTCTCCAAACTGCCCTCCTTCTGTTTCTATCCTTCTATAGATTCTGATTCTTCCCCACTGATTTCCTTTCTGGCCGATCTATATATAGCTGTGGTTGTAGATGGCCACTGTTCTTCTCCTAAAGCTATTAACAGTGGTGTTTCTCAGGGCTCTGTGCTGTCACCCACTCTTTTCCTTTCATCTTTCAATGACCTATTAAGTCGCATTTCCTGTCCTATCTACTCCTATGCCGATGATTCCACTCTTCACTTCTCCACCCGCTTTACAAAGCGTCCCTCTCAACAGTCGCTCCATGCTTCCCGTAGGACGGCTATGGTACACCTGACCTCTGATCTTTCTGCCATCTCTGATTGGGGCAGAGAAAACCTTGTGGCTTTGAATGCCTCAAAAATTCAGTTCCTCCATCTGTCTACTCGTTACAATCTTCCACACGACTATCTCCTTACCTTCAACAACACACAACTCAATACTTCCTCTTCTCTTAACATTCTTGGCGTTTCCTTTTCACGTGATCTTTCCTGGAAAGATCACACATACTCTCTTTCTAAAACAGCTTGTAAGAGGTTAGGTGTGCTATACCGCCTCCGCAGTTTCTTCATCCCCACTCAGTTGCTGTCCCTATATAGGGGTCTTGTCCGCCCGTGTGTGGAGTACGCTTCTCATGTGTGAGGTGGCTCAACCCACACAGCCGTACTTGGCCGGGTGGAATCAAAGGCTTTTCGTCTCATCATTTCCCCGCCTCTGAACTGAATGTCTTCAAGCCCTCTCTCTTCGTCGCAATGTTGCGTCACTCTCTCTTTACTATCGCTATTATAACGGACATTGCTCTTCTGAACTCCTCCTTTAAGGAGAGCACGCAGTACCAGACTTTGTACACATTCTCATTCCTTTTCTGTTCAACTCTCTAACGCAAGGGTTAATCGGTATTTTCAATCTTTCATCTACTCAACCGGTCAACTTTGGAACAATCTTCCTAAATCCATCCTTCACCCTGTCGAGACATCTCGAAAACCCTGGACCTTGATGTTGGCTCTCTTCTTCTTCTATGGAGGGTGGTCGCTTTTTCTGCCGGCATTTGCCCTTGTCCCTTCCTTCTTGCACAAAAAAAAAGTGTATATATATATATATATTATATATATATATATATATTATATATATATATATATTATATATATGAAACGTTGAGGTCGAAGTATATAATTAGTATATAATTACACAAAAAGCCTTCGAATCATTTCCTGTTTTACTCTATGGGTGTGTGATATATATATGGAATACCACTCAATGATCACACGCGATTTAGCATGTTTCGATGAACTAATGAAATACTTGCCAGGATGTACAATATTAACTTTTATTCCATCGTACCAAGTGGCAGTGTCCACGGCTTCTGCTCTTGAGACCCCGGGTTTGAATTCTGGTCGCATAAAGCTATATATATATATATATATATATATATATATATATATATATATATATATATATATATATATTATCCATATGGGCAAATGAGCGGTTTAAGGGTGGTAGAAAAATACACAGAATAGAACTCCATCTCTCATCCGTGTATTTTTTACCACCCTTAAACTGCTCATATATATAGTATGTTAAATCTTACGAAAATCACTACAGAATGGACCCATGTTGACAAGTGTTCTCGCGTGCCATGTTTCCTGCCAATTACCCACATGAAACCCAAAGAAGACTAAAAATCATTTACTTCTTGGCTTGATAAGAAACTATAAATTACCACTTTTTGTTTGAATGAGTCTTAAATTATACGCTTTGTCGGGGGTTTCCACCCCCAGGAGAAAGTCGTAGATTTGTTTAATGACATTGACATTAGTAAACATGAAACTTCTGGCACCCTTGGCACTCTTTACGACATTTTAACGGGCCAAACTGTGGCACTTATAAAAATGATACATTCATCGTTTTTGCTTATATATATATATATATATATATATAGAGAGAGAGAAGAGAGAGAGAGAGAGAGAGAGAGAGAGAGAAGAGAGAGAGAGAGAGAGAGAGAGAGAGTGTCCCATAAATCCGGTCTCATAGGAAAAAAAAATTTAAATTAAGGTTAAAACAAATTTTCGTATGAGACCGGATTTATGGGATAGCCTGTACAGATTCCTTTCCATAATTGGGATTTCGATAGTCATTTATTTGTTTTACTGTGTAATGAGCTGGTGTTTGCGTGTATCCAGAGGATATGATTTGATGTAATCCCTTGGGCATTCCAATATCGAGGTCATTGTGGAAGTGTTTAGCTTCAAAAGATGTATCACGATGAATGCCTGCAGTTATTCTACGAAAAATAAGACACACACACACACACACACACACACACACACACACGTACATTTGGTAACATTACGAAAACGTGTTATTTTTACATTTTCAGTTCTGGATAGCGACATTTAAGGAGAGATGGTGTTTTTGTATGTATATATTTTTCAAAATCGAAAGAAAATCTTTCTTTTTTTAACTTCTTCCTACGTACTGTAATATGTCCTGTAATTTCGATTTTTCTGTTATTTTATTAAGTCGAAATACTTCCATTTTCCAGGAAAATTGAGAGGTATCAGGTTAAAATAAAATATATCCATAAATGACTATCCATTTTCATTGACCTCTTCAGGGGGTATCATGAATAAGAATTATTAATTATTGGAGTATATATTAGTCTTAAGTTATCATTATAGATATAAAACAAATACAGTCATTTTAGAAGCATAAAAAAGGTTATTTCCAAATTTATAGGGAAATCGCACGCGAGGAAAAAAATCTACGGTTACTTGAATATGTAACTTTAATTTTCTCCCAAAAATAAAAAAATAAAAATTACAAGTGTAAAAAATTTATATAAAAAACTGACACTGAATGTTTTTCAAACTTGAAGGATAACATCTTAGTAAATATATAGTTTTTCAACAAAAAATTTACGGGAAAATATGAAAAAAGTGGGAAAAAAAAGGTGTTTTGAAGAAAAGGTGGGTTATGATTACTTGTATTTTGGTTGGGGAGAGGGGTGGGTTCAAATACAAATATCTGAGGATACAAGCTTTTTTTCAGGTGTTTTACGAAGTTTTTAGTATATGCTACTCACGCTGTTATCCGTGATTCAGTCGTGAATCGAGTTAACTTTGGTTTACTAACTTTGATCATCGTGCACTTATCCGTAGTCATTACACCAAGTTAATCCGTGCTCACAAACGAACTACTTATTTGTATATTATATTGTAACAGAATAATAATGTGCGCGGTGGGGGACCAGTCAGTGGTAGTGGGCAGCAACGGCTGCACCACTCACCCAGGGTATACTGAGTTAACCGTAAAACCAGTTTATCCGTGGTCATGGATCACCCCTCATTCACGGATAACTGAGTACGTACTATATGATATCAAGATGGTCAGGACCAGCTCTCAAGTAACTACCTTCAAAAGTGGGTGAGAAAGAGGTGTATGAAAAGGTGAGACCACAAGAAAACATCTATAACTTCAAAGGTTAGATTGAAACTTGTAAAAATACTCGACAAAAAGACGAAGAAAAACGGTGAAAATTTCATCCAAATCGGTCTGTAGGTGAAATATTTATCAGCAATTCCCTTATCCTACCCTTAACCTAGCTTGGGCAACCTAATCTAACCTTTCGTGACCTTTCCTAATTTCCATTATATCCATTTTTCATGATATTTAGTGATTTTTCAATTAAAAACTGGAACAATGTCGATAACGTTAATATCACTACTGCAATGTGCGGAAATAACCTGATTATTTTTAATATGATTTGTTAATTAATTTGAGCGTTCATTAAAAGGTTACAAATTGAGCTCTCTCTCTCTCTCTCTCTCTCTCTCTCTCTCTCTCTCTCTCTCTCTCTCTCTCTCTCTCTCTGTTAAATTAACAATTAATCAAAAACCTCACCTGTAAATTAAAAAGTAATATATTAATAAACGTTTTTAGAAAGCGGCTGTTCCTTCTCCCTCGACTACTATACGCCATTTTGAGTTGGAAATGGCATTGTTTCATATAGAAAATACCCATAAATTGTAGAACAGTAAAATTATTAACATATGAAAACCTAAACATTACCTAACCTGCATGTTGTCTGTCGATGATCTCGGTATTATAGGTATCCTAAAGATTGTCACGATTTCGTAAGATAGCGAAGAATACACACACACACACACACACACACACACATATATATGTGCGAACCTCATCATAAGCGAGGTACCGACTTTTTAAAATTCGTATATCTAAAATCTAATTAACTAAACCTAATTTAATATAACCTAACCTAACCTTAGTGTTATCGAACTGAGAAGGTCGTGATAAGTGTTTCGGACCTAATTATACGGTCAAAGGTTGTTTTCTGTTAATTCATTAAATGATGAGGTACTCGATAATCTGGGGTAATCTAACCTAACCAAATTTAACTAACCTAACTTAGCGTAACCCAATATAATCAGGACTAGCATAGCTCTTCCGATAATAATAATATTTCTAGATTTTTTTACATACGTTTTTAATGTTCCGGAGTACCAAACGTGGTACCTCCCAAATAAATTACCTCACTACATCTGTGAATTATCACACACTCGCCCACACTTATGCCCATTTACCTACGACCGCGCGCCCACACACACGAAAATTTTTTAGGGTATCCATTTCATTTTACATGAAAAGCCAAAAATTTTAAAAATATCTGGTTTGTGTTTAAGGGTAAATTTTCTAACGTAACCAGATCTTTTTTATTTTTAGAAATGGATCTTCTCAAGTAAATAAATCTACGGGGAAATACTTCACCATTTTCGTTATTTTCGATGTAAATAAAATTTGTAGGGCAAAAGAATGTCTAAAATGCAATTTTAGCTACACAACATCTTTCTGAATGTGTTCTGAACTTTTCCGACGATTTATTATTGCAAGAATGGAATTTTTTGGTCAATCATCCATGCTCTTAGGCGATAAAATCTTAGTTCATACCTAATAATGTTTATTTCAAAGAATGTGTGTGTGTGTGTGTGTGTGTGTGTGTGTGTGTGTATATAATTTAGACCGGCCCAGACTCATAGGGGTGAAAAATATTTTCTTAAGTCTCACCCCTGGAATTTGTTATGCGTGTTGATAGAAAGTTTTGAGTGAAATTTCGGCTCGATTCGATAGTATTTAGTGGTGCCGACAGACTCTGAAATGTGTAGTTTTTCCGCACCACCCAGGAGGTAACTACAACAGGCACTTTGTTTTTTTTAAGTGGTATCCCCAATAGGCCTAATCCACTTTTTTTAATGTTAACTCATGATGTTGATGTGCTTCCTGTCTTTATCATCGATTTCTTTGCCTCTGGAAACCGCTCTCGGTGTTTTTCCACGACTTGAAGAAGGTACTGCAGTTGTTCTTCGTTTTTTGTGAGATGACTACTGAAATCTGAATTAATGAGACCGCTCTCTCTGCATTATCGTTTACAACATTCATTGTTTTAACATATTCCTTAGCTAATTTATAGTCGTCCCTGTTATCCCATTCTGTAAGATCTACTTCGAGAAACGTCGATTGAAGGGACAATTTCTCAAAGAAGGAGCGACTTCAGCTTGTGACAAAGTCCGCCAGATTTTTCTCTAGTGGGTCATCATGAGTGTGGTCGAAAGCAATTCGTTTTTCTGGTATTTCTGAACCAGGTCTTTCCATTGCCTGAACCATCTGCCGTTTCACTCGCAAAGTTATGCCATCATCAAAAAAGGCAAGCGACACAAGTTCTTCATTTAGATACCAGAGGTGACGGCATAGTGCTTTGCTAGCTATTGCTGAAAGTTCCTTGTCATCATAATGCTGAAGCTCTTGTAGATACTCCAAATCGGTTCTTTGTGCAGAAGATGCGATGGGAGCCGCAAACCATTTTGGCACATAAAAGCGAACAGCATAGCGAGAGAAGCGTTCCATTGCACTCTGTTCCTGTTTTGTCAGGTTGAACTGCGAGCGAAACAATACAATTTTGATGACATAAATCGTGACATCCACCTAGCGCGATGTAAAGCCCCAGGTTGACGAAAATGTACTCCTCCTGAAGGAACACCACCTAAATAAATAATTGATAATTCAAGAAGTTCGCGATAATCCGTCTCGGTGACTTCTCGCAAGCTGTTCTTCGTACAGTGCGAGGATTTCTGCTTTCCACAGCATGTTTGTATTGGCAGTTTCAAATCTTTTATCATCCATTTGTTTCCAGGAATTCTTGAAACGTTTGAAAAGTAATATATCCGGTCACGTTGAACCACCGTAACACTTCTGGAAGACGTCTGATATCACAATTTCATTAATATGGTGCCACCAGGCCAAAGAAAGGAGTTTTCTATCAAGCTTACTTTCGATTATCATGCAAGCGCCCTTTTTTTGGCCAGTATTGCTAGCGGCAGTATCAAAACACACTGCTTGAATACATTCTCGCAAATTCCAATTGTCTAAGCATTCTAGAACTGCTTCTGCAATTCTTTCGCCTTCTCCAGAAGCAAGTTTAGGTACTGCTAGAAGCTTAGACTTTCCACCGGATACAAGAATAGCTAGCCTATCTATATTTTCATCACCTGTTATATCTTGCATTAATTTACCATCCCAATGAATAGTAAGCGGAATGTCAGAGGTAAAGGTCTGCTTAATGTCATCTGCAATTTTTTTGTGTACAACACTCCTCGCCCTCTGTAGAGTGCTTCTGCTCAAAACAAGATTGTCAATATCATGTCCAAGAGAAGTTGCAGCAGCTGAAAGCACCATAACAGCACAACGATCACTTGTTTTTGTTCGATCTAATGCCATTGCCAGATCAGGTGTTACGATGCACTTACGCTTATTTGATATTGTGCTGCTTGAAGGTTTGATGTCATTTCAGGAGTGTACGATGTGCCTGACTCTCGTTGCTCATCACTACTACTGCTTGAACTGCTATCACTGAACTGAACAACAGCTGATGACAATTTCTTTCGCAATGCTTCGGCTTCTTTTAGTGCAGCTTGTCTTTCATCTTTTTTCCGTTGTTGCATTTACTTAGCGACCAGTTTCTTATCAATATCAGTCATGTAACCTCGCCTCCCTTTTTCTCTCTGAGCTTGTAAGAATGATCTATCTTCCTCATTTGATATCATTTGTAAAGCATTTGCGTGAGCTATATCAAAAAAGTTATCTAAACTACCTTGGAATTCAGTTTCTTTTTTAATTTGATTTTGATTTTTGAAGTCATACATTTTTTGAATTTTCGTTAGTACATGCTGTTTGGCTCTGGTGGGTCTTTTCGCATTGTCCCAAATCTCAAAAATTTCAGCATAACTATGTTGGAATTGTTGGATGCTTCTTTCAATGATTTTTTTTACTGTTTGTGAGACAGAAAAGCCGACGTAGTACATCTCCATTGGATGGAAGCTCCTTACTGCCAATTGTGTCAATTGGCTGTCCAATCAGCCATATTTCAGTTTTTCTTCTTGTTTTAATTGAATCTGACATGTGAAGGATAAAATCTGCAAATATTAAGGGAAAACACTCGCGCATCAATTTCTCACTGCGTCTTAAACAATACTGACGCGAACAGTGAGCTTCCACTTTTCTCCGTAGCCAATGACGTCACTAGTAATGACGTCAGGTCAAAAGACGTGTTTCTACTCAACATACACAGTACACAGTGAAACATGTGGAACACACTGCACGAGAGTGTGAATAGGCATGGTTTACACACAATATTTGTAATAAGAATTACAAAATAAATATATGATGAATAAATGTAATAAATAAATGAAAAATACAAGAGACTGTCGGCACCACTAAAAGTACACAGATATTGTTGGAATTTAGTGTGCGAGTATATAATATGATGGTGGTAACAATTTTAGGAGGTGAGACTTTAATTTTTCAAATAAAAGTTTTGGCGGGCCGATCTAATATATATATATATATATATATATATATATATATTTTAACTTCTGGCCTACCGGATTTTGTACTTTATTTTACTGTGTTAACGCCAGACGCTTTTATTCAGTTTGGTCGTTGAGCATTTATATGTAGATAGTTTTTATATTATATATATATATATATATATATATATATATATATATTCTCGGAGGCAAAGCTGGGCACTTGCGGTATTTTTTGCGGTACTGCGGTACTACCGCACTACCAAACCGGTACCGCATAACGCAGTACCGCAAAGGATCGCTGAAAGTACAGCAGTACCGCTACCGCATTCAAATTTCCCGCGGTACTTTCCGCGGTACCGACAAACACGACTTTTCAAAAAATTAACACTTTTTTTGAAGTAAACCTTATTACAGGAGTACAGTAAGACGAATGCTGCGTGTGTTGCATCAGCCTAACTCTAGACACGTTAAGTTTTCGTTCAGAACATGTTACGTTGCCATCCTATCACAACGCCTCAGTGCAGTGCTTGCTTTTGAGCCGGTTGCACGTGTGTTACATTTCTGTGACAAGATCGATTTTTAGCCATTATGGCAGAAAGTTCAGGTGCGAAATCGCCGATATGCAATTTCTGAAAATATGTGCTATTACTTGTATTGTTCTTGTGTGCAGTACCGCAGTACCGCGCAACGCACCAGGGGGACCTGAAAAAGTACCGCAGTACCGCGTAACGCACTGGGCATGCTGAGGTACCGCAGTACCGCGTAACGCACCCCCAAATTTTGGTACCGCGCCCACCACTGCTCGGAGGCCACTGATGACATTAGAAAGCTAATAAAGGCCATAAACCCAATATAATGATCTGCGGAGACTTTAACTTCCCATTTATAAAATACAAAAAGGTGAATAGGAATATATATATTCACCAAGACAAGGGGGGCACAAGAGAAGATCAGGAACAAGCAAAAATGTTGATGGCTCTCACAAACGAGTTTATGCTGACACAGGAGATAACAGAAAATACCAGAAAAAATAACTGCCTAGATCTGGTATTCACGAATAACACGAACTTGATTGCTGATATAAAAATAACCCCAACCATTATCTCAGACCACAACTTAATCGAGATATCAACAAATATGACGGCAGCATTAGAAGACAATACACATATTGTGGAAAGAAGTAAATTCGGGGCCTTTAACTTAAACTCGAAGACTATAAATTGGGAAGCAATCAGATCGCACATGGCCCAAATAGAATGGAGAACAATTTTCGAGAATAAAACAACTGAAGAAATGCTAACAACCTTGGAGGAAAAAACGCTGAGAATTTTAGAAAAATATGCTCCGAAATCACAGCCAAAAGGAAAGAGGAGCTGGCTAGAAAGGCAAAAGAGAAGACTATTCGGCGAAAGAGAAGACTATTCCGCAAAAGAAAGAGAGTGGAGGCGAAGTTAGGAAACTGCGGAGATAATGACAGGAAAACAATAAAAGAAAAACTGGAGGGTATCGATAGGGAAATACAAGCCCTGATTAAGGACCATACAGAGAGGGAAGAGGAAAAGGCGGTAGAAGCAATAAAGGAAAATCCAAAATACTTCTATAGCTATGCAAAAAGGAAAACAAAAACGCGCGCCGCTATTGGGCCCTTAAGGACGGGAAATAATGAATTAACCGACGATCCAAAAGAAATATCTGATACATTGAGAGCTCAATATGAATCAGTTTTCAGTACCCCAAAAAGTGACAAAGCGATACCTGACATAAATGCATTCTTTGAAGAGGAATTGCAAGGAGAGTATATAACAGACTTTGAGTTTACACCAGAAGATGTAGCGAGAGCTATAGGACAATGAAACTACATTCAGCTGCAGGTCCGGACAATTGGAACGCATTATTGATTAAAAACTGTAAAAATGAAATAGCTACACCTTTATACTGGATATGGAGAAGATCCCTAGACACTGGGGAAATACCGAGCATCTTGAAAAGCAAATATTGTCCCTATATATAAAGGAGGGGACAGATCTCAAGCAAAGAACTATAGACCAGTGTCATTGACGTCCCACCTCACCAAAGTATTTGAAAGAATAGTTAGAGAGAAAATTTATGATTTCCTGGAGACACGGGAAAGATTCAACGAAAATCAGCATGGATTCCGGTCAGGTAGATCATGCCTATCACAACTAATAGAGCACTACAACAATATCCAAGATGCATTGGAAGGCAATGACAACTACGATGTTATATACACAGATTTTGCTAAAGCTTTCGATAAATGTGACCATGGTATAATAGCACATAAAATTAAAGACATGGGAATAACAGGCAAAGTGGGAAAATGGATCTACAACTTCCTTAGTGATCGTCTGCAGGTCGTCAAAATTCAAGGTATATCATCATCAGAATCGGAAGTACGCAGCTCAGTACCACAAGGGACAGTACTGGCCCACTCCTGTTCATTATCATGCTAACAGACATAGACAGCGGAGTAAACAGAATAGTATAGTAACATCCTTTGCAGACGATACAAAGATCAGCAGAAAAATCAGCGATGTACATGACGTGGAGGCCTTGCAGAGGGACACGAACAAAATATACAAATGGTCAGAAGACAACAACATGTCATTCAACGCCGAGAAATTTCAGTTCTTGAGATATGGTAGAAAAGAAGAACTTAAACAGACTGCGTATTATGCTCCAGATAGACAGGAAATTCAGAGAAGCATGAAAGCGATTGATCTCGGGATAATAATGACAGATGATGCGAAATTCGAAACACAAAATCAGATAGCGATAAATAAAGCAAAAAGAGTCGCCGGACAGGTTCTAAGAACGTTCAAGAGAAGGGACAGGACAGTAATGATTCCTCTGCTAAAAACACTGATTATACCAAAACTTGAATACTGCTCAGTTTTGACGTCCCCATAAAAAGGAAGAAACTAATAAACTAGAAGAAACGCAAAGGCATTTCACAGCCAAGATTGATGGCTGCAAAGAACTCAACTACTGGGAAAGACTACGTAACCTAAATCTGTACTCACTGGAAAGAATCTGCCTTTCCTATTTTCCAGTGTTGTTTGAACGGTAATTGGGTTTAGTTTTAGGTTTGGTACCAGTTTTTCGATCATTTTCCATATGTAGATTATGATGTACCCCTCTCTTCTTCAGATGAGCCGGGCGTGCCTGGCTATGTACGGTGGAGAGCGCAAGAAAGCAACTCGCTCCTCCACCAGGCCAGACCTAGAGGCGGGCCACCAGCTTGACCTCCGTGTGAAGAGACCAACGCACGAAACAACATAAGGTTCATAAGGTATATATATATATATATATATATATATATATATATATATATATATATATACAGTACTGGCCAAATTATTAGGAATTTTTTTTAAAATTTCATTTTTTGGTATAAAATGTTAAATTAAACCAATTTTAAACGTTGAAAAGTTATTTATTTCTACACAAGAATACATGGTCATTATTAGCAATAGTTTAGTACTTAGTTTGACCCCCTTAGCTGCCATAATGGCTGCGACACGCTTCGGCATGCCATGAATCAATTTTTTGCATAATTCTTTAGTCGAACGAAGCGTGTTTGTTCGTCAGTTGTCGTTTGGTTGTCGTGCGATGCGGGTGTGTTTCTCTTTCTTTTACGTGTCATTGTAACTACCGTTTAATTTAAATAGTGTATTTACCTAATTTCGGCAATTATTTGTTACGTTTTTTAAGTGAATTTGAAAATGGGGCGAAAGAATGACTTGAGTCCACGGAAAATTGGGCAAATACAGGTTTTATTAACTTCTCTCTACATTTAAACAAAGGAAATCGCTGCCAAACTCCATGTTTCACCACAGTCAGTACTTCGTATTAAGAAAAAAATGGTATTTGGAGAAATGTAGGCCCCAAAAGGGTTGGAAGATGCGGCAGAAAAAGGGTAACGACTCCAAGAACTGATAGACAGATTGCAATTTTGTCTCTTAGAAATAGAAGAGCTACTTGCAAAAACATTTCCAGTAGTCTAGCGGCTGATGGCATCAATATTAGTCGTAGAACAGTCAACAGGAGGCTTCTAACTGCCGGCTTCAAAGCCTACCGCCCAAGGAAGAAGCCCAGCTCACTGAGGCTATGAAGAAGGCACGTTTTGCATGGGCAAAGGAACACATTAACTGGACTAGTGAGGATTGGGAACAGGTAAGAATAATATTTAACATTAAATAGAATGTTAATACAGTAATACAGTATGCATAGAAGTGTATTTACAGTACGTGATAAAACTGCAGTAAAATATCTGTAAAGCAGCAAGTCATACTGTACTTCGTTTTAGCTGTACTTCATACGCTATGCACTGACTCTTTCACAGGGCTTTCTTTGATTGCAGGTGGTGTTCTCCGATGAGTCAACGATTGCCGTGCTTGACGATCGTGTTCAAAGTGTAAGAAGGAGGCCTGGAGAAGAATTTTTGCCTGAGTGTCTGATGAAAACGGTGAAATTTCCACAAAAGATCATGGTTTGGGGAGCAATTTCTGTGCATGGAACTAGTCGTTTGAGCATTGTTGAGGGGAATATGAACCAAGTCAAGTATATAGAAGTACTAAGAAGACGTCTACTGCCTCAAATAAGGGAATGGTATGGTAATAGACGTTGGATTTTTCAACAAGACTCAGCTCCATGCCACACGGCAAAGTCGGTTAAAAATGGTGTCATGAAAATAGTGTTCGGTTGCTCCCATGGGCTGGAAATTCTCCAGACATGAACCCAATCGAAAGTTTATGGTGTATTTTAAAGGACGTAATCCATGAAACGCCGATAACAACAAAACACCACTCATGAGCGACTTATTCAAGTCTGGTTTTCACTCTACACGTATTAAGGAATTATGCAAAAAATTGATTCATGGCATGCCGAAGCGTGTCGCAGCCCTTAAGGCAGCTAAGGGGGGTCAACTAAGTACTAAACTATTGCTAAATAATGACCATGTATTCTTATGTAGAAATAAATAACTTTTCAACGTTTAAAATTGGTTTAATTTAACATTTTATACCAAAAATGAATTTTTAAAAATTCCTAATAATTTGGCCAGTACTGTATATATATATATATATATATATATATATATATATATATATATATATGCTGCAAACCCACAAGAAAAAGAAACGATTCCAAGGCCTTTCGTGTATTCATTCATTTCGTGTTTAATTGTGAAATTCAACCCATATATATATATATATATATATATATATATATATATATATATATATATTACCTGAAATACTAATGAAGCATTTGATTCAACGGCGATCACTGAATGTCAACATAATTTAATTTACGAAAAGATTTGCATGATTTATTGTGAATGTATACATATATATATATATTTTTTAATGGGGTGCATGCAGCTAAAGGAATTATCAGCACGAAAATCTAAAATTTAAATTTACTTCACGAGAGTGATGGACTTAACTTTGGAGTCCAAAATTCCATTTTTAAAATGTTAACTTACATGGAATTAATTTCTATTTCCAAATTTTATTGTTGTGTGTTTCCATGCATGAGACATCCATAGATAGAAACGAGAATAATATACATTAACAAACATATCCATCTGTACATGATAGTGCGACAGTTAATGTTTTCTTAAACATTTATATCATAGTAGGATAATATAAAATAATAATAATATAATAATACAAATTATTATTCTATTTACACATGTCGATGACACACATCAGGTGCAACAATATATATATATTAGTGATGTAGGTCACATCCGCATCCGCGGAACATCCGCACATTTTCTCGCATCCGCATCCGCACTTTGGACTGCGGATGTCGTGCGGATGTGGACCGTTGAGATAAAACGTCATTAATAAGCGGAAATTATCAAATTCTACTATATTAATAGAACTAGTTCATTGTGCGCAAAAGTGATGCAAGCGACAAGACGAGAGGCTGTTCTTGTATGAAGTTACTCGCTTGCAACCTACTTAGATCCACGTTACAAAGCTAAGTTATTTTCACCTAGTACATTAGAACGAGTTAAATCATCACTTGGCAAAGCAGTTGAAGAGCTTCAATCTCTTGAATCTGTCGCTTCGCCACCCACCAAAAGAATAAAATTTTCAGTGACAGAACCAACACCTTCAACGAGCAAATCTATCACAGAATCTCTCTCTCAGTTTCTTGAGTCAAGCAGCATTGACGAGACCTACGCGATTCAAAAGATGTAGTAAAATGATCGAGAGCTATCACCAAGAAAAACGCCTGGCTGCATGTGACAATCCTATTAGTTGGTGGAAAAATACGCAGAATATCTATCCATACTTGATAAACTTGCAACGAAACATTTAGCCTGTCCTCCAACAACGTACCAAGCGAGAGATATTTAGCAGTGCTGGATTAATATATGAAAGAGAACAGACTGGCAGCAGAAAAGGCAGAAAAGTTAATGTTCCTTAAGCATAACCTTCCTATAATTAAGTTTGAACATTAAACGATGAACATCTTAGTTTACTTTATTTTAATTACTCATTTATAAATATGCCTAATAAAACTTTAAACTTAATATAAATAGTTATCAAGCTAATTAAAGATATCTTTCTATAAGGGTGGAGTTGGGGAAGAGGTCGGTGGGGTGCATTTGAGTTGGGTTCACGTCCCCGCATCCTGGTAACACAATTATGGTTTTCTAATTGTGGCTGAAACTCAACAAAATATAACGAATTTATTTGCAGACGAATTCACTATTGATTTCTATATTAGTTAGATGCTTGATATTATTTTATATGTTCAGGGAGAAAGTACAGCAATTATTGTACAATTAATCATTATACTACATTATAGCTACAGCTCTCTCTATATAATAACTTATTATATACGTTAACACAACAAATCTCGAATATATCCTAAAAAATAACGAAAATGTAGACATCCGCATCCGCGGATGTTGAAATCAAACATCCTCATCCGCATCCGCGGATGTGAAAAAAATGACATCCGCTACATCACTAATATATATATATATATATATATATATATAATATATGTATATCAGGTGCAACGAGAAATATATATCAGTACATATTTTTTAATCATATTAGATTATTTTGAAGGTGTAATTGAAAGAGATACCAAACTGAATGCAAATTTATATTGAAAGGACAGACGTCTAAGTGCTGACTGAATTCATTACCCACAAATTTGGTAATCTCGGGCGGAAGTTGGCACGCCATTCTTACCAAAACCATACGCGAGCACGTTGTCCCCATCATCATCATCATCCACAGATAAAAAAAATTTGACGGGGAAGGGTTGAAAATTAGGGGAATAACTTAACTCTGCTAAACTTAACTAAAGAAAAAAAAATGATCAAAACTATAAAATTCGAAGTAATTTTAAAGTTTTTTACCCAAAAAGGTTGATAAGTACAAAAACTCATAAAGAGACGAGGAGTAAAAACAAAAATTTAAAGTGCTTCACCCAAAAGTGTGATTTGAATAGTAATACTTCTGAACAGATGAAAATGGGTCTTACGCAATTCCTATAGAGGGAAGATATTTATAGTTTTACATTTATTGCGAGAAGTTCATTTAGTGAAACAAGTGAATAAGCACAGAAAACAGGTTAATGATGTAGATGATTAAATATGTTATTGTTATACCGTACTACATGCTATTAGATATTAACGTTATTTTTTAACGTGCGTGTGTATGTATATATATATATATATATATATATATATATATATATATATATATATATATATATATATATATATATATATATATATATATATATATATAAAAGAGAGTCAACAACTGAATGGATTGAAGAAACTTGAAGCGCAAAACAAACAAAATAACCAGGAACGAGCCAAACACACACACACTTCAACATTTTCTCCTTATTCTGTATGCAAACGTTTCAAGATAAAATTCCATCTTCGGTGCTAAAACTATTAAAGTAAATTATATTCATTTAAAAAAAACTATTCAACACACAATATTGAATTTACAGAAGAAAAATGATTATTTAATGTAGGTTTCAATTTGTTACTAAAAAGGAATTCAAGAATATACGAGTCAGATACTTCACTCACTGTTTCCAGGATGTCAAAGTTTTTATGGAGATTTCGTAATTGCACTCCATGATGTGGTCTAAAATTGGAGAGGAGTCAGGTTTATTTAATAATAATTGAACAGTAGTTCTTACGGACCATCCCATATATGTTGCATAGAACGCGAATGAAGCGTACGCTTTGAAGCACCCACGTAAGATACGTTGCTACCGCACGTACAACGAAACTGACAAACAATTGACGAGCGCATATCGGCAGTTAGTTGGTCATTAAATTGGTGTTGGAGTCTTTCACCTAACTCCGGGAGCAGCCATAAAGGTTTTGTCTTCCGAGAGAGCTTCCGACCGAAACTCGTGTTTTAATCTGAAAAATGACCCAAGTTTAAAATGGTTGTTTAAAACGATGTGGACGTCAATTTAAGAATAATAAGTTGATAACAGTGACATCAGCACTTTTTATTTTTAAGTTTCTCAGATTGTAAACCGAAATAAAATAGAGAAATGAATATTCTTAGAATCCATAAAGAATTTTTTAATTTGATTCTGAATCAAAGATTTGGGGACACCATTATTTATAAAAAAAAGATGTTAAAAATTCTAATTCCGTGTGAAAAGTCTTATAGGACGGCCGCACACAGGATCGTCTCGCGACTGACGACTGACGACTCGATTCGCGTGTGATTTTTACATTGACAGAATGGGAGCCCCGCACACTGCAACGACCTCGACGCGATTCATGATTTAAAAAGATAAAACGTATCGTTCACTTAACGACGGTAAAGAATCTGTCGAAAGTAGAAAGGGCAATCGTCAATCCATTGTTTTTCATGCTAACTCATAAAGACGTTCGCCAAAGTAGGTTCGAGGGGCAGGCCCATTCCCACACCATCACGTTGTTCAAATAAACATTTGTTAAAGATAAAAAAGAATTACAAAGAAAGTTCAATTAAAGTTTTAAACATAACTTTACTAAGCCCCAAAACAACTCTAGCATCTTGAAAAAGACCATTTAGACAGATTTCGATAGTCTCCAAAAGGGTTATATTAGTGAATAAACTCTCAACATGAAGATTTGCCAGAAAATATTGATGTGCATCAGAAATAGAAGTGATTTCGTCAACAAATGAATAACAATTTTTACCTGTAAATTCATTAGGAAAAAGCTTTGGATGTAAAATCATTGGTTGTAAAATCAATGGATGTAAAATCGGGTGAAAAATCTTACTCATTACAAAAGGAGGAGTCTTGTGTGTTGCAAATATAGGTCTAACAAGGGAGGTCACTTTTACGTGTCTTAGGCAAACCGCACAAAATTCCACTTTCCAGTATGTATATATATATATATATATGAGAGAGAAAGCGAGAGTGAGCTATACTGTATACCCAAATTGATCGAACCTTTGTATAAATTTTTGTTGGAGAACATTTTTTACCCAGTAGGTCAAACAGGTTGCATATTTTATATTTTCAAAATTTTAATAATCTTCGCTTGTGTTAAAATAGGAGAGGGGGTTTTATAAGAAAGTTAAATAAAGTTGTTTTTTTACAGTATACAATTATTATTTTTTCGAATTTCACCCGCGTTAGGATTTTAATTAAAAAACTCGAAGTCAAATAAGTTGTTATTTACGTTTCCTTAGATTTTACACACCGTCTGATTTGTTTTAGGTTACGTTACGCTAGGTTAACCTGAGTTAACCTAACCTAACCTAACCTAACCTAAAAAAGTAGGTTTACCTAATTAGTAAAAGTTCGACCTAATTAGTAAAACTTCGACCTAATTAGTAAAAAGGTGGGATATTATTGATGCTGCTTGGGGATTTAGGCATATATATATATATATATATATATATATTATATACATATATATATATATATATATAATTTTAAGAAACATAAATTATATAGGCAAATGTTTGCCTGATTCAAAAGTTTAAGCTATAAATCAGTGATTGCCTGTAATTTTAGAGCTGTAAAATGAGTAATGGAATGCCTGGTTTCGAAGCGAAATATTGTAATATGAATCACGAAGCTAAAACCTCATTAATATACATGCAACTAAAATCACTTAACTGTATTGAGTTTCTGATCAGGTGATCGTTCATAGAGGAAATGATATGATTTAAGTATTGTGAAATGAGAAGCCACAGAGCCCTCGTATGTTATTGACAGACTTGGTTTGTACACAGAATTATGTTCATAAATACGTGTAGTAGTAGTAACGTACGTATCATGTATGTATCATGTATCGAATGGAAGTCGGATTTCCGCATTAATACTCATATTATTTACCAGTACATCGAAGCGTTGAACCCCCCCGGCCTCAATGTTATTTATAATTATAAAAAAAAATTATTTTATAAAAATTACGACTTTGTTTTATTGTTATTTCAAGTTCGGTTTCAAAGTTTTTATTTATCATTGCAGTAAAATAAAAAACAATTATTTTTTACGAAATAGTAAAAAATTATTATTTGTTATCGTGTTCAAAAATTTAAACCCTAACTGGTTTTGTTTTAAAATATTTTAAATAAATGTTGGTGTGGCTTTTGCGCAAAAGTAATAAATAAATAAATAAAATAAATAGAACTGAATATATGACGTTGTCACAACAAACAAAAAGCTTACCAACAAAACATTTACTTTATGCAAGTTTAATTTCTGTAACAAAAATGCTTGAAACAAATTTGCACATTTTTACCTCGACAACGACGTATTAATTTCCGAGCTGATTACACTGGCCAACAAAATGAAACTTTTTTTCCTCATCACAAACATGATCACACTTTTCTTAATGCATCTTTCGCGCTGATTCCGAATCTGGTTTTATTGTTTTTCTAGCACGTATAGTTATATAGATACACTGGTTTTGATATTTTTAAGTTTTTGATATTGCTATAAGAAAATTTATGGATGTATAGATCACACTTAGGAATGCTAAACAACAAATACATCATATACTTTATTCAATGTACTTATAAATAAAGAATATATACATTATTTTATTAAAAGCGCTGTGAGTGTGATTTCCTTTTGTAAATTTGGCCTGGATTGTCACGATACAGCATCCAACAATGGTCCGCCATCATGCTTTCATTCCAATATCCTTGGTAGCGCTTCTCCATCATCTGAATATCTTGATGGAAGCGCTCTCCTTGCTCGTCACTCACTGCACCAAGGTTTTCAGGAAAGAAATCTAAGTGGGAATGCAGGAAGTGAATTTTTAACGACATTCGACACTCCATTTCTTTGAAGGCATCAAGGAGGTTCTTGACTCCATCCTTATACGCAGGTGACTTGTTGCTTCCAAGAAAGTTTTCACATATCCATTTGAACGCCAGCCAAGCCTTCAATTCCAGCGGACTTAGGACTTTTTCAAATTCAGTGTCATTCAAAACCTCCCTTATTTGTGGCCCAACAAAAATTCCTTCCTTCAATTTTGCCGCAGTAACCTTCGGAAATTTCCTTGAAAGGTATTGGAACCCTTCAGAATTGACTTTACCCATTGCTTTAACAAAATTCTTCATTAAACCAAGTTTAATGTGAAGAGGTGGCAGATAGATCTTTTGGTGATCCACTAAAGGGACAGACTGGACATTGCTTATCCCTGGGACATATGTATACCTAAGTGGCCAGTCACTTTTGGTGTAATGTTCTATAGTGGCGCGACTGTCCCACAGGCAAAGGAAACAACAAAATTTTGTGAATCCTGACTGCATACCCATAAGCATTCCTATAACTTTTAGATCTCCACAAACATTCCATTGATGACTGTCGTATTTGATTGCCTTAAGTAGTATATCCATATTGTCATATGTCTCTTTTAGATGGACGGAATGGGCAATGGGGATGGATGGCATTATATTACCATTATGCAAAAGAACTGCTTTCAGGCTTCTCTGCGACGAATCAATAAAGAGGCGCCACTCAGATGCCACATACGTCTGAGATATGGCTGTAAATAGTCCATTGATGTCATGGCAATAACAGAGAGGACCGTCTACTGAAAAGAATGCTGTTAATTCAAAATTCCGCTTTCGGTAGTAACTAATACGAACATTGTTCTCAAGTAAATTGTTCTCCTTTAGTCTTGAGGCGAGAAGCTCTGATTTCTCTTTAGACAGCGGTAAGTCTCTAACAAGATCATTCAACTGTCCTTGGGTTAACTTTTTAGGCTCTAAATGTCTACCTTCAAAAGTGTACTCTGGTTCTGTAGATGGTCCGGAAACGCCAGTTGCACCTTCATCACTTTCCATGTCATCTATGATAGAATCTAGCCTATCACTTGGGGGAATTGGAATGGGCAATGTTTCATCATGTTTTACTGGTCTACGTGCTGAATCCAAGTTTGGATATACAATCTGGTGTTTGTTCTTGGCAGAAAACCCCATTAAGTTCACACTACACTTCGTCGCTGTGTTTTAGTTATCAACTGGCCGCATACGAAACAGAACTTGTCGGGGTCATTCTTACATTGTCGAGGCATGTTGACTGACCTGAGCAAACTATAAATTCAAAAAAAATGTACACCAACTTGACACAACAAGTTCTTGGACTGGACTGATCTTTTGACACACAAAGCACGGCGTTGTTGCCTGAATCACAATGCTGCTAGACGTAAAAGCTCACACCTGAAATACATAAGATGTATAATTAAGATAATTGAAATAAATAAGATGAATAAACTAAAAAAACACAATAAAATAAACACAATCAAATGTTGAAATATTAGTATTTTGCCTATTTAAAATGGTTAAATCTGTGTAGTTATATATATGCCTTCATCTTGAAAACTATACGTTTTAGAAAAAATCTGAATGCAGTTTTGGAATCAGCGTGAAAAATGCTATCCAGCCACCACAAATTTTACTCTGATGAAAAATCTTTGTTGACCAGTGAAAAAATAGTCTTATAATTATAAGACTTTTTTTTTTCATTTGTAGATGGGTTGTAATTTGCATTATGCGTTGCACCATTGACTAAAGGTAATGTGCCCCACCATCGACCCCCTAAGGTTGTCGGCTGTGTAACTTCTTTAAAAACAAAGATTTTTTAAATCAGTTTACACCCAAACATAGCTAGAAGGCTGTGGATTAATTATTTCTTGATGTCAGTATGTCATTAATAATGTTGAAAAAATTATTTACTATATATATTTAATAAAAAAAAATGGATAAAGGTCGATCACCTCTTTAAGTGAAGTTCTTATTTTATTTTATTTTAAACTACCCGGGCCTGCCATCGACCCCCTATTTTCTTCTTAGTTATATCGTATATTTAGCCGGGCCCGCTATCGAGCTCTTGAGCCTGGCATCGACCTCATGAGTCAATCCTGGGCTCAATAACAATTTTCAAAATTTCACGACTGCATGCGGTACCACGTGGAGCCACATCTAAGATACCAACTAAAATTTATGCACATATTACTCTGTACATTGTGCTATCCATTTCTTTGCTATTTACACCCAAATACAGAGCAAAAGGTATACTGGAAATGACAAAATTTGAAAACTCACCTGGTAAACAACACACACACACACACACACACACACACACACACACACACACACACACACTGCATTGACAAAGGTAGGACACGCACTGGGATATTTCAACCTCGCACTTCGTTTCCAGTACTTGGCGCATGCGTACAACTTACCGTTCTATTCAAAAGCCTAAACGTCAATCGCAGGTCGAGGTCGATGGCAGCTCGATATATTAGCATCGTTCAATATTTTTTTTTTATTTCTTGTGACGAGAAAACGGCACTCTTAAAAAATTCAAATAATTCTTACATAAATGCTTTTTCCAACTCAAATGAATTTGAAGAGTTTTTTTTCGTCCTGCGATTCAAATGAATCATCCTTTAATGACCCTAAACCCCTTGAATCTCCTTCGTTTAGTTCAGGTCTCTCCTTCTGAGGATTATTTTTGTTATGAATCTTGTGAAAATATTTGTGATTCTAATTCTGATAATTTTGAGTGTACTGACGATTATTTTAATTTAGTTAATAACTATAACGGGCAAATCACGGGTCGTAACATCATCTGGATGCAGAGAACGGTCCTCCATCTAACTACGTCCCAGACCAACGTTGCTTAACTTCGCTGATCCACGCGCGGAAAGCGGTGTTTCAGTATGGCCACGATGTAGCCCATCGTTTAGTATAATATAATAATAAAATGATAAGATATTAAAAAATTATTAATAATAATCAGTTAGGAGTGCCAGAAACTGGCAGTTAAAATGCAAGAGTTTTCGTACATTTATTTCCAAAATTATTTAATGTCCAACTTAGGCTTGAAGAATTTAAATTTTTTATCAGTAGTTGGCTGTTTATTGATTAGAGACTATTTGCAGCTCTGAATTCTAGAATTCTCTCTGTGAATCTTCATGGAAGACGGATGACTGTACAGAGTGTACAAGCCATTATTAAGCAATGGGTTGTCGTGGTAAAGATCTGTCTATATATCTTAAGAGATCTGTTATTGCTGCACATGAGTTGGAAAGAGTTATAGGAAGATAGGAGAACGCCGAACTCCATTTACGACAGTTGCTGAAGTTATAAAGTAATGGCAAGGCTTGGAACAATCAAAACTCTACCAAGGTGTGGACGACTTTGCATGACTTCAGACCGTACAGCTAGACGGATTGAAAGAATCTGCTGTGAATCCGCGAGTGACTGCAGGTGATATTTGCCAAACATTAAGATCGATGTCCATCCCTATACTGTACGTCGTACATTAAGAATCAATGGTCTCATGGAAGAGTTGCACGAAGAAAACCTCTGCTACGAAAGGCTCGTTTAACTTACGTCAAGGATCACCAAAATGATGGATTTGCAATCTGGAAGAAAGTTCTCTGGACAGACGAGACCAATATTAAATAATTCGGGAACAATGAGCAACGGTATGTTTGACGAAAATCCAATACTGCATTCGAGGAAAAAAACATCTTTCCTATGGTTAAACATAATGGTGGTAGTTTGTTTCTTTGGGAATGCTTTAGTGCTTTTGGTCTAGGAAAGCTTGTTGTCATTAATAGAATCTTGAATTCGAAGAAATAAGAGGAAACTTTAGAAGAAAATGTATTGCCTTCAGTTCGGGAATTGTGAATGGGTCGCAGTTGGGTACTGTAACAAGATAATAATCCAAAACATAAAAGTAAGAGCACCATAATGGTTTCAATAAAATAATTTCAAGCTTCTTGAGTGGCCCAGTCAAAACCCAGATCTCAGTTTAATCGAGAATTTATGGTTTAATTTGAAATAAAGTTGTCCGCAAATGAAACCCTTCGAATATGAATGAATTGCAACAATTTTCTTTAAAAGAACGAGCTAAAATTTCTCCTGAGAGTTGACGAAACCTTGTAGAAAAATACCCTAAAGAATCATTAGTCATTCAAGAAAAAGGTGAACACACAGTATTAAGTATATTGCAATTAATTTTACAAAAACTTTTGTATTTTAACTTTTTTATATTTTCCTCAAATTATTTGATGTTTCACATTATATGCCGAAATTAAATTTATTTTTTTATTTTTTATTTTTTCCAAACGAACGATAAACTTTTCATCACACTCAGATGCATGGCACAAAAGATAAGGTCGGATATAATTGAAATATTTCTCTCTACGAATACTTATGAGCGCCAATATATATATATATATATATATATAAAGCCTTCGTTAGGCTACCTAGGGTACCCATTTATCTACCAACCAATCTTTGCAGTGTGTGGAAGGATGAACAGTTGGGTTTTGCTGCCGTCACCGGGTCTCGATCCCGGGGTCGATGGATTCGTAGTCAGCGACGCTAACTACTACACCACTGAGGAGCTACAAATATATATATATATATATATATATATATATATATATATATATATACAGGTCGTCCGATAAGTGAGTGGCGATTCTGTCAGTTAGCATAGTGTACTAATATCTTTGATATCTAATAAATGTCTATGCTTTTTTCAATTAAGCTAGCTTCACATGAAATCCAAATTTTTAATTTTGCAGTAATTCATGTTTATTCTGTTTGTTCTGGTTTTTCATTGTTTTATTTTTATTATTTGTAATTATTGGCGTTGCAATGGCTGAGGTAGACGCACGTGTTGATAAAATTTGTGATCAAAGTCCCTACACATATGAAGCACGGATATTAGCAGCAACATGGTGGCATGAATCTTGAAAAACCAAGCATTGCATGAAGGTAGTACGCGAAAGGTTTGAACAAAGATTTAATGATGTGCCGCCAAAGGGCGAAATTATTAGAAAATGGGAACACAAATTATTCACAACTGGGATGATAACACCGGTCTGCATGAAAATCGATTTCTTTATTTTGAGTTGTGATTCTGAAGCAGTTCGCTGCGCTGAATTAAAAAATGCTACCAGTTTTTTTTCTATCACCCACAGTTTTAAAGTTATTAGCAAAACAATTTTGGGGCGTTTTGTAATTTTTTACCTTTTTTATCTTTAATTAATTTCGTTTTTTCATATTTTTCTGATAGATAATTCTAACATTACGTCTTTAAAATTTTAATAATGGCTTCTAGAGGATGTACCCATAGTCCAGACATATTTTGTTATATTTGTGGTCGGTATGTTGTTGTAAAACAAAGGACAAATGTAACGACCTTCATTAAGAGAGCTTATCATGCTTATTTTGGAATTAAATTAGGAGATCAAGACAAAAGTTGGGCTCCACACACGAGGTTTGTTTTACGTGTGTTGCGGTACTAAGGAATTGGAGCAAAGGTAAAAAGAAAAGTTTGTCATTTGGGATCCCTATGGTATGGCGCGAGCCTAGAAACCATACCGACGACTGCTACTTCTGTTCTTGCAATGTTAAAGGTTATAATGCAAAGAATAAAGAGAGCCTTCAATACCCAAGTCTTCCATCTGCGATAAGGCCGGTACCCCATGGTCCAGAAGTTCCTATTCCCCGCCCACCCGAGAGTCTGGATCAATACAATTCAGATTCTGATTCAGCTCCAAATCCAGACAATGATGATGTTTATGAACAGCCAACATCTGACCGAGATCCTAAACCATTAACCCAAGCCGAACTAAATGACTTAGTCGGGGATTTGAATCTGCCTAAGGACTCTGCAGAACTTTTGGGTCTAGATTGCAGGAGAACAATTTATTGGCATAAGTCCTGAAATGTTTGCAAGTAAAGAAGGTAAATATATTTTGTTTCTTTCAGTTATTTTTTTTTTTTCATAAACAAGCAATATGCTTGTCCAAGAGCTAGGAGCTATTTAATTCTGCTTTAATTAGGTTTTACTCTATCACCTAAAGATTTCGTGCTACAACGGGTGTTGTAATACCTCATCTGTCCCCAAATGTTAACCACCCATTGATGGGAGGGGAGAGAGTATTTTGCTGGGAACGGGACTGGTTGTTATATATATTTACCCTACATTATTATGTAACCGTTACTGTAGTCTATAACAACAAAATTTATGGTTTAGCATGTGCAATCCAATGTTGGTCTCGATAAGATGGTTCACATTTGGGGATAAATGGGGGATTTATGACACACCCTGTAGTAATAAAACCATACGTGATAGGGAAAAACTAACTATAATTTTGAGATCAGCGCACTCAAATTATATAGAATCACCAACTAATTTGTAAAAATCGATCGACAAGTTTTAAAATGTGTACTGGTGTAATTGATAAAAAACGCCGTGGTCGCCCCAAAGCAAGAGCAACATTGGAAGATGATGTTCAAGTGTCAATTCGACAATCGCCAACCAAAAGTATTCGTAGGCGTGCATCTGCATTAAATGTTCCGAAATCAACACTGCATGATTTGATGAAAAAAGACTTGCATTTTAAAGCTTTCCGCCCAACCTCCGTTCAGTTTTTATCGCCACAAGATAAAATTGTCAGAGTTAATGCTTGTCAACAAATTCTTGAAGCTTTTCAAGTAAAGCCGAGAGAGATCGTACGTTCTTCAGTGATGAATGTGCCCTTTATGGCGATGGCAAAAGCAAATTTTCGTTTTTTTGGTCGAAAGAAAATCCTCATTATTATGATCAAGTAAAACAGTATTCCCCTCGAATCATGATATGGTGTGCAATATCAGCGCATTGTTTAATTGGTCCATTTGTGTGCACTGGTCGAATTACTTCAGGAAGTTATTTCGACATGTTGGAGAACAGATTTCTACCCGCTTTAAGAAATATGAATATTCGCAACCCTATTTTTCAGCAAGATGGTGCTCCAGGACACACCGCTTTCGCTGCGCGTGAGTTCCTAGACAGAAATTTTCCTGGCAGATGGATCGGAAAGTATGGTCCTGTACCTTGGCCTCCGCGGAGTCCGGACTTGACTACCCCGGATAATACCCTCTGGGAAATCCTCAAGATGCAGATTAATGGCCGTGAAAATCAAAGTGAATCTGATCTGACAAAAATCGCAGAAGTTGTGTTAAGTGACATCAATGAGGATAAAGAACTTTTACAAAAAATGTTAGACAGGACATGGAGACGCATACAGCTTGCTGTTCGTGTAAATGGCGATCAGGTTGATCCCTATGACAATTAATTATCGAATTAATTGTAAGTTTACTAATAATAAAATTCCTTCTAATAAAATTTTTATTATCCTTTATCTTTTATTTATAAATTGTTCCCGAATCGCCACTCACTTATCGGACGACGTGTATATATGTGTGTGTGTGCGTGTTATTATATGTCACTCTCTAACTCTCTGTATACCTATTGTATGCCTTATATATGTAGCCAAGAACAATAAAATTATTGTTATTATTATTTTATTTTATTTTATTTTATTATTACCCCCAATATTTACCGCGGATTTTTACCTCCTATTTTTAATCCAAATTTTTACCCCCCTAATTTTTATCCCAATTTTACCCTAAATTTTTACTCCTAATTTTTACCCCGATTGTTACCTCCACTTTTATCCTCTATTTTTACTCCAGTTTGTACCCACGATTTTTTTCTTCAATTTCCTCCCGATTTTTACCCTCTATTTTTACCACAATTTTTTACTCATAAAATTTTACCCCGATTTTTACTCGATATTTACCCCCAATATTTGACAAGTTTTGAAGTTATAGAATAAGAACTATTGAACAGAACTTCCTAAAATTTGCCACAGACAGAGATAAGGCATTGTTTAGAAGTCAGTCTAAATTTCCGTCCCCTACTCCCAGTAGGTATGATGTTCTTGTGTGTTGAACACATCATATTTTTCATACCTTCTTTCGGATAAGGTTAGTGGTGGGTTCTGACCCCGAGATTAAAACGTATGTAATATGATAGTGTTTCATCTTCTTTAAAATGGTACATAACAAAGCTGGGATCATTGAAAGAAAGCCACCCCCAGCCTTCTTTAGTTAGCTTTATAAGGCTAACTAACGAAAATATCACGACCTGACCTAACCTAACCAATCGTTAGGTCAACTGTACGCCCTTGACGATTGGTTAGGTTAGGTCAGGTCTATATTTTTGTTAGTTAGCCTTGTAAAGCTAGCTAACTAAAAAAGGTTGGAGGCCCTGATCTTCAGATGATCCAAAACAAACACTATGAAAGGTATAAATACGAATGTTTTTACAGAAGAGATGATTTCCTACTGATATAAAATTCAAAGTCGGACATTAAGCATTTAATATTTTATAGGAATTTAAATTTTCTTTAGCATTAAAAAGTCTTTAGAAAGTGAAAATTTTATTTCTTTAAATTAATTCTGTTTTATCGGAATTTTTCCAGACCTTTCAAATGGTATATACAGTATATGGAAGGTATAACTTTTATAGTTAACTGTCTACGAGTGTTTGTCCCCTGCGAAATTTGGAGAAATTCTAATTTTAGCTTACACCGTAAAATGTAACCTAAAGTTGATGTTCATTACATCCTCAAATAAAAACTATCGGAGGTATGAACTTGAAATTTTTATCATAGGACCTATGTGCAGCCCTACATGGTCTACATAAAAGTATAAAAATAAACTCGCAATGTTAAGAATGTCTTATTTTATGACCATTTTTTCCTCAAATTGATTTTTTAGTATTTACTCGTCTTTAAGATATTTTAAATTATAGATGACTATCTGATAAACCTTCTGAAAAGCTTTCTATTGGTATATATATATATATATATATATATATATATATATATATATATATATGTATCGGTCATGTGACTTCAATAATGAATTGTCTTTGAAAATGTTTCGAAATTTAGGTTTTCGACCCATGCTCATTTAAATGCAAATAATTAAAAAACTGCAAAGACTACATGTACAAGATATATGTCATTAGAAACGGGAGAAAATTGTCTATAAACTTTGTCCTATAATTTTTTAGTTTAATATTTCGATTTTTATTGATTTTTATTGATTTTTAATTACATTGATACAAAGTACGTCACAAAAACGTATAATTGAAGCTGACAGGTTTATAAACGAATATTTTTACTTTTAATCATGTTAGGGTTTTGGGGCTCTCCAAGTACTTTCGAAAGACATCTCAGTTGTCTATATAGTTAAAATGGACTTTGTTCTACAAGCAGTGATTACAGAAAATAGGTTGTGTTTGGGTCCCCTTCAAAAAGAAATGCGTCATAGACGGCGCATAGCAGAGAGAGACCATATTTTTTTCGAGAAAGTAGAGGAACATACCTAAAATCGGTTTGGAAAACATTTCAAGATTTATTTTTTTGCGAATTTTGGCGAATTTTTTCACACTTTGATGGGATGCCCTGAGTTCCAAATTTATGAAATTTGTCAGAAATTATATTTATTCAAAAGCATATATTTTTCTAAACATTCGTACCAAGTTTTATTTAGATAAGTTGAAAATCCAAGATTTTAGAAAGTATCACTAATACTGATAATACTGTGAGTAACAACGAAATTTTGAGATAACAATATTGGCTGTGTTTCGAGAAGAACGTTTTTCATTTCAATCACTTTTTCTCGGGCGAGAATATTTTGAGTTGATACACTGACTTATGGTCAAAATGAAGGAAATCAGCCGGTTGGATCCACTCATAATTTCATGAATAACTGATGAAAAGCGAAGGCTGTGGCCGTGACCAAAAAATAATAATAATAATAATAATAATTTGATCGAAAACAATTATATTTCTGCTCTGCAGAAATCTAAATAACTTTATACTTTATTTAAATAAATTACTACCATTTCTCTTCCGGTATGAATGTTTTACATTTTAGTAAGTGTAGACACGGTATTAAAGTTTATTTTCATTCCAAGCCACTTTTCTTTGTCATATTTTACTCTCACCAAATTTCCATTTCCTCGTGCTAACCTGGGGTGGATCTTTGGGGCTTTGTTAGCCCGTAATTCTGTAGTTTTTATTAATGGTCATATTCCAGTAATGCTACAAGAAGTATTTTGTGCTTCTGAAGTAAAATTAATTCGAAAGGATTCCATTTGTTTCCGATAAGAAAATCATTAATTTTTAATTACATGTTTTTCCAATTATTTAATTGGAATTAAGAATCTATTTTTACTACTCAAAAAACTAGGATTTTATTGTTTCCGTTTATTTTAATGATAAAAATGTGAATTGAAAAATTAACAAATTGACAACTTCATTGGCAAGTTGGAAATTTGGTCAATGGACATGAAGAGATTTCAAGTTGCCATATGTTGCGAGTTTTTTTTAAATAATATTTGGTAAATTGGTGTAACTAGGATACTTACCAAATGTCCAATATGTTTAACAGTGCCAACATTTGCAGTTCAGGAAAATCACATTTGGCTTCTTAGCAAAATTTTCACCCGTTTTATGAGGCAACATCTTTCTCGAAAATGGGGTGAGTGTGCCCCAAAGGTCACCTGAGCCAGAGCAGAAACAGAGTAAGCGGCCAACTCAACCCCACCCAATGAATGTTAGCGGCTGGGAGCGAACCAGCGACAAACCGCTCAGCGTCTCTCACCGTAACCACTGAGCTACAGGGGGCCTCTGAGAAAATTACGTAGTTACATATATACAGATTCCAGTTTTAATTCAAAATGGGAAGAAAAATAAAAGTACTGGGTGATCCAGATAAATGGGACCCATAAAAAAAAGCCAAATATTCTTAATATTTAATTCCTTTCATAAAAACTATATATCATTCGAAAGAGTAAAGTTACAAGTTTATTATGAAATATTTATTTTTTAAAAATGACCTTTCAAATGTGCTCCATTAGTTGCCAAGCATTCCAGTGTTCTCGCTTGTAAGTTCTGCATCACTTTTGCAAGAGTGTGCGGTTGTATGGCCTGTATCTCATTTGTGATGGCGGCCTTCAATTCTTGGTCGTTGGGTTATTTCTGTAGACCCTACTCTTTAAATATCCTCAGAGATAATAATCTAAGGGAGAAAAATCCGGAGACCTTGCGGGCCATTCAACGTCTCCAAATCTTGAGATTAACTCGCCTGGAAACGTTTGACGCAAAACTGCCATGCAGTTCCTCGTGGTATGGCAGGTAGCTCCATCTTGTTGGAACCAATGGTTTTCTAGACAAAGATCTCTTAATTTAGGAATAAGGAAATCGGTCAACATTTTTTCGTAGCGATCACCATTTACAGTGACCGTGTTTCCGGTGGAATCCTCGAAAAAGTACGGCCCTATGATCTGAGATGCAGTAAGACCACACCAAACAGTTACACGCTGACTATGCAACGGGACTTCGGTAATATTCAATGGATTTTCTGTTGCCCAGAAACGACAATTTTGTTTGTTTACAGTTCCATTCAAGTGAAAATGGGCTTCGTCTGACATAATCAAAGTTGCTAGAAAATTGGTGGTGTCATTTACCTTCTGTTGGATCCATTGACAGAATTGTCGTCTTCGTGCGAAATCTCCATCGTTTAGTTGTTGCACTGTTTGAATTTTATCTGGAAAGAGCATTAAATTTTGCTTGAATATACGGTGTGTTGTTCCATATCCAACTCCTAACAGCTGAGAAGCACGTCTGATGCTTATGTTAGGATTATCCTGTACAATTTCATGAGTTCTGTTAATGATCTCGTCTATCCTTGCTGTGTGCACTCTTCCAGTTGGTTTTCTTTTTCCAATGCTGCCAGTTAGGGAAAAATTTCTGACACACCGACGGATTACTTTCTTAGAAGGTGATTTTGACATCTGGAAATTTGTCTTGAAAGATCTTTGAGCTGAAACTACACTTCTTCCATGCTCATAATATTGCTCAGTTATGAAACGCAGCTGTTCCACAGTCCATGCAGTCATCTTGAAGGGTTAGTTTTAACAACACTTTTATTTTGTTTTGTATCTTATCTTGTCTTATATTGTCAAAACCTATACAATCCTGTACAAACTTGTAACTATCCTCTTTCGAATGATGCGTATGATTTTATAAAAGGACTTATACTTTAAGAGTTACAGGGGTTTCTTTTGGGTCCCATTTCTCTGGATCACCACATATAAAAAAATTACTGACCTCGAACTAACGACATCTGATTGACGGTACATAAAATCAACAAGTTATTGTGGGTTAGAGTAAGTTAGGTTAAGGTAAGTTAAGTTAGCCTAAGTTATGTTAGGTTGAGTTCAGTTTTATAGAGTCGATGTTATGTTTCGTCGACCAAATGGATATATTACTTACTTTTCAGTACATGCATTTAACACAGTGTTTCTCAAACAGTGAGTCGCTATCCCCCGGGTCGTAGTTTGTTTATCCCTGTACTCCTGTAGTAGTGATTTGTGCGCAAAAAAAAAAAAAAAAACTCTTCGTGAATTTGTTTACCCTTTTACGATGATAAAGGGTCGCGCCGACCTAAAACCCTGACACGAGGGTCGTGGGGAAAATCCGGCTGAGAAACACTGATTTAACACTCCATTAACTTTTATTTTATCCTTGTCAAAAAAATGTTGTTTAAGAAGTATTCGTGTGAAGTTTGACAGTTGGCCTTTCCGAGTGATATATACGTAAATAAACATGTAAATGGAAATAGTATGGATTTTTTTTTTAGTTCTAGTTCAGCGTTGAGATAATTAAAGAATTCACCTACTATCCGAAAGCTTCTATTTATATTCAAGAAATATTTATAATGATAATGATAATTGCAATTACTTGTTGTTCATTTATCAACGATATGAAACGAATATGAAGGGTGTTTTGTTCCCCTTAAAGCTTTATTATTATACATTGATAGATAAATATTTTATCTCGCATTTGGTGCTTTTTCAGAGTTATTTGATGTCAAATATGCGTAAGAACTATTATTAAACAGCACCATCGGGAGTCGAACCTCCTCCGACCTCAATGTCTTCACTTCACTTATAAGAAAACGGTGTTACTCGCTGAGCTACAGGCGCTGGCTTGTATAGGTGTAGCAAATACAAAGTAATACCGACTTAATATAATTATATACGAGTAAATAAACCATTCCCTACCTATATCTTACGAACATATACTATTTTAAATATATAAATCATTAACTGCGTATTATATATACACTCTCTCTATGGTTTCTTCCTAGATCAAAGGTTTGGTATGCGCATAAATTAGTATATAGGTATATATACGCATTTTCATTCTAAATTTCTGCTTCTCTCCTAAAGCTGGTGTGCATTAACGCTAAATACCTTTCCTGTTTACCTCATATTAAGAAGAGATTGAATGCCCATCGCTGCGGATTCACTTTCAGTTTCGGTGCCATTAATTTCGGGCTTTCGTTTAGAGGAATTTAAGCTTCCACAAACGAGCCGCTTAGGCGAAAGAGAGAAGCATCAGAGACGATGTGTTTTTGCGCTTTTGACTTCCTTACAGCATCGCGACAATCTTTAGGAAACACTCCGAACTCATCGCGATCACGACGTACTTGTTGCGATATTAGCGGTGTAGACATACATTCAGACTTATTTTTTTATATTTAAAAGCATTAAATATCACAAAAAAAAAGTTGGTGCTACTATAGCGTGATTCCTACCTCGATTCGGCGGTCTACCTTTTAATTATAGCTTCTTACCTTGTTTACTAATTGCTTGTTTACATTCCAATGTCCATCGCCCTTGACGATTGGTTAGGTTTAGTCATGATATTTTCGTTAGTTTTAACAAAAATATCGTTACTAAACCTAACCAATCGTAGGTAGACCACATATTATAGTAGCACCGAAACTATTTTTTAAATAAATAAAATTGAATAATAAATAGCATTTTATATTTATTATATTTTCATTTATACCTTGGATAGGAATCACACTCTACAGTACTGTAGTTTCGAACCAAAACGGGTAGGAATCACCCTATAGTATCGAAGTCACCGGTAGGAATCACGCTATAGTAGCACCAAAAAGTCTATATAATCTACTCATTCCTTGATTTTAAAATTTAACTTCTGTAAAATCTACAAAATTTATCCGCCAAGAAAGAGTGAATGGTAAATTTGTCGACTCGGGTGTGCAATTGGTTTCGAACTTTGAACGAAGTAACAGGTAATTGGGTTGAATAACCTTATCGAGCACTTTTAAACTACACTACACTCGACAACTTGGGACATTAAAACCCGAAGCACATGTTTCCTTTACCGTGAACAGTCGCGGAATATTGTGCGGTAATGTAGAACGGCAAGAATTCCGCTGTGCTTTAAAATTTAATTTTGTCAATTTGACAACGTGGGGTCACTCGCAAAGAGGCCCCAAAAATATTCCTTGTTCCATGCACGGTCTGTGTGTATCATTATCATATATATATATATATATATTATATATATATATATATATATACTGTATATATATATAAAACCTTTCAAATGTTACTCATTTCACGAAGGTCAAGCTTTTCGCCCCTCCTATATATTGTGCTATATTGTGTGTGTTTTAAGTGTTTTAATTTCTTTCCCTCCCTTAAATTTAAATATGTTTAAAGCTTAATTAGATTATAACTGACATTTTGTAATTAACATTTTGTAATTAACATTTTGTAATTAACATTTTATAATTCACATTTTATAACTGATTTTTATCAAGTTTGGACATAAAAAAAAAAAGAAATTGTGCTCTTTCAATATGTGCTCTACCTTAAAATTTAAATTCCAATACGTGATCTACCTTAGATTATTCGGATTAGCAGCAGGTACGTTAGTTAGCCTTATAAGGCTAACTAACGAAGATATCACGACTTAACCTAACCAATCGTCAAGGGCGTATAGTTGACCTAACGATTGGTTAGGTTAAGTCATGATATTTTCGTTAGTTAGCCTTATAAGGCTAGTTTCACGGTAGAGCACGTATTGGAATATAGTAGATCACAGTTTCGCGGTAGAGCACATATTGGAAGAGCACCAAAGAAATTTATGCGTCAAATAATAATAACTAAATTAACCCGAAATTATAATTTTTAATGAATTTGACAGAAGAAAAAGAATTCACGTTCTACACTTTCATTTGAAGGAGTTTTAAATCTTCAACCATGAAACTCGAACTCCAAATACATTAAATTCCGATTTTCATCAGCAAACGGTCACACTTTTATTATTCTAGACAATTTTTATACGGGAATCGTGGAGGAATTACAACTTGCGTATCATTTTACCAACAATGGCTTCATATTAAATGCTGGAACTGAATATACACGCGCGTGTATCGCCGTTCTTTCGCAATACACAAACGTGTTTGATGAAGCACGTTTTCAAACGTCTTCCTTAAGGCATTTTGATGGAAGGAAGGAAGGTCTAAAGTCTAAATCGCGTGTTCGTAAACGGGTTTCTCGTAACAGCGATTTAGTCCTATTTTGTCATAAATGAATTATATCTTCACCAGATTTTAACGTTTACGCAACTGTAATTTCCTGTTAATGTTTTTTCCGAACCACCTTAAACCACTGAGTCATCCTCGACTCTTAAAAGAAATCGTTCCAAGTCGGCGAAATTTTATAGCGGTGGTTTCATTTTACTTTTCTGGCCTTTTATAAAGCATATAAATGCCTTACATATACCAACAATACTTTTGATCGACAGAATAAAGGGTTGTATAGCTCGATCTGATATCACGGGGACGTGGGTTCGAGTTACATTACATTAGGAAATCAAAATAAAAAGTTCATTCATTTAAAACTAGAAAACTCTAAGCTTACATTAGAATTCCAAGTATTAATATATATATATATATATAAATTATTTCATTAAAGTAACACGTGAATAATATACGTATATGCTGAAAATAACCACGAAGGAAAATTAAAACATGAAATAGTGTTCAAGCGATTTCGTCTGAGGATGTCATTAGACGAAAACGCTTGAGCACCATTTCGTACTTTAATTTTCCTTCTTCGTTATTTTCATCATATATATATCGGATCACCTGAAGACCTCCCCCCACCAGTGTCCCCCTGAAGATCTTCCCCCCAGCCCGATCCACCTGAAGATACTCCACTCAGTCCGCTCCACCTAAATAAAACAAATAATTCATTCTATGAGATATAATGCCCGGTTAGGTTAATTGAATGCCCGGTTAGGTCAACTGTATGCCCTTGACGATTGGTTAGGTTAAGTTGTGATATTTTCGTTAAAACTAAAGAAAATATCACGACTTAACCTAACCAATCATCAAGGGCGTACAGTTGATCTAACCGGGCATTCAGTTAAACTAACCGGGCATTCAGTTGACCTAACTGGACATTTAATTAACCTAACCGGGCATATATGTATGGATCACCTGAAGACTATCTCCCCCAGCCCGATCCACCTGAAGATCTCCCCCCCCCCCCAGCTCTCTCGGGGGGGGGGGGGATCTTCAGGTGATCCTATATAACTTAAAAACTTTGAATTTATAATAATTTCAGGAGGTATAATAAGAGTTAATTAAAAAGAGATCATGAATTTCCAAACGTATCTTTCATTTATACATACACCCAAAACTATAAGTTACACAGATTCACGGCTGGGTTGGAAAATCTCCAACCTTACTCTTTCGCCCACCTCTCATCATGTTACCTAATCGTAAGTAACTCAAATGACCCAAATTTGCTCAGTCAAACAAAGAAAAGTATAAAGATTGACGTTCGTAACTTAAGAATCAATTTATAATTAAAATATGGCGCGTAACGTTACTAATTTATACAACGATATTCAAATTATACGAAACAATCACGTTAATGTAAAATACTTTTTGTACATAGTCCTCAATCTGTTTCAAACTGTATTCAAATTAAGGTAGAAGGAGGACGGTAAAAGACACACTACGTGTAGGCTACCTAAACCTAGGCCTAGATTGTAGAAAGACAGCTAAAGATAGACGCCACGCGTGGGTTCCTGAACCTTTTGGCCTAAACATATAAACTTATCTAACTGGATTATGTTCTTTTGCGTTAAAGTACGATAAAATCTGAAGCTAAGATTTGTATCAATATATCCTTTCATGTTTTAATTTTTAAGAAACATAAAATATGAGGTCTAACATAGACTAAACCCCAGATTCCCAACTTTTTAGCAGCTCAGTTGAGTGAGCATCTTTGGCCTGGCTAATTTAACCGTGAACAGGGCAGTAAATTAACTGTAGATATTGCATTTTATGTCTCATTTTTTATGGGTAACCCAAGTAATT
>JAJOZX010003744.1:97500-122500 GCA_023014485.1 Bathynomus jamesi | reverse complement strand
TTTAAGGTCCTGAAGGCATGCTGGCTTTTTGCTGTAAAAAAAATGTCATAATGTTTAGAATAATCATCAGGAGAAAACATTTTCCTCGGTAAACTGACTTTTGGGACACCTTGTATATATATATATATATATATATATATATATATATATATTAGTGGTGGACCGGATACCCGCATCATTTTTAACATCCGCATCCGCACTTCTGACTGCGGATGTTATGCGGATATTACCTCTAATAAATTATGCAATTTACAATTAAATTAGCTTATAAAGTAGCTTATAAGGCCCAGTCATGCACATTTCATGTAAACTATTAATTATTAATAAACAAACAAATATATAAACCTCAAAATATAAATACGTGGTAACAGAAAATTGAATGAAACTTGTTTCATTGAATTTTCTGTGGGTGAAACTCTTGAGAAAGTTATTTTTATCATAATGAAAACATTAATATTAATTTTAATTCTTATGCATTGCCTACCATAACAGTAATATCACGAAATTTGAAAAATTATGTCATATTCATAATTCTATATTATATTGATAGATTAACTAAATATCCGCATCTGCATCTGCGGATATTGAAATTAAAAATTCGCATCCGCATCCGCAGATGGTGAAAAACTGACATCCGGTCCACCACTAATATATATATATATATACTGTATATACCTGAAAGGACTCGTGCAAGAAACCGGAGCAGATTTTGCATGCCTCACGCAAACCCATCTAAAGGACTGGCAGGCGAACTATGAAAACTGTGAGTTCTGTATTGACAAAAAAGAAATACAAATTGACAACTATAACATCCTCCGAGCCGAAAGAACAGTGAGACGTAAAGGAGAATGTGCTATTTACACACGCGAAAGGCCTATGGCAGAAATGACTATAAGTACCTCAAACAGCTACGTAGAATGTGTAGCAGCAAAAGTTAAAAAATTAAATATGGTACTCGTTTTAATGTAGAGACCCCCCAAACACGCAAACCTCAAAATTCTCAGATTCCATTACAGAGGTAAGAAACTGGTAAAAGATCTACCTCTCCAACCCCTAATATTTTTCTGTGGTGATTTTAATTTTCCATTCATGAAATATAAAAGGACAGGAAAAAATATATGTATACACCAGGACAAGTGGGGCACACGGGAAGACCAGGAGCAGGTAAAAATGTTACTAGTTCTAGCTGATGAATTTATGTTAACACAAGAAATAACAGAAAACACAAGAAAAAAACAACTGCCTAGATTTGGCATTCATAAACAACAGCAACCTAATTAGACTAATACGAACTTAGATGCAGCTCGTAGCGTAAACTAACCCACTTTTTGTTATACTCTTCATACTTTTTTTTCTCTTTTCTTATCCTCTCTTTACTTGCATGTCTGTAGTTTCCATGGTATGACAGTGTTTGAGTTAAAACTGTGTTTGCAGGGTTTCTAAGCTTATTTTACTTTTCATCTTTCACCCCTTTCCTATTCTCTTCGACTATTTTTCCGACTTGTCGGCAGTGGCCGGCAGATGATGATGGTGAGTATTTTTCTCTCTTTTTCTGAATGAATGTTAACCCACGAATGATAGGTTTTGCTCTTACTTAACCCCTTATTCTCTTCTTTTAACTCCCTACTCTCTCCTTTTTCTCGGGCTAACCTTAGAGTGGATCTTAGAGTCTTTGTTAGCCTGAGGCCCTTAGCTTCTGTAGATCTGTAGATAATGTAGAAATATCCCCAACTATAATATCGGATCGCAACATTATTGAAATAACAACCAATATAAAAGTAACAGGAAAGGAAAGAACACGAACAACAGAAAGAAGCAAACTCGAAATTTTTAATTTTCACTCCAAAGCTATAAACTGGGAAGATATTGCATCCATCATGGAAGTAATAGATTAGAAAGCCATCTTCAAGGCCAAGACAACGGAAGAGATGCTAGTGAGTAGTGACCTTAGAGAAGATGCTGGAAATTGTGGAAAGACATGTCCCAAAAATACAACAAAGAGGAAGAGAAGCTGGTTAGAGAGACAGAAGAAGTCTTTGTTCCGAAAGAGAAAAAGAGTGACTGCAAAATTAAGTAACTGTAAAGATAACATCAGAAATATTAAATGATAACTGCAGAGTATCGATTGCGTCATACAGGAACTAATTGAGAAACATACAGAAAAAAAGACAACGATGCTATAGAAGCGACAAAGGTTAACTCATAGTACTTCTATAATCTTGCAAAAAGGAAGTCAAAAAAACCATGCGACTATCGGACCTTTGAAAAACGAAGACAGTGCTTTATCTGATGATCTAACAAAAGCATCTGAAATATTAAGAGCTCAGTACGAATCATCTTTCAGTATCCCAAAAACTGACAAACTGATATGCGATAGAAACGCGTTCTTTGAAGAAGAACTACAAGGGGAAACTATAACAGACCTCAACTTAACGACAGATGATGTTACACAAGCTGTAGGGAAACTAAAAACACACTCAGCGGCAGGACCGGACAAATGGAATGCCACACTGATCAAAAACTGCAAGAATGCAATTGCTGAACCTCTATGTTGGATATGGAGACGATCACCAGACACGGGAGAAATACCGGGCATCCTGAAGAGCGCGAACATAGTCCCAATATATGAAGGAGATCGATGCGAGGCCAAAAACTATAGTCCAGTGTCACCTACATCCCTTCTCACTAAAATATTTGAAAGAATAGTTAGACAGAAATCTATGACTTTTTGAAACTCAGAAAAAATTAAATGATAACCAACATGGGTTTCGGTCAGGCAGATTATGCCTATTACAACTAATGGAACACTACGACATTATTGATGCACTGGGAAGTAATGAAAACTATACACTACACACAGACTTTGCCAAAACGTTCGACATGTGTGACCATGGAATCGTAATACAAACTGAAATATATGGGAATAACAGGAAAAGTGGGGAAATGGATATATAATTTCCTTAGTGAGCGGCGGCAAGTCGTTACAGTACAAGGAGTATCTTCATCAGAATCAGAGGTCCTCAGCTCAGCACCACAAGGAACAATATTAGCTACACTACCCTTCATAATCGTGCTAACTGACATAGATGAGGATGTTACCAGAGACAACACAGTAACATCCTTTGCGGATGACACAAAGATCAGTAGAAAAATAAGAAACCCAGAAGACATAGGATCTCTACAAACCGACATGAACAGAATCTACAAGTGAACGGAAGACAACAATATGAAGTTTAACACTGAGAAATTTCAGCTGTTACGGTACGGAAAAAGAGAGGGCCTAAAATCCATGGAATATTATACCCAAATGGACAGGAAATTCAGAGAAATTCTAAAGCAAAAGATTTAGGGGTTGTAATGACTGATGATGCGAAATTTGGAACACAAAATAAGATAGCAGTAAACAGAGCAAAGGGAATAACTGGGCAGATACTGAGAACCTTTAACAAAGGGATAGGAATATAATGATTCCTCTCCTGAAAACACTGGTCATACCCAAATTGGAATACTGCTCGGTCCAAACATGCCCATATAGAAAAGAAGACATTAGACTGTTAGAAAGGATTCAGAGAAGCTTCACAGTCAAGATCAATGGGTGCAAAGAACTAAATTACTGGGAAAAGTTACGCGAATTAAACCTATATTAACTGGAAAGGAGAAGAGAGAGATACACCATTATTTACACTTGGAAAATAATGGAGAAACTAGTCCCTAATCTTACTCTGAACCCTGTAACTCCCCAAACAACAGTGGAAAGTAAAAAAGGAAAACTGTGTCGTGTTCCCAAATTAAAGGCTAGACAGGGAAAGAAAATAGTTTTGTTGTGAGAGGACCAAAACTGTTTAATCAGCTGCCCAAAGACCTAAAGAACACGAGTGGTTCTGGCTCAGAACAATCGCCGATGAGCCGGGCGTACCTGGCTATGTGAGGTGGAGAGTACAAGAAACCAACTCACTACTTCACCAGGCCAATTCGAGAGGGGCGATAACTTTGACCTTCGTGAAATGAGGAATCATCGCATGGAACATTTTATATATATGCGCAGTTTTCATATTTCGGATCAATATAAGGTTAGTGTATCTCGAAAACAACAAAAAAAAAATAACATATCCGTCCAATCTTAATTATTTGCGAATATGAAGGCGACCTACGAATTCATTACATCAAAGTGGTGGTGGCCCCTTCTCTAGACCCGACTTGATGCAGGATAATAATGCTGTCCTGAGCTCTCCACCTCACATTGCCAGCAGCAGCGGATTATAATGGGGGACAAAGGGGGCAAATTTGTCCCCGGTCCCAGATGCTGACCGGCCCCAAGATGCTGACCGACCCCAAGAAACTATGTAAACGCTATAATCTACCGTTGAAATAATTGGTCGACCGTGAGGAAGAAAAAAAAATTCTAATTCCGCTTCTACAAAACCTAGTTTAGTATCCCATTTATGTGAACAAAGTATACATTTTCTGTAATCACATCTTTGTTTTTGTTTCGTTTTCTGTTGATCGATCCCAGTCAGCTGATCACATCACTCGTGTATGATGTATCAGGTAAAGAATTGTGTTTTTCTATGACACCAGCCCGAAAATATTCATTGCTCCCGGCCTTAACAATGCTTTATCCGGCCCTGATTGCCAGGCGCACCCGGCTCATCCGGAACCGTTCTGAGCCAGGCGTCTAATCTCTTTAAAAAGACTTCAACTTTGACATCTGTGATGTTTCTGATGGCTCTGGGTACTGGGTAGCTATAGGTGTTACAACACTCTTTCGTCCTCCTAAGTTCCTTCACGCCCCCCAGTTTCTGTGCCAGAAAATTGTGGGTCCCTACAATCTGTTGGTATGGCTGGTAACCCTCATCTTCTAAGCACACTAGCTCCTTCAGCGAGTCAAAGTTAACGACCCGTCGGTTCGCCTGGTAATCGTGATACCCTTAGCCTTCACGATATATTTCATCTCTTTCCCCACCCTCACCCGTACCCCATACGTTTTTGGCCCTGTTGATACAAAGGATTCAACGTATGCACCATCACCATACTCATCCTTGATCTCGTCAGTCAACTCTTCGAGAATTCCCCAATAGGTGGCATGTATTCACCCTCCCACGCTGTGAATATTACGCTATCTGTGTCAGCGTACAGCACCCTCCGCCCAAGAGTGCAGTAGTCCCCAAAGCTTGAGGCGTGCGTATGCCGTTATGAAGCTGGCTACAGGTATGTTTGTAACACGTGAGATGTCTATGGCCAATTCGGTGATGTTGTACTTTATTATGTACGTATTACCTACATTCACGATCTCCATGACCTCTTTATCGGGGGCATTGGCATAATCCCACACCTCGTTATAACTTTGGGGCAGATGAACGTTCCCCTTGCCTGTATTCTGTGCAAACTTGCCTCAAAGACTATTTAGGCACAACTTTGCACTAAAGTGATTGCCGGGGTTCTTAACAATTTGGGCACGGTCAAGTTGTATCCCTTCACGGTCACGGTAGCGCTGAATATACGCCGATTTTTCCACCCTCGCGGGTAACCTGATGCTTCTACTTTATCCTTCAAAAAAGTATTTATATACGGCGTAAAAAGGTTGGGTAGCTTCTGAAACCTCCACACTCATACATCTTCAATATTCTGTAACCATGGCGAACGGCTAGGTCCAGCTCAGGGCTTGTATATACACCTCTGATCTTCCGTTGGTTGGGTGTGTGATTACAGAACCCATTGTTCTCCTCTGCGCACTTCACGCACAGGGGAAGCATGAGCTTGTGTTCAAAACGACGGTTAAGATCGGCATCCATAAATCGGAGGGGGGTGTACGTCTACGAAAGAAAGACCGAAATAGTTCTTGTTCATATTTGCTGAGAAATCTTTGATGGTGGGCAGGGCTGGACCCACCAGTTTTTTAGGTGCACCTACGGGGTACGGATTGTTCTTCATCACGTAGGAATATAAGGAGCAGAAATCGTAGTAATGGAGTTTCATGCCCTCCGTACGCGGAAAGTATAACCTGAAGGGATTTGTGCCCCCTCCGAACAAGCTATCACCGCATTTGAGAGGATCGAACACCATTGAGCGCTTGATGGTGTTTATTTCTTCATAGTACTGTCCATCTGTTTCCATCCGTGCATCATACTCGTGCTCCCACAAGATCTTTTGAGTGAACTGGGAGCCTATAAGCTGATCGCGGGTGCAGGTCCATGCAAGACTGTCGGCAGGAGATCTACCATGGATATATCCTACGATTCCACACTCAGAACGTGGGCATCCGTGCCACCAGCAACCGTTAAAGGAGTACGCAGTCTTCTCACCAGTGACCCGGTCTTTGCTTAAGCCATCAACCCAAAAAACATGACCAATGACCTTAATGGGTACCTCCCCCGTGTTGCGGGCATGTTTTATGTATACACCGGTCTGCTGTTGTAGGTGTATGAGCCAGTAAATAGCCTTGTGCCCATAACTGCGAGGGTTATTTCTGTGACTGACGGCTAAGGTGTCTTTAGGCATGAAATTGTTCTTGAACACAGTAAAACACAATGAGGCGATCGTGGTTGCGACTTGCAGTGGATCGTATTTGAAACGGTCTGTGTACATCCTTCTAAAAGCCTGGAAACATACACTAAGCACGCGCACATCATTCACGCAATAATGCTCACATTCATCAGCTATCTTGTAAGGATTATCTTCATTGAAATTGTTGTAGTAGCAATCAAAATCTTCACGCTCAATATCACTCATGTTGGTGTAGTTAAAGTAATGTTTGGGTGGAGACAGTCTTATGTAATTTAAATGTCGCTAGTGAGGAAAGTGTAAGGGAAATACCCTTTTGAAACTTCGGTGGCCACGCCCATTACCTAGGGTAGCTTGGCTAATTTACAAGGTGTGAATAATAAAGTATCTTTAAACTGAACATTACCTCTTATTTGCATTTGTAAAAGTTTGTTTCCCCTTTTCAAGGGGTCGCCTGTAAATATCTCCGATGACTCGTGTTCAAGCAGTTCCTTATAAAGGAACTGTGTGTCAAATTTTGCCCCGATATGGGGAAGAATATACAGTTTTTTTTAACTTGTCCGCTAACTTCACAATATAGGACACAAAGAGTTCCACAGGGCTGTCGTGTGCGATCATTTTAAAAACGTTTGTCCGTTTACCACATTTGTGACACTCATCACACTCGACCTCCATGCATTCATCGCAGATAGTCTGACTTACAAGTATATGTGGGATAACCTATTTGGTTTCAGCGACCGTGTTTGTTTCTATATCGTAGTACATAGTTATACAAGGTTTATTTTTAGGTTTAGCATCTTTCATATAACATACAGTGCATGCTTTATACCATCTGCCTTATATTTCTCATGGCATGTAGAACAGTGAATTTCATCGCATTTATGCTTGAATTTCTCCCAATTATCCATCATATGAAACATACCACATTCACAGATTCTCATTTTCCTGCAAGTGCCAATTGACTTATGGAGCTCAAAGCAGTTATTATTGAAAAATGTACGTCTACACACATTACATTTCCTCTTCTCAGCTTCAACTACACGACTTTCACATTTGGAACTTTTACACTGCTCACATACCATGTGGCATTCCTTACAATGTTTCACGCAAACTCGAGACACCCCTTACACAAATCATGATGCCTACCATATTTTCGACTTTTATCATAACTCGCGTAAAGGTCCCTTATATTACGGATGGGGAGATACGTTGACCCTGACAATCCCTAAAATAAGTAGAGGTCTTGTACGATCTCTCACACTGCTTTTAAAAACATACACTGTCCCACGACGGTCATCCATTCCAAATACAACTATACGAACATTCATTTCCTGCTCTACCCTTCTCAGTTCTTCAGGACCCATATTACACTCAAGCTTACAATCTGAAGCCAGTTTACGAGCACGCTGCACAACCGTAGGCAGCTAAATATTTTTGATCCCGTGTATTTAGTACAGTGAACATATGAGCTAAGGGTATTGCTATAAAGCCGCAACCACGATCGACGTTTATATGCTTTCTGTAAATAACCGGAGAATTGAAGTAAAGAGTATAAGGTGTGGCACTATGACCTGCAACACGGAGTACACGGTCAATATCTACCGTGAAGTTGTCCATATTGAAGGCTGTACTACTTTGAGAGGCCTGCATTATACAGCCCAAGATATATTCTATATTTACAGCGACCAAGCGTCTGAATGGTATGACTACCCAAAAATCATCTTCATCCCCGTCATCTGACCCGAACCCGAAGGACAGCCTCGTTCTGACTTCACGTTCGTCGCTGTTCTGAAGGAAAAACTCCACAATACGTTCAACTACACGCTGCAGTCCGTGTTCAACACCATTGCTCTACAGGGTTCCAGGGTCAACCCTCACTATATACCGATTTCTAGTCAGGGCTGGGGTGGGGGCAGCGGTGCGCACCAGTTCGAATGTTATACCTTCTTCTACAGCACGAGAAGTGCTGCTGCTGATGTGGAGAATGTACCCGGAATCGAATAGGAATAAGGGGTACAACTTTATTTGAGGAGGGAGCTAGTGTGGGGGTTGTGTCGTAAGACGTAGAGGGCTGGGGCTCTATTACTGGGGGTCTAACAACCGGTGCACTCCTGGCACGTTTTATACCTGACGCGGAAAGTTCATCATCGTTCTTCCGCTTTGAACTGCCACGTGGTGGAGCTACAGGTGTCGCTGGTGAGGGTTCGTCATTGGGGGTGGAGCCTGTAACCACGACTACCCCGTCATCAAGATCGTCTGCAATATCGATGATGGGGACATGATGCTGTAACTCGTCGTCATTCACGGTTCTGTGGAAGAAGAAAAACAAGATTGCAGAATATAAGGAACATCACTTAAATTTTTATTATATTTTGTAAATGTTCCACTTGGGAGTGTGACGTGTTAGAAATGGATTCTGTAGAAAAATCCAGGTTCACGAGCCTGTCCACGTGTCTTATATCTAGCCCTACAGGATGTGGTAAAACTGTGTTTATGCTTAAAATCATTAAAGATAAGGGGAGATGTTCTCAAAATTTGTGCATAAAGTAATATGGTGCTATTCGACGTACCAGTCAGTATTCAACGAGTACCAAGATGATATTTTTTCCACAAAGGCGTATATGACGTTAATTCGTTAAAGGGAAATGAGCATACAGTCATTGTAATTGACGATCTCATGTTGGAAATGGAAAAACGTTTGCCTAGACATTTACGCGTATTCTTCATCAATCAGAATCTATTTTTCAAAAATAGATACATGCGCGATGTGTCGTTAAATACACAATATCTAGTCTTATTCGCGCAACGTAGAGATGTGTCACAAATTGGGGTATTAGCCAATCAAATGTTCCCGAATCAGCGTAAGGAGTTTTTGGAAGTTTATAAAGAAGCTACAAGTACGTTACGGATATTTGCTTTGTGACCTTCACCCGCGAAACACGTTTAGGTGCTTCTAAGAACGAATATATTCCCAAACGAGCCTGAAACGGTGTATATTCCAGAATGACAAATAGGCTAAAGAAATACACGTGAATTAATAAAAATCTATCATCGTTGCCCCGGCATTGCAGCAGATGTTTAAAAATATCGACTCGACTTTTTAAAATGCATCTGTGAAATCTGTCTTAATGTTATAAAATGTAATGTACCAATGAAACCCCTCAGAAGGCTCGCCTACGTCGTTACAAGAACATAATACGTACGCTCGCTCGTAAAAGTCAAACTGTGGGAAGAAAAAGCGAATTATTGTACAAAGAGGGGATCATTCCTCCCCATCTTATTTTCAGTTTTGGGACCTTTACTGACTTTATATAATGTAGAAGGTGGTAGTGATTCCACATGAGGTGTATGCTTCACTGCAGAGTTCAAAGAGTTCAGGTACGGTTCTAGAACCCCGTAAAAGCAGGCTTAAAAGAATGGAAAGCGAATTGTTAGAACTATTAAACAGCGAAAAGTCACCTGATGAGAAAAGAATCTTATACCAAGAGGCTCTGCAGAAATTTCTTCATGAGTACGAAGATTATAAGAATCCGACAGAGATCCCCGTGGTTATTAGGCACAGCACGAGCAACGATGAACATGGCGACAGAGGACATGGTGCTGACGTTAGAGGTGACCAACCAAAGAATAACGGTGCACCCCCACACCGTATCGAACATGTATTAAAAAGCAGTCTCCCACATACATTGAGGAATAAAGGCTTAAGTCTTTATAATCTATTGAGTGAGGACCTCATCATACATTGGACTGATACAGGCGAGGTCATTGTTGAAGGAGCAAGAGTACAGGGATCGAATATCGTCGACATTGTCCATGATCTGGTGAGAAAGTGGGACAGGCCCTCACCATCAGGATGGAAGCATATTAAAGCAAGACTACAACAAATAAATGTCCCCAAAACATTGATAGGAAATCTGAACAGGTTAAAAGAGTTGGAGGAAGTCTCGCATGTGCCACAACTGAGTACGCCATCACCCCAACGGTAGCATCTCTGAAGAAGAGAAAGAAGAGACCAAACAACAATGGCCAACCCTATCCACGTGCCTCTAAAATACGCAAATGGCTAATATATTAAGAAAACGCTATTATGACATTTCTAACCCAGCCTCCTACAGCGGCGTTGATAGACTGTACAGAGGTGCTTACAATGATGAAGTAGGGAAAAAATATGTTGATGTTTTTGCGGGAGCAGGATGCTTATACACTTCATAAGCCGGTGAGAAAAAAGTTTAAAACAGCCAAGACAACAGCGGCTTCGATTGATTCTATTTGGCAAGCGGATTTAACAGACATGCAAAGATATTCAGTGTATAATGATGGCTATCGCTACATCCTATTCATAATAGATGTATTCTCCAGATATTTGTGGTTAATTCCCCTGAAAAATAAATCGCTTGAAATAGTTGCTAAAGCTACCAAAACGCTGATGTTGAAAGAAAACAGGATTCCAGGCTGTTTTTAAAAAGTACGGATATGGGGAAAGAATTTATAGGCCGCGCTTTTCAGAACATATTGGCAGAGTTTAATATCAGTTACTATACTAGCAATTCTATACATAAGGCATCTTTAGGTGAAAGAGTTCAACGTACCATAAAGGAACGCATGGATCGCTATTTTACACATAAAAATATACAGATATATAAACATTCTGGAATCATTGGCCTCATCATACAACCGTTCACACCATCGCGCGATTGGGACAACACCTAACGAGGTTTTAGAAAGAGGTACGCACTCAGAGCGTGAGGTGAGAAGAGATATTCGTAGAGCACCGCCACACTCTGCACGTTTCAAAACCAATGGTTATGTAAGGCTGTCGCGTTCGGGAAATAAATTCGCGAAGGGATTTGAGCAAGGCTGGACACGTGAGATTTTTAAAGTTAGGGTTATGAGACCTAAACACGAGATAATGCTGTATTACGCTGAAGATTTGAATGGGAAAGAAATCGCAAGAGGTTTTTACCGCGAGGAGTTGCAGAAAGTGACATTTAATTTAGGAAAAAATGTTTAAAACTCAAAACATTTTAGGCAACAAAGGTTCAGGAAAGAGAAAAATGTACCTGGTGATATGGCTAGGGTACCCAGAAAGCTTCAACACCTATATAAAAAATGATGCAATAATGAAGCTTAAATAGTATGCAACATGACGCCTTACTACTTCTATGTCACACTCCCGTCCTCTTCTCTGTCTGTACATCCTAACAACACCCTGGCCAACTTTGTAACACAACTCCATAGGTCCATTGAATTGGAACGTGAGTCGTATGAGGTGGGGATATGCGAAATTCAGCTGTCCACCAGCTTCCTAAGTATTGTTTATAAAGAACCCGTTTTTACGGTTCTTAGAAATCGTGATGTCTTGAAAAGGCAGAGGTAATTAAGGATGAAACCATGCGTGCCGCCTGGAGTGGGGAGGCACTGTATCACACGACAGTAGTAACACTAGGCCCGGGTCGTTATGGTGCGGCCGAGGATGTTGTGAGACACTTAAACGGAAGTTTAAAAAGCTCAAATCTTACGACTGATTTAGTATACGAAATCGTAAACAAAAACCCCTGCACATGCTCTGACCCTAAAATCACAGAATAATATAAATATTAAAGACAAAGGACTGTTCATAATTATAACCGAGGGCCGATATGGAGCAGCGCTTGAAAGAGATGCCTTTCATGAGGTACAACATGATTTGTCCAGCTTACTGTATCATTTGAAATTGAAGAAATTGGGTGATGGCTATCCATCCCCAGACATGTGCTATATTTACAGCAATATCGTGGAGCATCAATTTGTTGGGGATACCCAGGCGCGTCTGCTCTGCATTCCTCACATCCCCAATCATAGAGGAAGGAGGAGCTTGAGCATTACATATGACAAACCTCACTATGTGAATGTTGCGACTAATCTATTAACAAATATCTCAATATATATAAGAACGATTGAGGGAAAAAAATTCCCATTCGGTGATGGGAGCTTAACAATGAAGCTGCACTTCGACGTACTGAGTTATAATGACCCGAAGGCCTTTCACAGTCTATCGAGGGGTGAGATATCAGCGTGGGATTGGGCTTGGATCCATTTTTTCAACCATACTACGCACGGCTGTCCCACTGCTGAAGAGGGGTGCCAGATACCTCGGGAGGAAAGCGCAACAATCATGTTTTAACACGGTAGAAGACATAATGGCGGGGCTAAGCGTAAAGAAGCTACCAAAAAACACTTAAAACGTACACGGGACGAAATCATCAAAGATGTAAAGAGAAAAATGCGTGGTGGTGGGAAGAAGAGGGCTGTCCGGAAGAAGGGGTTACCAACACATGGAGTTAAACGTAAAAGGACATCAAGAAAGAAGTGTTCTAAGCGAATGAAACCTATGGTTGATAATCTTTTTAACTGATATAAACTAAGGACTTTGATCTCACGAATCATACGATGTTTACTACTTGTCGAGAGAGGTGGCACTATTTATGACTCGTCATGGAACGCTTCATCCATCCGTGTAGCTCACACTGTTGTAAATCGGAACTGTCCCTCTTTGATATGCCCCCAACGCAAGTTTCTATTGAGTATAGTGATTACAATTAACCCATTAAACACAATTAGTTCCCAGAGTACCCCTATTGAATTCGTGATACCCAGCTCAGGCCCTTACTTTTTTGATCCAAGCTGCATGCGCATGTAGGCTAAACTACGTATAGCCCATTCAGATGGAACGGACTACGATGATAAATATGTTGTATTTCCCGAAACAAACCTTCTACACTCCATATTCAGCCAGTGTGATGTATATTTAAATCAGGTCAACATCTCGGCAGGAACGGGTTATTATCACCTACGAGCCTATCTGGAAAACGTCCTCAACTTTTCAAAAGAAGCGAAGGATACCTTTTTAACTGCCGAAAGTTATTTATTATCAAGCTAAAGATGAAGACCGTATAAAGGATAAATTTACAAATTCTAAAGAGATATACGAATGTTTTGGACGCCTGCATACAGACTTACATTCCAGGAGAAACTGCTTATGAATGACATCGACATGAAAATAAAGCTCACCCGCACGAATCCTGAGATCTGCATAAATCTGGGAGCTGATCAAGAAGAGGGCGCAAAACCCGTTGTGGTTCATTTTATGGAAACATACCTTCGCGTACAGCGAGTGAAACTAAGTTCACAAATAGAAATTGAAAAAATTTACTACGTACCACAATACCCAATTAACAGAGTACAGATTAAACTATACACGCTGCCCGCATGCTGGCCTCGAAACAGATAGAAAACATCACTCTAGGGGGTTTACCTAAAAGGCTATTTAACTGGATTGCAGGATCACGCTTCGGTGAATGGATCAAAATATAAAAAGAACGCCTTTAAATTCGAGAATTTCGTCCTTAAAAACATAACTCTATACGTCAACGGTGTCGCCTTAGGGGGGACATATCGCCGGTGCTTGCGATGAGCTGGCAATTGGTGTAACGCAGAAAGAATTCATCGATCATTTTAACCTTTACTACCCGTTTGACATCACTCCTGATGGCGCCTATCGCCAACCCGATAGACGCGCCTATAAGTGTACTAGTATACCTCGAGTTAAGCTCTAATAGAGATTGACCGCTTCAGGAGTGTAGTCACTGATTTTTAAAATGGATGCGAATACATTTCAGAGGGTAATGAATAGTGACCGAATCACACGCCCCAAATTTATTGGTGTGTTTCCGAAGAATGAAACATTGAAATTGGCAACTACAAGAGACTGCGGGGCAATTATTGTCAACACATATTATTGGTGGCGAAGGGATTCATTGGTTGGCCATCTACTTTAAAAATAGGGAAAGAATGTACTTTTTTAACTCACTCGGGACTCGCCCCTGGAGTGACCCTGTTATTGTAAAATTTCTCGAACAGTTGCATATTCCCGAAATTGTCTTTAATCCCTCCCAATTACAAGGATATTTTAGTAATACCTGCGGGATGTATTGTCTTTCATTTCTCTTACACATGTCACGGAAGTGAATTTATAAATTTTTTTAAAATTATTCGACCCGTGTCACACTGAGCTGAATGATGAAATGGTGTGCATGCCGATAAAATACCGCTTTCCGTTTGTGCGCAATCGATGAATGTGTAAAGTTTTACTTGTATATAAAATGTATAATTGCAACAATATTGTGTAAAATATAAGATGTCCCCAATAATGTTAGTCTTGTACTCTGTAGCTTACTTAATGGATGCTAATTCTGTAACTAATTTAAGTTGGATGTAAAATTGTACTAATTTATAAAAAATTATTTCCATCATTTAATAAATTGATGAAAATACACTGTGTCTTGTTCTTAACAGAAAGAAAAAAAAGCTCACATTAGTTCCCCGACGACCTGACATTCGTTGGACCGGATGTGAGACAATACTTCGACTCCGTATTTAGGTCCCTGGGTTGAATGCGCGGTAAAACCTCCAAATCACCGTCGGTTATTTGCGTTTCTTCAAAGCTGTCACGAAAAGTAGCTATAACACGTGTCAGCTCCGCATCGGACTTGTAAGGAGAAAGGATAATTTTAACTTAACTTGATTAGTTCATACATTTTTCTAATAATAACCATATTGTGTGGAAGGATGACTAAGCACCGTCACAGAGTATCGAGCCCCTGGGCAGATATTAAACAATTAACCTATTCGATTCATTCACATTGAATCTTTTTTAATTAAAATCCATTTGTTTTCATCAAAATACACACACAGAGGAGCATTATATATATATATATATATATATATATATATATATATATATATATATATAAGCAACAACAGAAAGACTAGCACAGTACCCTGTAGTAAACATGTAAAGGCCTTGCAGTGAGCTTAGACTAAATTTACAAAACTCTACCCAGGGAAACAAACGCGTAATATAATTTCACTTTCAAAGGACAACTTCATCGCATAATATATATATATATATATATGATGAAATAACCACGAAGGAAACAGAATGGTGCTCGAGCGCTTTGCTTAATGGTATTCTCAGGAACACTAAAATAAATAACAAGTTCGCGAATAAATATAGGACACAAAAATAAAATAGAAATACGGGTACATAAATTCTTATACACACATCTCGAGGGTAGAGTCTTCTGCTGATTTAAACGGAGGATCATTGCAGATATCATTAACGTTTTGTGTCGATAGAAGGTTTCCTCCATCGGCCGCTGCGAAAATATGAAGCGTAGCCCCTACAGAGAGGTTGCCGGCTTCAAACACCTGTGGGGAGCAGTAAAGTTGATGTACCTGGGTGGAAGTGTCCATGCTTGATGGTGTAGCGTGTTATTCACAGGTAGAAATAGCAACTGTTATGGCACGATCTGCTCGTGGGTCCCATTTTTATGGGGTACGACGCCTATTTGCACCCAGAGATTGGAAAGCCAATCACAAGCTCGCTGACTTCCTGATTGGACATACAGTGGGCCGTGTTTAGCCTTTTATACGATAGTCAACACGGCGCATGCACGGAGAGAGAGTGTTTTCAGTGTATGTGTATATATTTAAGTGAATTTCGGAAACAGCAAAAGCATTTCATAAGGCAAGGGTGTTTTTCAACAAACTTTGAGAGAGAGAGAAAGTTTCAGTGTATATGTATATATTTAAGGGAATTTCGGAAACAGCAAAAAGCATTTCATAAGGCAAGGTTGTTTTTCAATGAACTTTATTTAAGTTTTCCCTATGAAATATTATTTTACATTTAGGGATCCTAATATAAAAAGAAACAGCCTTTTATAATGTAATAAATATTAATATAATTGATAGTGCGAGTATATTTATATTAGTAGGCAACCTTTTGCATATGCTCAGAGTAAAACTATATTAATTTTATATATTGAATTGTAGAAGGTGCAATTAAATGATTTATACATAAATTCCGTTTTTTATAAATACGCTTAGAAAACGATATTTGTTGGGCATGCCCTACTAAAACTATAATGAATATTCTAAGTATTATAATTGTTTTAGTTTAAAATGCTGAATTTTATAGTTTGGGCGAATTTAATATAAAATAAAATAAGTCTGGTACTGTGTTAGTTCGATGCCTTCTGAAATGTAAATAAGTCCACAGGGGAGCTGGTCTATGTTCGATTCTTGAAAAACAACCCACCTTTATGAAATGCTGTTTACTCTCTACGCTTAAATTTTGTAAATGAGTACTGGAGGTTTTTGGCAACTTCGTGATACATGCTATATTTAGTGGGTGTGCCATACTAAATCTATAATGAATATTGTAAGTATTATATTTGTTTAAGTTTAGAATGCTGAATTTTATAGTTTGGGAGAATTTAATGTAAAATAGTCTGGTACTTCGTTAGTTCGAATTATTCTTGTACGTGCAAATAACAGAATTAATTCGACGCATAGCACAATCTGGCTTCTAATCGTAAAACATGATGGGTTAAAATGCGAAAAATAATTGGGTAAAAGAGGAAAAAATTAATAAGTTACCCCGAAATACAACCTATTTTTAATATAAAATTATATTAATATTTTTTGTAACAAGGTTTAAAGATATATTTGTGTTTTAAAGATAAATTTGTATTCTGGTATCTAATCTTAAAACATGATGGGCTAAAATGCGAAAAGTAATTTGGCAAAAGAAGAAAAATGAATAAGTTAGCCCTAATTTAATTTCTATTTTGTTTTAAAATCATATTAATGCTTTTTATGTTATAGTTTAAGGATACATTTGTATATTAAGGTGAAATTTTTTGTTTTTGTATTAAATTTAGTTTATCATATTCGATTTTTTGTTTAAAAGATCGCCCATCAAACGTCGAATTGGCCTCGTGGTGATTTTCCACCATGAGAAGCTCTAATAGTTGCGTTGCCCTTTTTTTGAGACCTTGTCGGTGTACCCCCTGGCCCCATAAACGTATTTGTTTATGCTTAATACTTCGTCTATTAATTGGGTCGTATTTAGAGACCCTGTTGGTCTACCAGGAGCTGGTAAGTAAATGCCGTGGGTAAGGCGGCTTTGATCCGGTGTTGATAAGTAATGCCGTAGGTACGGCGGCTGTGTAATACTGTGTTACTGCTGAGAGGTCTTAAGATCTAGACGATTGGTTGTAGCCCTCATCTCGGCTACGTGGTGTTGATGGGATGAGCTCCAAAAAGTCTATACTTAGACGATTGGTTGTAGCCCTCATCTCACCATGTGCTGTTGATGGGATGAGCTCCTAAAAGTCTATGCTTAGACGATTGGTGGTTGTGGTGCTGTGATGGTGGTTGTGTATTCTTTTTATGTGGTAGTTATTCGGCGTGCTGGTATATATTTTTATATTGGGGCTTTACATGCATATATATATATATATATATATATATATATATATATATGTGTGTGTGTGTGTGTGTGTGTGCTTTTAATTCGCCCGAAGGCTATTAATATATACAAGTCATTTATGCCTTCTAACTCTTCTAACCCAACTGGCGGATTAAGCCATCTGTCAAGTGGCTGATTAAGCCAACTGGCTGAAAGACACTTATAAGCCAAGTGATGCTATCTGAGCTCTTATTATGCGTCTGGCGGAGCCAGACGTAGGATGCTCTGTCTTCCTCTCTCCTCTCTTAGGTTAGGTATATCCCTTTGGGGGTGAGGCCGTCCCAACTTCTCCCCCAAAGTCTCTTAAGTTAGGTGGACTCCCCCATCTTGCTGGGGGAATTCCCCCCTTTTTTTGGCACACAGTGGTGGGGTGGGCACCCTGAGGGGTGGGGGTTGGCACGGGGGTCTGGCACCTTGCAACATTTGAGCAACATTGCAATTGCTCTGCACTCGTCCATTTTGCGGTCTTACTACTCCCGTCTACAATGATTTCACATCATCTGCATTTCTCAATTTTCTGCTGATTTTTTGTATCGTCAGCAAATGATGTTACTGTACTATTTTTAGTTACTTCGTTGTCTATATCTTCGTACCATAAAATCCTTAAAAAATCCTAAAACTGTTTATCTCATGACAGCAAACATTATAATCATGCCATGAATTACGAATGTTAACTTTTGAAGATTATACTCGTATAAATAAACATGTAATTTTACTTAATAATCTTGCAAGAGTTTTGCTTGTAATTTTATTTTTTATAAGAATTCTGTCGATTTTTTCCAATAAAGTCTTTCTTGGGATTTCATCTTGAAAATGTCGCAAAAAGGAAATATGAAATTTTTTCGCTGGTAGATACTGATCGATGCCAGCACCCGCCGCGGTTTCTCTGAAAGCAAAGTGAAGTGAAGACAGGGGGCGGGGGCTCGGGGGGTCAAATCTCGACAGTAATGGTCATTATACTCGGGGAGTTAGGGCGATGGGCCGCATTAATTGGGCAAAGCGGTGTACCAGTTTCTGCCACACTTGACTGATTATTTTTCACTTCATTTTTCATATAAAAACCACGCGTGCTTACGAGTATTATCCCATCTATGGGACCTCAAGTGTTATACTAGAGAGGTTTGAATTAAATAAAGGCTGCCATTATCTCGAGAGCGGGAAGGTTAACATCGTAAAACCGTAAGACACCTCTCGACGCGAAAGCGTTGTTTCCATGGTCGTTTAAATATACGACAGCATGTGTTAACTTTTATCCTGTCGTAATGTTCGAATTCTGATGGTCGCATTTTGTTTCATATATATATATGCAGTGTTGGGCACTAAAGCGTTAATCCGATAACAGTTAATTAACGAAGTTAACTTTTTTTAACGGACTATTAACGGAAGTTAATTTCCATTTATCGTTATCGGACCAGTTAACTTCCGATAACTCGATATTTAGTCTGTTAAAGTCCGTTAACACGTTAACTGCGAGGAGTCATTCACGGAAGATCACCGCTCCGCGAATGAATTCAAACCGCCATAACTTCAGTCTGCTTCCATGGAGGACGAGGTCGAGAGAGCACTGAGGAACCGGAACGTTGACAGCACCACCAGCTCTAGCGACAGCAGCATGCCTGACGACCTCTTCGCTGGGTGGACGGCCGGTGGCTCAAGTACCAGTGTCAAGCAGAAGGCCAAGAGACTTGTCGACACTTGGCTGGACACTGATGGGAAGGTAGACATGGCCGACTCTGACTTCATGGGGGAGCAGATCTTCATCAACCTCTTCCTGAAGTACAATACGCCAATTCCGTCCTCTGTCGCAGTGGAACGGCTCTTCTCTCTCGGCAAGGACATCCTGAGGCCCAAGAGGTCAAGACTGGCAGTTGGGCCTAACTTTGAGAAGTTGGTCTTCTGAAGGGCAACCAGCACATTGTATCATAGTCTTTAATAAATGTGCCTAAAATTTAATTTTACCTTTCAGTTCCCGCCATAATAATTCTCTGGTAAATTAAAATTTAGTTAATGGTTAGTGGTTACAAGGGTTTCAAAACATGTAATCAGTACATTTTTATTAAAACTAAAACTAAAAGTTATTAAGCAAAAAGTTGCAAAACTTGATAAAAATACAGTTAAATACCTATTTATTGTTGGATTTTGCATAAATAAACATTTTCTATGGATTTTAAAGCTTTTTTCCTTGATTTTTAAATGTTAGTAAAGAAATAGTTATCGTTAACGGATTATCGTTAACTTCCGTTAACTTTGTAGTAAAATTATCGGATTATCGTTATCGGAGTTAAAAATTGGGGTTAACGGATTATCGTTATCGAAGTTAACTTTTTGGTTAACGGTGCCCACCACTGTATATATGTTACAACTCAGAATGGTCCTCTGAGAAGCTTTTGTTTCACACAGACCATGCATGGAACAAGGAACTCAGCTGGGAAAATTAAATCCACTGTAGTCCGAATAAGTAATGGTAAATGACAAATACTATAGTTTTTCTTTTTCTTGATGGAAGCCCAACGTGGGCAACGGGTCACAAACAAAGAGGTCACAAAATATAGCTCCCTCACCAGCTACCTGCTAAGGTGAGTTGGGGGAGAGCCTTATGCTTTTTTTCTATCCATTTTTCTACTACTGCTACAATAGGTTCAAAACAGGAATAATAACAGTTTAATAACAGGAACCTCCCCGAGTGGACCGAAAGGTCTTTTTAACTCCTTGTGTATATATATATCTCTCTCTCTCTCTCCCCGACCTTTATTAAGTCGTTTCGAAGGATTGCAGGCAACGAAGTTAATTTTTCGGAAAATTCTTCATTTCTTTTCAACAAAAATCTAAATCATTGAATTTAAAACAAAGAAATTTTTTAGTCTAATTTTAACATTTACAAATACCAATCAATTTTAAAATAAAATAACAGACGTAATACAAGAAAAAGAAAATATTAGAATGAACAATATATATATATATATGTTACCGGCAATTTCTTAATTCAGGCGTTTAATTAAAAGACTAATTTTTAGTCAATTAACTGAATGCCTAATTTACTCAGTCATTTAATTTATTGGCTAAATATTGCAAGGAATTTAATTAAATGCCTGAAAATTTCCAGAAATATTCAACAAATTGCCTGGTAGGCAATATATGGCGACTTATGGCATGCGAGGTCATTAACCCTAAACGAAGCATTGTCAGTTGATGCAAAACTATACAGTTAGCGTAAGAAGCCAGTGCTCTAAAGAGCAAACAATGGAGCAGAAATTTACTGCCAAACTCTTGCAAATATTAGAAGACAGCAAAAAAACAATTTATGGCCAAGAAGTAAATACAATGAAGTTCTGGCAGCAGTAAAACAGTCCCAGAAAGCCACTCAATGGATTACTATTATGGCAAAAGGTAAGAGAAGTGTGCTTAGTTTAGTTTAGCTAAGTATATTTTAATTAAGTTATTATTATATGTGCTTAAATGTGAAGTGTGCTTAGTTTACTCACATCCTCCAAAGTGATAATGGTCGGGAATTTACGGCTTCAGTAATAAATGAAATAAAGGATTTGTGGCCGGCTTGCGTTATTATTGTACATGGTAAACCTCGGCATCCACAATCTCAAGGAAGTGTAGAACGTGCTAATGCAGACGTTAAGGACATGCTAGTAACCTGGATGAGGATAACAATACGAAGAATTAGGCAGTTGGCTTGAAGTTTGTGCGATTTACTAAGAATAATAGTCATCACTCCTGTATACAAAGGTCTCCTTACAGAGCTATGTTTGGATGTGATGCGAAGATAGGATTAGCTACATCATCTCTACCACAAGAAGTTCTTCTAACCCTAGAAACAGAAGAGGCGCTGATGAAGTATAGCAGAGAAGAAAATGGAGGTGAAGAGTGTTCAGAGGAAAGTGGTGAAGAGCGTTCAGAGGAAAGTGGTGAAGAGCGTTCAGAGGAAAGTGGTGAAGAGCGTTCAGAGGAAAGTGGTGAAGAGCGTTCAGAGGGAGGAAGTGAGACGTGTTTAGTTAAGAATAATGAATTAGAAGGCAATAGAGGAGAAAATTTCAAATTAAATGAGAGAAGAGCAGCTGCAGAAGGACTACAGAAACAGTCAGAAAATGGTAAGGAATTCAAACAAGATATTAAAAGACGTAAAGTTACTGTAGGTTCCACAGTGGTACTACCTATTCCCAATGTGGACAGAGGAAAAGGAGATACGCGTAATATTATGGCCCTTATGATCAACAAATCTGAAAAAGGTTACAAACTTGCTACGAAGGATGGAATACTTATTGGTTACTATTCGCGTGCACAATTTGAAATCTGCGATGGTACTTTTTTATCAAGTGACAGTAAATTTGGAAGAAGAACTAACTCTCAGAGAAGCTGAGAGAAAACAAGCGTTTTGTTCTGGTCAAGGTTACACAAAATGCAATTGTGCCTCAAACATTCAGACACGTTGCTGTTCAAAACAATGTCTTTGTAAAAAATCAAATCTTCTATGTAACAGCAGATGTCATCCTAACTTAAACTGTAAAGACAAATAGATTCTTGTGAATAATGTTTAAACTCCGTTTATATTTTTCTGCAATAAACTTAAACTATAATTAAATATAGGAACGCGAACCAGCCAATTTCTGAAATTTTCTTAGATTTTTGCGGCATTTAACTAAATGCCTAGCAATATTAGTCATTTAATGAAACGCCTAAATCCAGTAGGCATTTATTAAAATGCCTGCTTTTTTCCGTCGTTTAAGTAAACGCCTGAATTAAGAAATTGCCGGTAACATATATATATATATATATATGCGCCTCGGTGGTGGTGTGGTTAGTGTCGTTGACTACGAATCCATCGGCCCCGGGATCGAAACCTGGTGACAGCAAGCAGCCCGCCGCAAAACTCAGCTGTTCATCCTTCCACACAATAAAAATAAATTGGTTGGTAGCCTAGTAGTTAAGACGTTGGGGCGTGGTTCGGATTCCACGTTAAACTGTAGGTCTAAGTGGAGTGACAAGCTTGACTTTCGTTAGAATGAACAATTCGGCCGAAAGCAAAACCAAGGTTATATATATATATATAGGCTATATATAGGGTGTCCCATAAGCCCGGTCTCAGAGGAAAATTTATTTTAAATTAAATTTACAAAAGTAATACATTAGAACTAAAACAAATGTTCGAATTGATGTCTTGTTTTTTAACGTTTTTTTGTTGCAAGTAGAATAACACGCAATGGCTAATATGGAAGTGAGTTACACTCAGCCTTTTCCTCAGGAGTCTAACTCACTTCATATTAGCCATTGCGTGTTATTCTACCTACAACAAAAAAGGTTTCAAAACAAGACATCAATTCGAACATTTGTTTTAGTTATAATGTATTATTTTTGTAAATTTAAAATAAATTTTCCGATGAGACCTGACTTATGGGACACCCTATATATATATATATATATATATATATATATATATATATATATAATATGGTGGGCCAAAAGGTACTTACCACGTTTAAGCCTTTTTTTTTCACCAAAACTATTGAGATTACAAAGATAGTTCAAGCGCCATTCAAATCAGCATCTGAGATTTGAGATGGCAAGAAGTAGAATACGCGTATCTCTGTAGAGCGTAAACAAAATGGGAAATATTAACAAAAGATTAACAGGTAGTGATTGAGGGAAAAGGGTATTTTAACGAAATATGGTCCCTTTTATAAGTCCCCGAAGTGTTATTAAAATTATTTACAAAATATATAAATGTACATTCTAGAATGTTCCTTTCGGTTTTATGTCTTTATTCTTTACAATAATTTTAGAACCTTCCCAATTAATACTATGATTATTTATATCTATACACATGATTAAACAATACATTACAATTATTGGCGGTCTCCAAACATATTTATACTGTTTTACACTGATATCTAAGGTTTTTTCCCGTTTGATGTATGTAAAGTGAATCGCATTGTTTACAAATGAATAGAATAGACAAGTGTTTTTATCACGCGAAATTTACTTGTATTTTTATATTTAAAAACTACACTAATTCCGATTGTTTTAAGTAAATTCGTCAGGTGTTTAAAATTTACATGGTGAGGGAGTCTTAGGATATTTTTATGATCAAATTCCTCGTGAACTACACTATTATAATACCTATTTTTAGTTTTACTTAAACATTTTCTAGGAATATTAACGGGCTAACAAAGTTTAATGCCGATGTTCACAATACCGCGAAACTCAGAATCTACAAATTCCGAACTAACTGGGTTAACTGCTTTAGAGAATTGAGAGGTCTACGTTCGATTCCCAGCAACAACTAAATTTTCTGTTCCTCGAATTTTCATCTTTGCCAATATTTATTACAAGAAAATATTAGAGGAAATATATTTCTTGAGAAAATGGAATTGAGTGCCACTTCTGTTGAGAATTAAAAATTTAATGAACATGTCAATGGAAATTGAAAATCCAAAATATGGTGAGAATTTCTTACGATATGTTATCGTTTTTCGAAAAGTGAAAACTTTGTTTAAAAAAAGAAGCGTCTGTTTTTTTTCCTTCGGAACTTGCATATTTTTTTTTTATTTAATAATTACTTTATATAATTTTTTATCTAGAGCTTTACAGTATAGAATAGATAGTGACTCTTTCTTTGAACCTTTTCTTTAATTACGCCACACTTTCAAAACATAATTAAAAATATTTAGACTAACCTAAATTCATGAAACGTAGCACGACTGTTGTTGAAAGCTGTTTTTTTAAATTTTTATGGAGACATAACACGCTCAGAGTGTCTCCCTTTTACCAAATTACATGACAAATCCGGGCAGTGTAATTTGGATATCTCCAAATGAAGTAATCACAAGGAATGAGGTCAAGTGAGAGAGGTGGCCATACAAGAACATGCGCAGAAGTGAAGGTCGGGGTTACCTGCATATTAGATACGACTCTCGGGCTAAACATTTCGTGAAAAAAGTCCAAAACAACATTTGCTACATGAGATCTTCCGAATGTCCTGTTGAAACCAAACTCTGTCGTCTATATCAGCGTCTCGTCCAATAAAAAAGAAAATGAACTGTTCTTGTAGGATGCAGAGGTAACTATTTTGTTCCACGGTTGTGCGTTGTCACTAAAGACTTCACACTGAATATCATGATCAGAAATTATACACTGCCC
>JAJOZX010003744.1:0-92500 GCA_023014485.1 Bathynomus jamesi | reverse complement strand
TTCAGAATGTCAGGTGTTGCATTTCATGCATTTTAATGAACAGCTTATAGGTTACATATATATCAAGTTAAAACTAAAATTTGGCGGGTTTTTTTATGCAGGAAGGAGGGGCCAAGGGCGAAAGCCGAAAGTGAAATTGTGTCATTGGTTACTTTCCACTCATTGTCATTCCCATTCCTATCCGCGGTCAAGTGAGAATACTCCACGTGATCACAAATTTTAAAAAAGCGTTTCCTGATTTCGAAAAGGATATGAAAGGGTATAAAAGTGACGGTGACGCAGTTACAAGCCCGAAGGGTATTTTCCGAAATTACAATATCTGATCTACTTGACATTTTATCGACAAGTACAGGGTGGGAGAAAAGGCTTTAAGGATTTTATACATACAAATAATTTGTTAATAATAAATAAATTCCAATGATATCACTGCAGTGTATGCAATACTTTTCAAAGCAACTATACAAGGCCCAGGAAGGCCATAGGCCCTAGCCCCAGTCAGCGCCATGTCAGTAAGGATGGAATACAACAATGAAGAAAGAGTGTATCTTGTATCGTGGGCTATTTCCTATAATACTTGTGAAGAAAGTTTGCGTTTATTTCAGAAAAATATAATAAACCACCACCAAATGCAACCACTCTTCGATATTGGAAGCTCAAACTTTTGGAAGCAGAGAGCCCTTTAAAAGATCGTCCAAGAAGCGGAAGGCCGGTAACGGCGACAGGAGACAACAAAGAAAATTCCTCGCCAGTTTTGAAGTCAATCCAACAATTTGAACGAGAAAAGTCGCACAGGAATTGGGTATTTCCAAATTTTCAGTAGCAAAAATATTGAAATCACAGGGGTACCACGATTACAAACCCATTTACTCTCACCTCAAATATGACAATGATTACTGACAAATACGACAATGATTACTGACAATGTTTACTGAAACATTGAGACAAAAGTTTAACAGTGACCCAGATTTGCTTCGAAAGATCAAATTTTCAGATGACTGTGTCCGATTTAACGAGTAAAGGAAACAAATACAACGTTCATTACTGAGCGAAAAAAAATCCCAAAATACGGTTGGGTAAACCCATTAAAACGGCTACACTAACAGTTTGGGCGTGCAATGGTTATTCAGGACATATCTTTTGACATATCGAGAGATACAATGGGTGGAAAACGCTATTGTCAGGCAGGTATTGATACACAAAGTTTTGCCACAGTTTACTAATGGCGTTGGCGGGAATTGACTTTATCAACATGATGGAGCGTTGGCACATTACTCTGCAGCTGCCCGTGAGATTCTGGATACTAACCTTGAAGGAAGATGGCTTGGGCGGGGAGGTTCCATTTAGTGGCCAGCCAGATCACCTGATTTAACTCCCATGTGATTTCTGGCTTTGGGCTTATTTGCGTGACAAACTTTACACTCCTGGTTTCATCATCCAAATGTGAATGCCCTTGGCCGCAGAATAGATGAACAACTGAAAAGGATCCCACTTGATATGCTCAGAAGAACAATGAAGAGTTTCACAGAGAGAATCCACAAATGTATCATAGCGGATGGAGAACTCTTTGAAGATTAAATGACAATTTAACAAAATATTTGTACGAATAAAATTCCTATAGACTTTTTGTCTGATTTGTTTCATGTTTGAACACTTACCTGAATAATGTTGTTAACTAAATAGTTGTATGTGTAAATACTTTTCTCTCACCCTGTATATTGTGAGTTAGGTTAATTTAGACTACGCTAGGTTAGGTTTATAGATTGTTGATGTTATGGTCTTGTCGATCCTATGGGTGTAGACACGTATTTTCTACAGAAAATCTAACTTAATGTGGGAAATCCTACAATAAGAACAGAAATGAATGGATTTTTACAAATCTGTTGCAAATTTTTTTTCACTTTTTAATGTACGTCGAGGAAACATTGTGTTTATTGCGTATTGTGAAAGCCTTATTCATGTATGTGTTCTGTCCGTGAAACGATCTTGACAGCCTTCCACTTTTTATATTATTAATTAGCATTCAGTTGTAACCCCAAGTAGCTTCCCTTACGATGAAGATGTGCTATATGTAAATTTTACCTCCCTAGAGTCCCATTAAGGTTCCCGCCTCTCTCATTGTGTTATCACCTGAGAACTCCCAATGCTCTAAATTCAGACCCGACCAGCACCTCCTTCGACATTTACTTAATTTGTTTGAAAGTTTAAGCTTTAAACGCTAAGTCTAATGAGAAACGCTTTATACCCATCCTTTAATAAAAAAAGAAACCAAGTTTTGCTTTTCAAAATTTGCCTAATATATTCTTTGGCATAATAACAAAGCTTAATAGAGGCCTCGCCGGATGACTGTCCCACATTTTAACAACTCAAATGAACATACAAAACTATACTTGTTTCAGAGAGAGAGAGAGAGAGAGAGAGAGAGAGAGAGAGAGAGAGAGAGAGAGAGAGAGAGAGAGAGAGAGAGAGAGAGAGAGAGCGCTTCCCTAATCCCATATGCAGATGAGAATGATCTGGACCAGCGTAGAGTATAGCAGCTTTGTCCATAATTAGATGCAAATGTCCGGCCAATAACGGCGACTGATTTGGTGAATGAGGCAAAAATGGTAATGACAGAATCGTTGTTTTCCTTCTATAGTAATTTTTAACCGACAGTAACGTGATTAATTCACAATACTGCCGTTACGTTAATTCAGAATTAATTTAGAATTAATAGGGGGGAAAATCTTCAAAATCGGTCGAAATTGGAGGAAATTATCCATTATTTTTTTTTTTAAATAAAACGTATACTTTACAAGAGTGTTTCCCAAACTTTTTTATTCAACGCGCCCGTCGTACTGAAATTAATCCTTCATCCTCCACGCTCCCCTTATTTCAACTGCAAAGGGCATTCATGGCGTGTTACTGGTACCATAATCAGTGTGAGATAGCATTAGAAATAAATGTTCCATTTATTAATATACTATGTACATGGCATGTTTTCTAAACAATTTTGAAAATATTGAAAATATCCACATTTTTACTTTTTTATTTTATCTTTGTTAACCTCCTCGCGCCCTACAGTTTGGGAAATGGTGCTCTACACTCTACAACAGTGGTGGCGAACCTATGGCACGCGCGCCCATTTGGGCATGCGATAAAATTTGTCTGGTACGCCTACGCAAAATGCAATAACGTTGCAATAATAAGTATAAAATAATAGACTTAATGTTTATAATTTGGTGTAATATATATAAACTTTGGTGGGCGCGGGAATTTTTTTTTTTATGGTTTACATGTTTGTTTTGGCACGCGACTATAAAAAGGTTCGCCACCCCTGCTCTACAACCTTTCAGATATTCCGTACGATGATTCCTCATTTCACGGAGGTCAAGCTTGCTGCCCTTTCTCTTGAGTTAGCCTGGTGAAGTAAAGAGTTGGTTTCTTGCGCTCTCCACTTCACATAGCCAGGTACTCCCAGCTCGTCTGGAATTGTTCTGAGTCAGGCGTCTAGTCTTCTTTTCAAGATATCCACCGCTACCCCTCTCGTGGTCCTTGCACAGCTGGCTGAACAGTCTTGGTCCTCTCACAACAAAACTATTTTCCTTCAGGGTTGAGAATGTTCCTTGTCTAGGCTTTAATTTGGGAACACGACACCTTCTTCCTTTCCTACTTTCGACTGTTGTTTTAGTTCAAAGTGAGATTAGGGACTAGTTCCCCCATTATTTTTCAAGTGTAAATAATGGTGTACATCTCTTCTTTCCAATGGATATAAATTTAATTCTCGTAACCTTTCCAGATAATTTAGTTCTTTGTATACATTGATCTTGGTTGTGAATCTTCTCTGAAACCCTTCTAGTTAACTAATGTCTTTTTTTTATATAGGGATGTAAAGACCGAGCAATACTCCAACTTGTGTACGATCAGTGTTTTCAACAGAGGAATCATTATATTCTTATCCCTTCTTTTAAAGGTACTCGGTATCTGTTCAGTTATTCATTTTACTGAATACAGGAAAATTCACCGACGACAATTCACCGAAGACAAATCACCGACAATTAATTCACCGACGGACAATTCATCGACAAACAATTTACGATGAACAATTCACCACTAACTATACTTCGTCGCATAATAATTCGGTGAATAAATATGATCTAAGTCGTAAGCAATTGATTTATTAAGTTTTTTTTACAGAAATATAAAAATTTTAAAATTTTATTCAAGGGTTATAAAAATTTATTTAACATTTAAAAGCACTCTAAAAGGAGATGTTGTGAGCTATTCCTCTTAAGAAAGAAATGATACACTGGTTTGGCTCGTAATTTTCAACAAGTCTTATTCTTTCGGCATAATCGCGATATTTTCTTCTCTTTTTAGGAGGCTCTTGGCCTCCTATATACTGTTCAATTTTGGCTTCATTTAACGTTTGCTCCCGTTTAAGGCATTCTATAAATTTCCAAATGTTCGGATGGTAGGCAATGAGCTGCTCTTCAAACGCCCTATGCCACCCTTCGACATTATTGTTTGTCTTAGGCAAGTTATGCAAGACAGCCTCGTAAACGTTCCACATTTCGTGTTGAAATTGAGGGGGTCGACGTCGGTGCCTCCGATCTGGACGTCCTATCCAAGTGTCTTCGAAATAGTCCACGACTTCTTGCGCCTCAGGAGGAAAAATGTCGTTATCACACAATGTTTCAAATGCCTCAATGACTCTATGCGTAGGCACAAATGCTAATGCAGAAAGCATACGCAGACTTAAAGCAAATTCTGCATCCATTTCATACCTTTGCTTTAAGCCATGTGCTTGAATTGTACGCATGACACAGTGGGAAAAGTGGAAAAAGCAGCCTCGGTGCTTGGTGTTGGGAAAAACATGCTTACAAGCTTTAATCATTGCTTTCTCATAATCTGTCGTTATTGATAATGGGGTCGATGAAGGCTCAAAGTTCTTTATCTTTTCCAAAAAAGTCCTATAGGTTTCCTCTGATTTGTCTGGTAGCAACGCATACACTAATGGAATTGAAAGGTTTTCTTCTAAGCCATGCAGTGTGTACAATTGGTAGAATAATAAAGGCGCTGCTTTAAATGTTCTGTCGGCGTTCCAGTGTTTGCTTTTAAATAACAATTGGAGATTTCGTTTTATGGCAAAGATTATAATGCGGTTTTCAATATTCCCTGAATCAAAATATAAAAAATCTTCTCCATTGGGCAATTTTGTATAATCCAGAGGAAAATTTGTCTTTGCGATGAGGTGGAAGGGCCGGTCCTGAGGTTTTTTTGCATCTAATGTTTCTCATTGTCCTTTTCATGCTTTATGTACTTGGAAGTTTTCCGACTGCTGCTTGACTGCATCCAGCAAAAGCATCAGATAATATCATATGAGGGGAGTAAGTTGTTTTTTTAGTTTTCTCACGAACCTTCTCACAAATTCTTGATGCTTCAACACTCGCCGCATCTGCAGTGTGATTGTGCTCTTTCGAATGCTTAATTATATCATCACCAACCGTAGTCACTCGAGCCCGACACTTAGTTTTCCGATAATGCTCACATTTCCAATGTATTTTCTCTTTATTTGCTTTTCTTTGTAGAATAAATGCCCACTAATGTATAGTTTTTTCTTTTCTTTCTCTGACTCAACGAATTGTAGCGCCATACTAAAGGGTACTGGACGATGAATGATTTACTGAAAAGAAAAGACCATAATTTTAGACAACGTGTATATCCATGAAATTTAAATTATCCTAAACATATCCAATGATGAAAAGATAGTTTAGAAGTAATACAAGTCTTACATTATAAAAAGGGAATAAAATCTCAGTTAAAAAAAGTAAAGTAACTGCAGCAAAAAGTAAAAACACAAAAAATAAAACAAAATTAAAATATATCAAAAAGAAAATAAATCAAAATAAGTATCACGGTAAATTACCTGAGTGGAGTGGAGCTTCGACTCGAACTGAACTAAACTTAATTTCAATGTAACTTGGTAATGTTGGTAGGTAAAATTAAGCGTTGCCAGTTGGTAGGTTTTTACATTTTGTGTCATACGGTGTCGGGGAGTCGTTCATCGGCAAATTGTTTGTCGATGAATTGTCCGTCGGTGAATTGTTTGTCGATGAATTGTCTGTCGGTGAATTAATTGTCGGTGAATTGTCGTCGGTGATTTGTCTTCGGTGAATTGTCGTCGATGAATTTTCCGCACACGCATTTTACTCTGTTTACTGTTGTCTTATTTTGTGTTTCAAATTTTCGGTCATCAGTCATTATAACTCCTAAATCTTTTGCTTTAGAGTTTTTCTGAATTTCCTGTCTATTTGAGTTATAGTATTCCATAGATTTTAGGTCCTTCCTTCTTCCGTACCTTAATAGCTTAAAGTTTTAAGTATTAAATTTGTAAATTGTGTCCATGTCGGTTTGTAGAGATCCTGTATCCTTTGGGTTTCTTACGAGGGCCACTCAATATACTTTGCCCCACGTTTTTTTTCTTTCCAAGTTTCCTTGTAAGTTCCATAGTCTCCATAGTTTCCATCCTTTTCTACGGCTTTCCTCCACCTCGAAACAAGGGCCTTTATTCCTTCTGGTAAAAGTCTGCTGGGTTCCGCTCGAGACACCTCTTAACCTCCTCAACAACCTCATCGTCAATCTGAAACTTTCTTCCACGAATAGCATCCTTCATTGGCCCAAACAAATGGAAGTCTGAAGGTACCAGATCCAGGCTGTATGGAGGGTGAGGTAAAACACAGTCAAGCGCATTTTTGTAATGGCCTCTCTTGTTTGCAAACTGTTGTGTGGTCTTCCGTTATCGTGCAAAAGAAGGACGTCTTCCAGTTTTCTCTCTGGTCGAACACGCTTTATACGTCTCTGGAGTCTCTGTAAGGTAGCAATATATGCCTCTGAGTTGATTGTTTGTCCTTTCTTCATAATGTCGACCAGAATCACCCCTTTCATGTCCCAGAAGATGGTGGTCATAACCTTTCTTGCAGAGGGAGCCATTTTGAACTTTTTCTTGCGTGGGGAGTCTGCGTGATGTCACTCCATGGATTGGCGTTTTGTTTCAGGTTCAAAGTGGTGTACCCAAGTCTCATCTCCAGTCACAATTCATGAAAGGAAGTCATCCCCTTCTGTCTCGAATCGAACCAACGACTCAGAAGCAATTTCTTTTCTTTGGGCTTTGTGATCTTCAGTCAGTTGGCGAGGAACAAACCGTGAACTCACTTTTGAGTATTCCAATTGCTGAATTATCGTATTCACACTTCCTTCACAAATTCCTAGCTCCAGTGATAGCTCCTTGTATGTGATGCGTCTATTTGATTGAATGATGCTGTTAGCACGTTGCACAGTGTGAGATGTCACAACCGATGCCTGGCGACCGCTGCGTGGCTCATCATCGAGGCTGGCTCTCCCTCTCTCCGATGATCTCACACGTTTAGACCAGCGTCCAACTGTGCTTCGATCAACAACAGCATCTCCGTAAACGTTTTGACGTTTGTGAATATTTCCAACTGTTTCCTTCTCTGCGGTTAAGAACTCGATAACAGCTCTCTGTTTACGACGCACATCACTGTCAGACGTCATTTTCGAAACTGCGTTAACCATCGGTTTTATACAAGGGCGATTAAAAGCGGTTTTATACAAGAAGGGGAGGTTGAAACTGGAAAAATCTGGTTATGTGAAGCGCAGAAAGTTCAAACTTACGGCCCAAAAGACATTTCAGCCCCATGGCCTTTTATTTAGTGAAGAAAAAGGGTGGGGAAAAATATACTGAGTGCCCCTAGTATTTTCTATTAATTTTTGTGACATCGGCAAAAGATGTTACTGTAACTTCATCATATATATCAGTTAGCATGATTATTAGTAATAATGGAACTAATATTGTTCTTTGTGGTACTGAACTGCGGACCTCTGACTGATAAAGATATTCCTTGAACTGTAACGACTTGTTGCCGCTCACTAAGGAAATTATACATCCAGTTTACTATTTTTCCTGTTATTGTCATATATTTCAGTTTATGTTCGATGATTCTAACGTCACACTTGTCGAATGCCTCGGCAAAGTCTGTGTGTATCACATCATAGTTTTCATTGTTTTCGAGTGCATCAATAATGTTGTTATAGTGTTCCATTAGTTGTGATGAGTATGATCTTCCTGACCGGAATCCATGTTAATCATCACTTAATTTTTCCGAGTTTTCAAAAAGTTATACATTTTTCCTCTAACTATTCTTTCATATATTTTAGTGAGTTGAGATCAATGAGATGTAAGGGACACTGGTCATTAGTTTTTAGCCTCGGATCGATCTCCTCCTTTATACGAGTACCAGTGGTCGTACGAGTATTACTGGTCGTAGGTCAGCTGCTGTTTAGTGGTACATAAATATATTAAAAATTAAATTATTAATTTTAGAGTTTGTAGCTTGAAGAAATCAAGATAATGGTAATGTATAGGTCTGCCCTGAAAAATGTTCGAGGGTGATGGTATGATAAATTGTCTGTTTTGTTGTGGGTGGTATAGAATAAGCTCAAGATCATCTACACAGTGTTGTTGGTCATTCCAGCCGCTGCATTTCGAATCAAAATACTTGAATTTTTGTCCCTTTTAACTAGATATGACGTAAAGCAAAGTTCTTTCCGAATAAAAAGTGAACACGAACGCACTCTTCTGTAATTTAATTCTCTCGCCGATTAAAACCCAACAGTTCGCAGAAACCGGTTCTGAGGAACTGTCAAAGGAATTTTAAGTACCTAGAACGAGTCAGACTCGTATATATAATTTTGGTATATGATATTAATCTCTTCGTAAGTTGCAGGAATTATAGCCTATTCTACCACCTGTAGTTGAACGAACAAACCTGACACGCCAGATGTCCCCATACCCAGTTGGTATAAACTTCTATATAATTTGTAGTGAATACGTTTTTATTATTTATTATACTTCATTATTTACTCTAATTTCTGCTCTCTATTGCATTTCTCTTTACTCATTTCCACAATACTTTATAACGCGTGGTAGGTAGCCGAGGTAGCAGAAAACCATTAGCCTAATGCAAGGGGGAAGGGGGGTTCATTAACACTCTTTTTCAACGCTTGTTAACACTTTATTAATTCCGAAAATGGTTTAGTTAAGTTAGGGGTATGCGAGTATGAAATTTCTATTATAATAATTTAGGTCGGAGAGGGACACACACAACTAATTAATTCTACGTTACATTTCGTCAACTTACGCGTAACGCGCCTGCCTCAAGACTGACTCCCTTATGGGTAGCCGGCTCTTTGTGTTCCTCTGTCAGGACTACCAACTCTACCCATTTTAAACAATTTAAATCTAACAACATACTTTTTCGTAATTTCATAATCATTAGTAAATGATTTACATTAAACATTATCTTATTTAATTAAACAGAAATTAATATTCTTAACTAAGCATTACTACACTCGCATCACCCCCTTGAAAATAAGTTTTTCCATTAGTAAAACTTATTAATATCGTTTAACAATGTTAATAAATTTATTCAACAAATTTATATATTTTGCAATTTTTTTTTTTTTTTTTTTTTAACAATTCAAGTTAGAATAGACAAGAAATAATAGATGACAAATTCCACACATATTGTATCATATTATAAAAACCGAAAACTTTATAATTTTCACATTTGCATAAAATAACATTTCACTCTAATAATTAAATTACAACCTGTAACTAATCTATACATGCCAAAAAAAATAACAGAAAATTTTCTTACAGTGGCTACACAAATCTCAAGTTCACAATCTATTCCCGCGATTTCTCATCAACGATCGCTTTACATTTGAAACATTATTTGTATAGTTATACAGTTACTATCAGGGCAACATAGAAAAAAATAAGAAAAAGTTTACATAAAATACTGACCAAGAGCGCACATACTATTTCACGAAAAACACAACAAATATGGGCAATAATCGACCCTTTCACTTTAATTTATTACATAATATCAGTACATCAATTTGCTGGACGTTGTTTAGATGACACTCCGCACGCTGACAACGGATTTCAATTTTCAATCGCAGCTCTCCTGCTCACTTCGCTAGAATGCAAGGGATTGCATCAATCAACATGCAACAGGGCAGCACGCTATAATGGTTCCGCTCTCTCTCCAATGGCGAAAAAAAAAAACAAGAGACGTCCAATTCTAAAAGGATCAGGGGGGGAGATATCTGAAAGCGGGACCACGCGCTGGAATTGGACGGAATTTGCAATTCTAGAAGTCGATGAAGAAACTCGCCTTGTCTCATCTCCACTTTTGTCGGTGAACGCTGCTCTTCCTACGTCCAGCTGAAAGACTCTTCTACTGGCAACAATCAAACGATGACTCCGCCGTAGGCCGTTTCCCAACGAACCTACTGTATGTCTGTATGGACAGTACAGTCGTAGGCACCCGTTCAAGCTCTCGTGGCTTGTCTACCGCATGCTGCGACACATATTTAGCGAAGCATTCGAGCAGCGTGACCAGCTACTGCCCGAAAAATACCAGTAGACCATCTTCGATCGAAACTTTCGTGTGCCAAGACCCTGCACACGTAAATTTCTCTTCTCTTCCGAAACTGTCCTGCGCCAAGTCCATGCGCATTCGGTTCCTCTCTGTCTCTCTCTTCTCTTCCGAAACCATCCTGCGCCAAGTCCATGCGCATTTGGTTTCTCTCTCTCTCTCTCATTGGTGATCGATCACCTATCCGGTCGACTAAACTCACTTGATGGAACTCGGATTCAACTTGGTTGACCCCAAACTGAGCCTTTGAAATTTTGAAAAAAAAAAGTTTATTCGAAACGTTTCTGTACTGCTTATCATTTCATATTTAATTTATCGAATTTTCTCGACAGTTCACTTCGAAAATAACTACACATTTGCTCTGGCCAAATTCACGGAAAGAAAAAAAATTACACATCTCAAAATTTCGCAAAAATTTAATCAAATCTAGCTACCAATAAGGTCACTTATGGCAGTTACAGCAGAGAAGATAAAAAAAAGTCATAAAACGCTAAACAAAATTGTACAGTATAAATATAAAAGCGCCCATACATAGTAACTGTTAGTATAATTTAAGAATATTATTGTTCAAACTATCGTCAGAAATCACCTCAATACCTCTAAATACAAAAGACAAAAATGAACCCCAGAAACTTCATGTCATCCATTCTCTGACAATCATGAACCCTCTTGCTTTGAGGAGGAGCACACAAAGACGCCACAAAAACGTTACTGGCTATCTAGAAGGCTCCATTTCCGAGTGTACACTTGAGTCAATGTTTCAAATGCATTAGTTAACTCCGACTGAAGGTTTAAACAATAATAATTTTCTAAACAGTTATTAAAAAGTAAAAAAAATTTAAATATTACTACCAAAAATATTTAATACAGTAATTCCAACTTGAAACGTCAAATTTCATACGAATTGAACTCGCAATTAGCAAATTACATCTGAGATACAACTCTCTCCTTCAACAGAAACCCCAGTATGGTTTGCAAATCACAAAAATCTCAGTAATTTATCATTTCCAAGTGAAACTACAAATTTGCATAGTTATACTAAATAAGAATAGATCATATGCACTCAAAAATACACGCATCCACTGTAAACAAAAACAACACATTGCATAATTAAGAGCGGTCGCTTTGTTTGTAAGCGAACCTCTATACAAATATCCCTAACCGAATGAACTTGCATTATATCCTAACATAATTTCGTAATATTTTCCATGCAAACGCTCGAACTAAAAAAAAGACATTTTTCATTTCTAATACCCAAATTAAAATATCAAATAAAACATCCTTTTTACAATACAATCTAAATTTTACCATTGTCATTGAACTGGAAAGAAAAATAAAAATCGGCCTACCTATACAAATAAAATTGATTATTGAATGAATTTATAAAACGTAAAGAAAATATATGAAAAGAATTTCCTACACAAATTTCTGTAATTCAAAAAAAATTATAATATCCAGATTTAGTAAAATGTGTACCGTAACTCACATAGGTTCCCAAAATAAAAATAAAATTTACTGCGCACTTTTAGACGTATAATTAATAAATTCAATGTTATGCGCGGAAAGAACAATTTAGAATTTTATGCATAACATTTGTGCTTATTAAAGAAAAATCCTATGCTTATTTATGTTAAACCAATTAAAATTTTGTTAAATAACTAAGAATTTACTACTCAATAGACATACCGTAGTAACGGTTAATCTCCGAACAATATTTTACGATAGGCCTACAAGAAATCCCTCTTTACAATACAATAGCCATTTTACCAAATATGTCGGAATTGTCGTGAAATGAACGAAAGGAACAGAGAGGAGAAAAAAAATAGATAATCAGCTTACCTACCAAAGTTTATGAGTATATAAATATATATAATTATATATATAACTAATAAATACGTATAAGTTAATAAGTAAGTATATAATTAATGAGTATATAAAAAATCCAAAAAAAACTTAAGAAAATTTCACAACACAATTTCTCTATTTCAGTTAAACGAATTCTGCTTATTTTGAAATTTAACACAATCCTATACGGCGACTTATAATCTGACAAATTTAATATGTTTAAGATTACCTTTCGACTGTCAATTAACTGTAACTTAACCTATATAGCGCGAAGCGAGCGAAGCAAAAAGCCCGTAAATCTATATAAACAAAATAATCCTATTATTATATACAAGCAATCGAAATATAATCAAAAATCTGCTAATGAAACCCAGAAAATTTCTCATGTTCATGAAATGTTTTTGAATCGGTACAAATTTTCGCTAAAACATTTTGAAAGGACCATATAAAATGTGTATCACTGTATTTAAACTAACAATTTACTTACGTACAAATTTTTTCTATATTAATCGCTATTTTTATATCACAATTACTACTAATTCCAAAATTTTAAACAAAAAGTAAAAAGGTAAGCTGAAACAGGCATACAGTGGAAGAGACGAAAAAAAAAAAATTGAGTCTTCAGGCAGCACGATAATTTTCAAAACTATGCCCTCTCCAACCAAATGAACGAAATTTAACGTAATAATGACTCGCAATATTGAGTCGGACAAGTTTTTCTACCGACTCTAACGACTAAAAAATTTTGAGTCACTAGACTGCGAAAAGCAACGGAACCGATGGAACAACCGAACATTTCAGAATGAACAAACGAACATTTCAGAATCCAACGAACTCTCACGAAAAGAAAGAAAAAAAACAAATTAAATTTTTAGGCGCGAAGTTTGTCAGGGACGCTATCAGGATGCGAAGGCGATGCGCCATCTTGAATTTATATTTACAATGAAATTTTAAGGAATGAAAATCGAAATTTGCCTGCAAACGGATCAACTTTGCATTTAGATATTTTAATAATCGAAATAAAATATTCATTAACGCTATTGGCTATATACCGGTTTGAAGAATTTTAATCAAAATACTAGCACGTGGGTAAGCCTCACAAAAATATATGTAAGACCGCCGCTAGCCACCAGATGTAGTGAATACGCTTTTATTATTTACTTTCCTTTCATTATTTACTCTACTTTCTGCTCTACTATTTATTCTCTATCGGCTCTTTCTTTCATTTATCACTTTGTTTCTCTACACTCTTTTTGCCGTATCGTATAAATATCATGGTAGCGACGCCGAGACTGAAAACCGTTATAAAACAAAGGGGGAAGGGGGGTATATTAATACTCTTTTTCAACGCTTGTTAACACTTTATTAATTCCGAAAATGGTTTAGTTAAGTTAGGGGTATGCGAGTATGAAATTTCTATTATAATAATTTAGGTCGGAGAGGGACACACACAACTAATTAATTCTACGTTACATTTCGTCAACTTACGCGTAACGCGCCTGCCTCAAGACTGACTCCCTTATGGGTAGCCGGCTCTTGTGTTCCTCTGTCGACTACCAACTCTACCCATTTTAAACAATTTAAATCTAACAACCATACTTTTTCGTAATTTCATAATCATTAGTAAATGATTTACATTAAACATTATCTTATTTAATTAAACAGAAATTAATATTCTTAACTAAGCATTACTACAAATTATTAAGAGGACTAACTCTGTTTTTGTTAACTGATATGTCAATAACGATTTTAATAAGTTTGTGAACATAATGTGTTAACAATTAACAAACTAAATTTTAACAAATTTAACATGTTGAGCGATTACTATGTAATTATGAAAGTGTGATCCCACCTGGAAGTTTTTATCCCATATGTTTAGCTCTAACACAATAATTCGTTGAGAGACTGATGGCGAAAAAGAGACCAAATTTTTTTCAAAAAGGGGAAAATCAAGAAAAGTAATTATATCACATGGCATTTATATCAATGAAATTAAAACATAATGCTCGCTATAATACGAGATAATAATGAAATTAGTTTCATCTCTAGTAAGTGGGGAAAGATCACCTAAAGAAATGTGGCATCACGCCTCCTTTAGAGTCAAAACCAGTTGGCAAAGTTTCAAATTGAACATAGACATTAGACATCCTCTTTATAATAATGAAATATTCACCCCTTTTTGCTACAAAATAAAAAATACTTTCATATTAGACAAGTGTGTGAACAACAAGATAACATTTAGCCACTTGTATGGTGATCAGCAAAACATGCTATACACAGAAAGAACTTTTTGGGACACTGATCACAAAATGTTTTACAAATTTTGCTTTTTCCGGCCTTTTCTTCGGCCTAAAATTTTGCATTTCAATGGAATAAAATTTTTTCCAAAATTTAACTTTATTATTTATTTTAGTAGTTATATTTACATTTGAAAAATTATGAAAAAATGAAAAATGGTTAATTTTTCATGCGAATCACATATGAATGACATGGTCCTAGAAGGAAAAGTATGTTGTGCATGGACCGTGTCACTCATTTTTAGTAAGTAATTTGCACCTGGATCAAATATATTGTGTTTTTGACACTTACTCGACATATACCTGATGATATGAACTCCTAGAACCAAAAACACTTGGTCTCAGGACAGATTTTACAAAATTCATCTTGACACTCAATGTGTTAAAGTAATTTTTTGTGCAGTACAACATACTCTTTTTCCCAACTTTTAAGTATATAGTAAGTTAACGTCAATTCAGTAAATAAAATTTAAAAGAGCGCATGCGCAAAAACAACTAGAACAGATTTTAAAATGGCTAACAGCAGTAGCGGTGTTTGGGTTATTTAGCCTCATTCGTAACAGCAAATGTCACGTGACGGAGGCGACTTAAAGCTTTACGTAAAAAGACGGTCGCTAATCCAACTACTAAATACACCCAACGTCGCTTAACCTCATTGATCTAACGGGAAGGAAGCGGTGTTGCGACGTGACCACGAAGTAGCCCTGGTTTACAGTACCAAACAATTTCTACTATACATTAGTATCATTTTAATAGTACACATAGAAAACCAAGTAAATTGAGCCAAATGTGCTTAATACATTTAGTTTGTACTCGCGTTATTCACGTGAAAACGTGCTACGTCGTGGCTAATGTTGGAACACCGCTTCCCCTCAATCAGTGAAGTTAATCGACATTAGGTTTGCGTAGTAGTAGGATGGGAGAGCGTCCTTTACGTCTAGATTATGCAGCGACCCGTGGTTCGGATACCACGTCAAGCTGTAGGTAGTGCTGGGATTAGCAGCGCTAAAATTAGCGCCGCTAACGTTTTATTAGCGATACTGTTAGCGCCGCTAATTTTCAAAATTGTTCGCGGCACTAAATTTTTAGAGAAAGTCACTCGCTAATTTTTTAAAACCACTCGTACTAAAAATTTTGTTCGCCGACAGCAATCTCCATTATAAAAGGCTGAGGCAGCACTAACTGCAAGTTGATCATGACATCAGCATGTAGAGGTTCTAATGTTTTTGTTTGTTTTGAAAATTAATGCAATTCGCCACATCACTGTTTCAGTGAGATCCATTTTTATTTTGTAATCTGTTGATCAATGGAACATTCAAGTTTTGGTATGATTTACTGTCTTTTTCAATATTTTATCGTTTTTTTTGAGTTTCAAATTAAATATAGGCGTATAAATTGAATAGAATTTATTATTTCGGTGGTTTGTTTTCCTTTTTTACGTATACGAAAGGAACTCAACTCCTACATAAAAATGTTTTCATTTTCGTAGACAATAACGTCACATTTTTGTACCTTAGCAACCAATTATGTCAAGGTGTATGCTAATATATGTAAGTAAATTACAGAAGGCAGAACATATATAAATTGGGGTGGTTTCAGAAAAAATTAGAGACCAAATTGGCGTTAGCGTTTGCGGCGCTAACTGTTGAAATACTTAGTGTTAGCGTTAGCGGCGCTAAATTTTATGGTAGTTAGCGTTAGCGGGCACAGCACTGGTTGTAGGTCCCCTCCGCCATATGACCTTAGATGTTGCGAGGGAGATTAAACAACCCTGTCGGATCTTCTCGGTTTCATTCACTGCTGATTTTAAAAAACTATTTTTTAGGTAATTTTATGCGCAGAATTCAATTTTGGCCTTTCTTAAATGCGGAAATTAACCAAAACTAAGATATATCAACCCTCATCTAACTAAAATAGAAAGTAAATTATACCCACCTATAGTCTAAAATCTAAATGAACACAATATCTTCCACAAAAATCATCTTGTTTCGAAAGTATACAATACCCTTTTTGTAAGCTGCTTGGCTAGGAATCATTTACGTTAAGTAGAGAAGATATCGGTTGACTTACAATAAAGATGGACAAATAATTTAATTTAATAAAGTTGCGTAATAGATTCTAGAAGGAAGAAGATACAGTACATTTTTTACGGGAGTGGAACATAATACCAAAAGAAAAGGAAGGTCGTAGAAAACAAAATGGTGATCGAAATCGCACATAATAATTGCGTATAGAGATGCCAAAAAGTGAATGTAATAAAACAGTTTAGATGCGCAATGAAACAGGGTTCGAAGACACCTATATTCCATTATCTAAAATTATTATGTTTATTTATTGCTGGGCAAAAGAATACACCAACATAAAATTTTGTGACTGAATTAAAACCGACGCATAATAGGCTATAACAACTATTTAAGAGAGGTGAATTGCACTAACCTAACCTAAATGAATCAAACCTAACTTAACTTATAATATGCATCCTTTCAAGTTTGTGCTGATACGATATTGAAAACTCACGTGAAAGACGATGTTAATTAAACGACATTTCAAACTTTTCTCTAAATGCTAGACGAGCCGGATACGTATAGTCTGCTTTCTGTTTTACGTAGGCTATGGTTGATATATAATATCTTTGTTTTGGTTATTTTAAGAAAGGCCAAAATTTAATTCTGCTCATAAAATGACCTAAAAAAATATATCTTTTTATTAAAAATCAGCAGTGAATGGAACCGAGAAGACGCACCGTATCATACAACAAATGATGTAAATAGGCCCAGTAAAGCTTAAAGCTTAAGGGACAAATTAAATAAAATAAATAGTCCAGCTTCACAATTATTTATGCCATTGCAAATTAAAAAAAAGAATGTATTCATTTTATTATCAATAAAGGTTATTCAATTCAATTCAGTTTAATAGATTTCAATAGGTTATGTCCAATATTTTCTTAAGTAGATATACTAATATTTTAGTACAGTAGACTATTAAAACTGTCATGGAATTAAGACTGGAGATCGAATTAAAATCTACTGTCAAGTACGTGAAAGAAGAATAAACTTTTTTGGAGATACAAAATAACATGAACGTTATTTTCATTTTATGACATAAATAATTGTGAATTGTGCAGATAAAATATATTTTAGCTCAAGTAATAATCATAACAGTAGAACTAATTTTCAGTAGTCCGAAAAATGCGTTCTGAAGTAAGGCATATCTTTTTTTGTATGAATAATAAGAAACCTTGAAAAGAAATTTACAATAATAACGTACAATCCTAAGACCCAACCCGAGGGTAAGGCAAGCCAGCCTTGTTCTCGGCCGGTCCCAAGTCCGGATAAATGGAGAGGGTTGGCGTCAGGAAAGGCATCCGGCCATAAAAACCCAGCCAACACCACAATGGTGAGTCTTCAACACGAAAATGCGATGACGGCTAGGGCGTACCCCGTAGGCGACGTACAGAGACCTCGCCCGACCTCTGTGGTGAGGCGAGGGCTACCGCACCAAGAGCGGGTGCGGCTAACGAAGCGAGCTCGGGTGGACCTGAGAATTGCGACGCTGAATGTTGGAAGCATGACTGGCAGAGGAAGAGAGATTGTGGAGTTGATGAAGAAGAGGAGAGTTGGGGTGTTGTGTGTACAAGAAACACGCTGGAAGGGGAACAAAGCAAGAGAACTCAGTGAGGGATATAAATTGTTCTACAGTGGGGCGTCGGTTGAGGGAAGGAATGGGTGTGGGTATTGTATTGGCGAAGGAATTGAAGGATAGCATAGTGGAAGTAAAACGAAGAGGAGATAAATGGTGACTTTGAGAATGAATTATGGGGAACATGTACTCAATATAATCAGTGCATACGCACCCCAAAGTGGATGTCCGGACGACGTTAAGGAAGCATTCTGGAGGTTATTGGAGAAGAAATGGAGAGTATTGCCGAGGACGAACGAGTGGTGTTGGGGCGGGATATGAATGGACACGTTGGTGATCATAACGATGGAGTGGTCAGAGTGCACGGTGGTCATGGCTATGGAGAGGCAAACGTGGACGGTGAGAGAGTGTTGGATATGGCTGTATCGTTGATCTAGCGATTGTAAATACGTTTTTCAGAAAGAGAGAGGAGCATGTTATTACGTACAAGAGTGGAGGCAGAACATCGCAAATTGATTTCATACTGTATAGGAGGGCGCAATTGGCCGAGGTGAGGGACTGCAAAGTTATTCCAGGAGACCATGTGGCGCCACAACACGGTTGGTAGTCATGGATGTGATGTTGAAAAGAGGAAGAAAGACCCGAGGAACAACAGTGAGGAGAATTAGGTGGTACAAACTGAGAGAGGAGGGGAAGAAACGGGAATTTAGAGAGAGAGTGTTGAGTGAAATCCATGTTGATGAACAGAATGTACAGGATTGGTGGGTACATAATGCGAATGTCATGAGAACGGCAGGTAGAGACATATTGGGGGAAACATCAGGTAAAGTGTGGGAAGATAAGGAAGGATGGTGGTGGAGTGATGAGATCCAAAGAGCACTACGAAGTAAAGAGAACTAAGAAGTTATGGGAAGAATCGAGGAGTGAAGCGTGTAAGGTGGTATATAAAGAAGCAAAGAAACAGGCAAAGAGAGCAGTGGCGAGAGCAAAGGCGGAGGCATATCGGCAGATGTATGAGGATTTAGAGGATCGTGAAGGACAAAAGAAGATATACAGATTGGCTAAGAGCAGAAATAGAGCGACAAAACAAGGGAAGGGAGGGGACGGTGCTGCAAAGAGATGAAGAGATAAAGGATAGATGGAAGGAATATTTTGAGGAATTATTAAATAAAGAAAACCCAAGATCTTTCTATGAGGATGGATTACCAAATGTAGCTATGACAGAACAAGTGGGGAGGATGGAAGTGAGTCGTGCTCTGAATAGGATGAAAAATAACAAAGCGACTGGCCCAGACGAGATACCAGCCGAGGCATGGAAGGCACTGGGAGATGAGGGGGTGGATCTGGTGTGGGATCTAATGCAGAAGTTGTTTGACCAGGAGGTGATTCCGGATGAGTGGCGGACCAGCATCATAATGCCTATATTCAAAGAGAAGGGAGATGTACAAGATTGCACGAATTATAGAGGGATCAAGCTAATATCACATACAATGAAGATATGGGAGCGAATAGTGGAGAGTAGGTTGAGAGACGAAGCGGAAGTGTCAGTGGAACAGTTTGGATTTATGCCGGGAAGGAGAACGACAGATGCAGTTTTTGCATTGAAATAGTTGGCAGAGAGGTACAGAGAGGGGCAGAAGGCGTTGCACATGGTTTTTATTGACTTGGAGAAGGCATATGATAGGATCCCACGGCAGGAAGTTTGGAGATGCTTAAGGGAAAAGATGGTACCGGAGAAGTATGTTAAACTGATCAAGGGAATGTACAGGGGAGTAACAACTAAGGTGAGGAGTAGCGTGGGTGTGTCAGAGAGCTTTGGGGTGGAAGTTGGTCTGCACCAAGGATCAGCTTTGAGCCCCTTCCTTTTCAATGTGGTATTCGATGTGTTGAAGGACAAGATTAGAGGGGAGGCGCCGTGGTGCATGATGTATGCAGACGATGTTGTGTTGAGTGGGGAGACGAAAGAGGAGGTGGAGCAGCAGTTGGAAAATTGGAGAGAGGCGTTGGAAAGTAGGGGGATGAGAATTAGCCGAAAGAAGACCGAATATATGAGATGTGATGTGCAGCAGGACCGAGGAGGGGAAGTGACATTGAGTGGAGAGCGTGTTAAGACGGTGGAGTATTTTAAATACTTGGGGTCAACAGTGGATGCAGAGGGGGGAGCAGAGAGAGAGATAAAACTGTAGAATACAGTCGGGGTGGAAGAACTGGAGAGACGTATCAGGGGTGCTCTGTGAAAGAGGGTCCCAGTGAAACTGAAGGGAAAGGTATTCAAAACAGTGGTGAGGCCGGCAATGTTGTATGGAATGGAGGACTGTGCCAATGAAGAAGAGCAATGAAAGAAAAATCGATGTGGCTGAAATGAAGATGTTGAGATGGATGTGTGGAGTGACGAGGAGGGATAGGGTCAGAAATGAGCATATAAGAGGAACAGTGAAGGTGGCGGAAGCATCTAAGAAGGTGCAGGAGGCCAGGCTGAGGTGGTATGGACACGTCAGGAGAAGAGAGGAGGAGTATGAGGGGCGCAGAGTGCTGGAGATGGAGTTGCCGGGACGGAGAAGAAGAGGAAGACCGAAGACGAGATGGAGGGACTGTGTGGTGGCGGACATCAGGGAGAAGGACTTGGAGGAGGACGTGGTATACGATAGAGGAGAGTGGAGAAGACGAACCAAAAACAGCGACCCCATGTAAAGATGGGATAATAAGCTGCGGAAGAAGAAGAATCGAATTAAAATCTACATTTATTTGGATTTGGAAGGTCCACTTTGAAAGCGATTGGTTAATAAACTATGAAGTAAGTCATCATTTAGATTTAAGATTTGGAAACGTACAGCAAAAAGGTAATAAAATAGGATTTAAAAAAGGTCATCGTAATGAATTTATATGAAATCCTATTAAAAATTTTCGTATTAGTTCATATTATTTTTTACTTTAGGACCTTTTCTTTTCTATGGGAACCATTGAAATGAGAGAAATTAATATTTTTTAAACATACCGTATATATATATATCGAAACCTAATCAATCGTCAAGGGCGTACAATTAACCTAACATGGCATTCAATTAACTTAACAGGGCATTCAATTAATCTAATCGGGCATTCAGTTGACCTAACCGGGCATTCAATTAACCTAACAGGGCATATATATATATATATATACCATATGTCCACAAAAAAGTACACCCAACTTTTTAGATTGTACTAACTCCTCCAAAAATTGAGATATTTTGGATCTGTTTGTTTGATTTAAATAGCAAATTATTCTTTGTTAACTTTCAAATTTTCATGTTTAAACGATTTAGTGTTTAAGCATCTGCTTTTAACTGAAGGGTACAGCAAAATGGGTTGCGCCGAATGATCTTTTCTCCCAGCCAGATAGCTCCTCTTGCTTTAACCAATGTGCTACTTTTACGTCGAAGGATATTGCAAATATTTTTTTAAATAATTCGAACTTTTGTATCTAAGATACGAGTCATACATATAAATGAAGAATCTGAATTACTAAATTATATAAATAACTTGAAACCCTTATCAAGCAGTTTACACGAAGGCAGCGCGTTCTCATGGTCACAACTTATCTGCAAACTAAAAGCTTAAAACAAGCTCAGAATACCTTCGAACTGCAATTTCCCGATAGAGCTTCTCCAACTAAACATACAATTTTGAAGAATGTCGGAAATACAAAGAAGAAGGAACGGTCCTCAATTTGAACAAAGGACGTTCAGGCCATCCGAAGACGGCAAGAACAGACGAGAACATTCAGCATTCAGCCCTGACTTGACCCCGTGTGATTACTTTTTATGGGGTCATTTGAAAAATAGAGTATTTGCATCACAACTATCAATTTAGATGATTTGAGGACTCGCATCACAGCTGAAATCAACTTGTTAAAAGACAATCCAGATCTTATCAAAAGAGTGATGGGGAAGATGAGAGCTCGACTCCAGATTTGTATCGATAGGAATGGCGGTCATGTTGAAAGAAAACGAAACTAAGCATAACTTTTGCAATAAGGAATAAAGAAAAATCTGCTTTGTATCTTATTAAAATTATGTTAAAGTATCTATTATTATGTATTGTCTTTTCATTACATCGATAGCACACACATTATTTTTTCATTGACCAATTTTGCGCAATCCATTTTGTTGTACCCTTCAGTTAAAAGCAGATGCTTAAACACTAAATCGTTTAAACATGAATAAATTTTGAACGTAACAAAGAATAATTTGCTATATTAAATCAAACAAACAGATCCAAAATATCTCAATTTTTGGAGGAGCTAGTACAATCTAAAGTTGGGTGTACTTTTTTGTGGGACATATGGTATATATATATATATATATATATATATATATAATATATATATATATATCCTAGGTCTTTGCGCGAACTAAGAATAAGATGGCCTATAGCCTACGTCCAATTTTCAACGCAAATTATTGCCAAATTTTTGAAAAAACGACAAATATTTTTTGTTTTTATTTATGTTCAAAGCTGTTAAATAAATTAAATTTCTCCTATTCAAAATGTACTGATTATTAATAAAAAGTTAAAATAAGTTTAAAAAATACTAATTTCTCTCATTTCAATGGTGCCCATAGAACTGAAAAGGTCCTTACTTTAATTTGAATTAATTTAGAAGTTTCTATAAAATTGTATGAGCTATCTAAACAGGGCCCTACGGGCGGTGCTGGGGCCTTCAGGCCTATTATTACGAGTGGGCGGAAATGTGAAGCTTAAGATTTTCCTGACTGTGTTCTTTTCTGTAGTTTTATTGATCACATAATTGAACCGACAGTAATTGGGCGCTCTGCAGCCCCCCAATTCCTGGGGTTCAATTATTTGGTCAATAAAACTATAGAAAAGAACACAGCCAGGAAAGCTTCACAAATCTTGACACAATGTGAGGCTCAAGATTTTCATGGCTGCATTCTTTTCTATAGTTTTATTACGGTGCTGGGGCCTTCCGGCCCAGTAATTGCGGAGGGGGGGGGTATGATCACACATATATTTTCGTTCATTACTGATCACCCCCATCCACCATATGAAGTTTGGTCGAAAACGGTTCAGAAACGTAAAAGATTTTTCTGCGGATAAACGGACAGACATTCGGTGAATTAGAGTAAGAGATGGAGAAATCGCGATATAAAAATATTTTAAGTGAAGCGAAAATTTAATATTTTGCTTTGCAATGTAGGACCGTTTTCTGCAACCAGGTTATATAACAAACCGTAATTTGGATCTCACGTCAAGCTGTAAGTCACTCCATCATATGATATTTGCTGTCAAGAAGGTGGTTAAACAACCCCAAAAACAACAACACAAATAATGTGGTTACTCCACGCTCTCATTATAAAATGCATATAATAATTTCGTTCAAAAGAATTCAGACAGTAATTTTTAAACCAATGAGAGCTTAACATTTACTTAAAGCTCACGAGCCACTTAGATTTTAAATTCAGTTTCACAAATTTTCACCCATTGACTATAAGGATGTGAAGCTCAAAATTTTTATGGCTGTGTTCGTTTGTAAATTTATTGGGAAATTTACTTTACTTCCTAATTCTCAGAAGTGTGTAAAAACAATGTAGAAGTGTGGAGGGACGAGATATAGGTAGGCTCTGGTGATACTCCAAAATTATCCACACTCTTCGCTTAACCTAACTTAATTTAGTCTAATCTAATTTAACATGATCTCACGTCTCACCTAACCCACAGAAGTGACTGAAAGATTTTTTAACCTGTTTGTTTTGGGGTTGTTTAACCCTCTTTCGTAACGGCAAAAGTCAAGTGACGGGGATGACCTACAGTTTTACGTGAGTTCCAAACCACGGGCCGTTACATTATCTAGAGGCAGAGGACAGTCACCCATCCAGCTACTACCCAGATCCAATGTCACTTAACTTCACTATTGTAATGGGAACTGGTGGCCACGATTTAGTCGCAATTGAGTAACACAAAAAAAATACCCATAAATGTAAGACTTCGTCGTAACCTTTCTGAATTAAATTTTCAAAGTGTCTTCCACGACTTAGAGTCGTGACTTTTTTTATTTTACCACCATTTTTTTCCATTTAGCAGCCGAAAGTATACATTTTACCACCATTTTTTTTCCATTTAGCAGCCGAAAGTATACAGTATTTAAATTTTTTTATTTTAGCATTACATACAAACTAAGCTAGTTATTGGTGTTTTCATGAGGTTGGACAGAGATTCATCAATAACCAGAAAGATCACTTTCATAAAAACTTATTTGCTTAGCAACTACCTGTTGCTAAGGTCTATTTTATTGAATGGTCAGGTTATTTTACTATGAACCTTAAGTACAAGCATTGTACAAGTATCACAAATTTCATTTCTATATGAATAAAGATTAATTTAATGTCCCTAACAACGCCTGGTTGCTGGGCGAGACCTAACCTTATTTAGTGTTCTATCTGGTTATTGTTTTGTAATCTGTGATTGAACCTGGTTTTGACGGTTAGTATTTAATATGGAGGGAAGGTAGTTAGTTGTGTTGATGCAGTGATTATATGTTAGATTCTTACGTGGCTTAACCTGAATTAAGTGCAAGTTTATTTATTTTACTATTACTACACTCGAAATAAGATGAATTATATAATTTTTGTAATGAATTACTTTGCTTTTGACCGTGACGTTTTGATATGTTCTACAAATCAGTTTTAGGAAGCTTACAAAGTGTTAAAGCCTATTTATACCTAGTCAGTTCACGCTGGTATTATAACTTGTGAATAATTTCATATTTAGGATTTTGAACAGAAATTTTTAAGCCAGTGAGACGTTAACATTTACTTAATCTTATGATGCAATTAAATTTTGAATACATCTTTACGAAGTTTGGACCATCCACTGATTTAGGATGTGAAACTCAAAATTATGATAGTTGTTTGCTTTTGTAAATTTATTTGACCAACTGCCTTTTGTGCATGTGATAATGTAGTGCTGTGATCTATCTACTTGTGAGTTGCCCCGGTCAATTGAATACCCGGTTAGGTGAACTGTACGTCCTTGGCGATTGGTTAGGTTAAGTCGTGATATTTTCGTTAGTTTTAACGAAAATATTACAACTTAACCTAACCAATTATCAAAGGTGTACAGTTGACCTAACTGGGCATTCAGTTGACCTAACCGGGCATTTTCCGTTATATTAACCTGTTAGGTTAAGTCAATGTCCGGTTAGGTCAACTGTACGCCCTTGATGATTGGTTAGGTTAAGTTGTGATATTTTCGTTAGTTTATAAAGAAAATGACGAGAGCAAAATACATAACAAACAGTTTGGTGGCGGGCGGTTGGGTATTCCCGTTAACAGGAAAGTACCATATATATTTTTTTTAAAGTTCAGGAAGAACCGATTCGCCTCTATTTAAAAGGGCATATCTCAGCAGAAAAACAAAGAAAAAGTGGGAGGAAAGACAGAGGAAAAAAGAAGGTGGAGGGGACAGTCAAAGTGGAAAAAAAAACCAAGGATGACAAGGACTGCAGGGTCGAGCCCATCATCCTTGGGTGCTAGGGCCGGGAGGGCGCACGTGAAACCTCCAGGAACAAGCACGTACAAAAGAGCACAAAGAGCACTCAAGGGCACGAGCTTAGAACCCCCTTGCCGGGACCATATATATATATATATATATGCAGTACATGTTTAAAAAATATTAATATTTCTCATTTCAATGGCGCCCATAGAACTGAAAAGGGGTAATTATGTTGCTGACCACATGACCTGAACCTTTGGTCAAAAATACATTTTTCAAGTGTATTTTGGTGTGCTCTGTTCAAATATGACCTTCATTTCTTGTGCAAATGAACAGAAATACGTGTTTGGGCCATGCAGTGACAACTGTATTTATGTTCATTTGCACAAGAAATGAAGGTCATATTCGAACAAAGCACACCAAAATACACTTGAAAAATGTATTTTTGACTACATTTTATACAATAAAGCATAACCTAACATAACTTACCTAACTTATTTATTAAATAAAATAAGTTTACATACCGATGTTACTGCGGAGGTGGCTACAAAAGTGCAGTCTGCTTCAAAAAGGCATGAAGGCGATCTGGAAGGTTACGTTCGCTAATGAACATATATCTGGCAAAATATTGGGAATAATAATGATTTCTATTTCCGGCCCGATGCACTATTATGACCAAAACGTTCGATACACTGTAGGCAAGTCAGAGAACAACCTTCACAGCCATTGTAGAAAACTGCCTTTAAGTCTAAAATTCTGCTGATTGGATGAGCAAATGACTTACTGCGCTAGTGTAGCATGACATCATACCACCCCCGACTACAAATACGAATGAATATTAAGAAAGTTACAGCTATTTAAAGTTTACCCGATATTTTCGTTAAAACTAAGGAAAATATCATGACAACCTAAACAATCGTCAAGGGCGTACAGTTGGCCTAACCCGGCATTTATTTGACATAACCGGTCATATTATTTTCTAAAATAGTTTGCACAAAAAATAACTAACATATTTGAAAAGAGCGGGTAATATTAACCCAGAAAAATGTATTTTTGACCAAAAGTTCAGGCCATGTGACCAGAAACATATTAACCAGAAAAGGTCCGTCTTTATCAATCCTCAGTCTAAAGTGCAAACTAGGGTAAAATTTTACAAGACACCCGCATTGCCATGAAACATGCTATAGTAACGAAACATATATCAGTCAATAGAGCAGAAAAAATGTGCAAGCAGCCCTGTATCATTTTGAAAATATTAGAAAATAACAAAGTTATGACACTGAAGATGTTACTAGGCCTATCATAGCTTACACCATTTGGATCTTTTCCGTTTCATGTACTGTTTCCGATTTTGTTGAAAATAAGATATTTAATGTAGGTTAACTGAATGCCCGGTTAGGTCAACTGTACGCCCTTGATGACTGGTTAGGTTAAGTCGTGATATTTTCGTTAGTTTTAACGAAAATATCACAACTTAACCAATCGTCAAGGGCGTACAGTTGACCTAACCGGGCGTACAGTTGACCTACATTAAATATCTTATTTTCAACAAAATCGGAAACAGTACATGAAATGGAAAAGATCCAAATGGTGTAAACTATGATAGGCCTAGTAATATCATCATAGTGTCATAACTGTTATTTTCTAATATTTTCAGAATGATACATAGCTGCTTGCACCATTTTTCTGCTCTATCGATTGATATGTTTCGTTACTGTAGCATGTTTCATGGCAATGCGGGTGTCTTGTAAGCAATACGGGTATCTTGTAAAGTTTTACCCAAACTAGATTTAATAACAATGTATGGGGTTGTTTAACCTCCATAACGGCAAAGATCACGTGGCAAAGGGGACCTATGTAGTACAGCTTTCCGCGGGATCTGAATCATCTAAAGGTCATTACACATTTAAACGTGGAGGACTGTCCCCCATGCAATTAGTGAACAGATCTAAAGTCGCTTAACTTCCTGATCTAACTGGAAGCGGCGTTGCGACGTGGCTACAACATAGTTTTGCTAGGCTTTGAAGGAAATCGACGAAAGAAATTGTCCAAAGGTAGGTAAGTTCAGCACCACATACTTAATATCTTGTAGCATTCACTGTAAGTGGGTTCAAAAACTATTTTTGGTCAATCTTACTTTTACGGCCCCAGCAACCACGTATCCTACATTAATAACACTTATATCAAACGATAGAGCAGAAAAAACTACATACTTTTCCGTTATCTGCCTCCTAATAAAAAATTGCAAATTAAATATCTAAGATTGTTTTTCTTTTCGTTTGTATTGAATTAACATCTTTAAATAAAATTTAGGATCACCTGAAGATCAGGGCCCCCAACCTTTTTTGGTTAGTTTTATAAGGCTAACTAACGAAAATATCACGACCTAACCTAACCAATCGTCAAGGGCGTACAGTTGACCTAACGATTGGTTAGGTTAGGTCGTGATATTTTCGTTAGTTAGCCTTATAAGGCTAACAGGAGAAGGCTGGGGGCCCTGATCTTCAGGTGATCCAAAATTTATATGAATATAATTCATATAATTTTAGTAAATGTTGCTTAAAATTAATCGAAACCCTACGGGAAAATTATTGAATGCCCGTCAAGGTCAACTGTATGCCCTTGACGATTGGTTAGTTTAAGTCGTGATATTTTAGTTAAAACTAACCAAAAAATATGACGAATATAACTGCCTCCAGTAAATCTTGAGAAAATGTGATCATCTGCAAAACCATACCGAAATGCAATGAATGAATGAATGAATAAAAAATGTATAAAATAATACAATAACTTTCCAATAAAACATGTAATTGCTGGCATTATAAATTAAAATTAGTCATAATTAACGAAGTCTTAGGCTAGGCTAGCTAACACTTTTAATTTGTATAAACCTCACTTTATATTAAAGTTATATAGTCAATATTCAATAGCTAAAAGAAAATAAGATAGTTTATATATATATATATATATATATATACAGGGTGGGCCGAAAGTCTGGATCCATAGGAAAATATTTATTTTAATACATAAATTACAACAAATGGTAAATACTTAAAATGAATATCAACTTTAACTCGTAAATGCGTATCCGTGATACTGTACAGTGGTTCGTACTCCAGTATAAACAAATTATAACAAATGCTCAAATTGGCGGCCTCTGACATCGAGACACTTAGGGATGGAATTTATGATTTTTAATAATTCTTCGAATTGACGTTCTCGAGATGCGTGTTTCATTGATAATCTTCTTGTTGACTTTACTGGACTATTCGTTAAAGTTTCACATACCATTGCAGTGGTATTTTCATCAGTTGCAGTTTTTGGACGACCAGAACGCCGTCGATCATGTACACTTCCTGTTTCTTTGAAACGTTTAAACAACTTGCCAACAGTCGCATGTGTTACTGGATGCTTATCAGGATGATTTCTATTGAATTCGGTAGCAACTTCTCTGTGTGTAGCGCCCTGTCTTGCGTACATGAGCACAAGTTCTACCCGGTCTTCTGTTGTTAGATTCGAAGCCATTTCTGGGCTGAAATAAAAAAAGTATTTGAGTATTTACACTGGAGTACGAACTACTGTACAGTATCACGGATACGCATTTACGAGTTAAAGTTGATATTCATTTTAAGTATTTACCATTTGTTGTAATTTATGTATTAAAATAAATATTTTCCTATGGATCCAGACTTTTGGCCCACCCTGTATATAAAATGATACAGCTATTATTTTGAAAATACACCTAAAATTTGAAACATTAGGTGTATCATACATCCAGACATTTAAAAAAAAAAACTCCTGGTACCAATTGCATTCAATTTTATACATTTCTTAAAATTACTGTATTGTATTTTTTTAATATTTTGAAAAGTTTACATAGGGCGTACAGTGTATACAGGGTGTTTCACAACCGGTCTGCCATACTTTGGAGGGTAATTTTTGGGGTGATATAGAGTAAAAAAGTTAATATAACAGGCAGGCCCTTTCAGAGGCCCAGAGAGGCCCGGGCCACTTCCACCTTTTGAGGCTCATAGCTAAACCCAATTATTACTTTCACTGCAAAACATTATATTCAAACCCGAAAGTTTCTAAATTTGAGGCCTCCCTTAAGCTTGAGGCCCAGGCCAAATGGCCCTCCTAGCCCCCCTTCTGAGGCCCTGAACATTAGGTGCTATTTCCAACCGTTGCGGAGCTATGGACGTTTTAAAATGTGCAAACAACAAATCTCTACTTGTGTGCAATTCGATAGATCGCAGCACTGGTGGTAGCTTCGGTCCAATATCGTGGCCCCTGAGATCTCCGGGCCTAACCCCGTTAGATCTCTTTTTATGGGGCCTTATGAAAGGGATTGTTTATAACACCAAAGTACAAATGAGAGGGGAACTCTTGCGTCGGATTATGGATGCCGCTGCTTAGGCCTACATACGAGAACACCCAAAATGATTCAATGGGCAGTGGACTCTTGTTTGGAACGAGCAAAGGCTGTGCATTGAAAATCGAGGCGGACATTTTGAACATTTATAAGGTGTATCGTAAAATGTAGCAATAAATACATCAGATTAATACTCTCGTTTATTTTTTTCCGTGCAACAAAACGTCCGTAGCTCCGCAACGGTTGGAAATAGCAGTGATGTTGTATTAGCTTTTTTTTACTTGATATCATCCCCCCACCCCAGTCACTCCCCAAAGTATGGCAGACTGGTTGTGAAATATCCTGTATATAGTTTTTCTGCTGTATCGACTGATATATGTTATTAATGTAGGATACGTGGTTGCTCTGCGGCCTTAAAAGTAAGATTTACCATATTTTTATGTGCAACATAATTAGTGTGGCGTCACCAAAATTACCTTAACCTTACCTCACGTACAACCTAACCTAACGATCCAATAAATACCGAATTAACTTAACCCATTGGGTATTTGTAGGTAAAATACCCTATTGATGAAATATGTCCAGGGTTTGTCAGTGCCTGTCAGAGTTTGAAAACTTTTTTTTTTTTAGTACTGTATTATTACCGGAGCAAAGGTCAAGACGAAATATCTGTGAGGTCTTACGGTATTGTAAACGTTTCTGAAGTGTATTAAATACTAGGGATGTATCGATATATCGGGATGGGTGATATCGGTAGATTTTTAACAGTATCGGCCGATATTTCAAAAGTGTGATTTTTCCAAAATTATGAATAAAAGACTATTTAAGAGATGAAATTTCCATATTTTATTGTTTTATCACTTCACATAACTCGTTATTTTTTCATCATAGCCTTTTATTTTATTTTAATCATAGCCTAGGTCATAAGAAATGTAGCACATAAGTTTTACCCAATTTTATTTTCAACCAGCCAGTCAAACAAGTGTAAATCCTTTGAGAAATAGATATAAAGCCTAGAAAACCAAAAAACTATCTTGTAGTCATAGCTCACAATATTAACCCAGCTAGCTGGTTAAAAACACATTTACTAAGCCCAACATAGGCCCGCAGTCCACTTATATAACAAACAAAACTATGACATCTAATGCAGTGTTGCCATCTTTAATGAAAATTATTATTGTTTTGTTGCCAAACTTTCAACACAGAAAATAAATTATGAATATGTTACAAAAATATGACAAACTAATAAACCCTAGCTGGATATCGGTATAGATTATCGGCCGATACTATTTTTTTTAATTATCGGTATCGGTTATCGGCTAAAAAGCGATATCGGTACATCCCTGTTAAATACTTCATCATTTATCAACTATATCATACATTGAAAATTATTTTCAAACAAATCGAAAATTACTTTTTTTCTTTTTTTTCTAACTTGGATTTTGGAATTTTTCTTCAACATTGATAGTCAAGAGAAAAATGTAGGAATTTTGAAACATATAGTCTGGAAGCCAACCCAGGATTTTTTTCCTGACTCAAAATTCTCAATTAAAGTTTTTTCTCTGCTGATTATTTATCAGGTCATCCCATAAGTAGTGTCATTTTTTACGATAGATTAAGTTTAAACTAGTCCTACTCGGTTTAAGCATAAATTTTCCGAAGGTTATATCTAAGAGGAGATCTATCGTGTTTCGACATACTTTACAGACCTTGACCAGTGAAGACGTGTGTTTTGCTTTATGTGAACGGTGAACCCCTCATAAACATGGCGGTATCAGAAGAGCATATCAGGCATATAATGCTTTACGAGTTCAAAAAAGGGAATAGTGCTACTGAAGCAACGCGAAACATTCAGAAGTTTATGGCAACGATATTCTGCATGTGAGGAAATGTCAAAGATAGTTTCAAAAGTTTAGGAATGGTGACTGCTGTTTGACAGATGCAGCACGCTCTGGACGCCCTGCTGAGTTTGATAATGACCTGCTGTTAGCCGCACTTGAAGAAGACTGTTCAACAACTGTCGAAGAATTGGCCCAGAAACTCAATTCATCCCCGTCCACCATCCATCGACATTTGCAACAACTCGGGAAAGTGCCTAAGTTAGGAAAATAGGTGGCACATGAATTGTCTGTCGACAATCTGAGGGTGCGGGTAAACATTAGCACAGCTCTTCATTCCCATGAACTCCCAAGATCCGTTTTTGCACCGCTTAGTGACTGGTGATAAAAAGTGGATACTGTACCAGAATGTTAAGCGCCGTCGACAGTGGGTTTGTGCCGGAGAACCAGCGACACCACAGCCAAAACCAAATCTTCACCCTTGGAAGGTGTTGCTTAGTGTTTGATGGGATAAAGGTGGTGTAATACACAGTGGCGACTGGCGTATAGGAGCGATGGAGCGGTCGCTCCCCCTTGCTTGAAACGATAAATATTAATTTAACAGATAAAAAATATATTAATTTTAAGATATTAAAATAAATATTCTTGAAATATATTTTAAAAATTCATGTGGCATATCATGATTCATGAGGCATTTTGAGTAAGCCTTCATACAGTACATAATATTCTAAACTTATAGCATAGCTTCAAATAGCGTACCGCTGTTTGAATACAAAATAATATTGCAGCCGAATGGACGATAGATTTTTCGCTCAAGTAAATATAAATTATATTTTACTGTTGTAATGAAAATATAAGTACAATCGCGAATTTTTTTTATAATAACTTTATTTTTACTAATAGTTACTTCAGTAATAATGATATAAGCCATTTATATGTATTTTATTAAAATTATTACTTATTTGTAATTAACTAGAATTGTACGTCTGGCATAGCCGCATATGTTAATACAAGTACAGTACTCTTGTGAGCGGCAGTTGGATTCGCACTAGCCTATTGTGAGTCCGTGTTGTCGTACAGTGGTACATTATTATACAGGGTGGGCCGTAAGTTTCCATACATAGGAAAAATAAACATTTTTTTATGGACAACCATTTTTATTTATATAATATGCTCTACATGGTTGCCATTGTTTTGAAAAACACATTTCAATACGTGTTCCCCACTGTTGATGAACACGCATTAGCACAGTTGACGTTATGCTTGTAATGGCGTTGGTGATACGTTCCTTTAGATGATTTATGTCTCGTATCTTTTCCTGATACACCATGGCCTTCAAGTGCCCCCAAAGATAGAAATCAAGGGGGGTGAGATCTGGGGATCTGGGAGGCCACTCCACAGGACCACGCCGACCAATCCAAGCATCCGGAAACTGCTGCTGATCCAAATACCGACGCACGTGAAGACCATAATGAGGTGGAGCTCCATCTTGCTGGAAGTAAACTGGGAAGTTACCTTCCTCGTTTAGCAGGGATGGGAAAATCTCTTCTTGCAACATGTTAAGATACCTTTCGGCATTAAGATTTCCACTGACAAAAATTGGTCCAATAATTCTGTCACCCCATATCCCGGCCCACACCATCACTTTACTGGCACCTTGCATCTTCGTCGGACTCAGCCAGTTTAGGGTTAGCATTACTCCAATAACGTATGTTTTGCCGATTAACCTCTCCATTGACGTAAAAATTTGCTTCATCAGTAAACAAGATCTTACGTCAAACGCATATTCTTAGGGTATCTGAAACATAAAAACAACGTTTAATTTTTCCTATGTATGGAAACTTACGGCCCACCCTGTAGTCAAATTTATTATAGTCAAATTTATTCAACAATTATTTTTATATTTTATTAAAATATTTTTTAATACAAATTTATGGCTTCTTTTGACATATAAGTACCGTACGGAAGCACCATGTGATTGTTTATGTACTACAATTCTAAAAATTATAAATTTTATGAAATCGCACCCCCATACATTTATACCACGAGTCGCCACTGGTAATACACTTTGAAACCTTACCACACAACCAAACAATCACCGCTCAAGTCTACTGTCAACAACTGGATCGATTGAACACTGCACTAAAAGAAAAGAGACCTTCTTTGGTTAATCGGAAAGGAATCGTGTTCCACCACGACAACGCACGTCCTCATACTGCTCGGATCACTTCTGCAAAAATTGAGGAGCTTGGGTGGGAAAAACTTCCACATCCTCCATATTCTCCAGACCTTGCGCCTTCAGTATCATCTCTTCAGGAGTCTGCAAAACTATCTTGACGAGAAACAGTACGGTATACTTCTTTAGATGACTTGCACACCAGTCATTGAAAAGCTTGTAGGACGTTGGCAGTGTGTCATTGATTCCGATGGAAAATATATACTAGATTAAAAAGTTTCAGTTGAGTTTTTTTTTGTCCTTCAAATTCCGATCTAAAAAACATTACATTACTTATGGGATGACCTGATATTTATCTTTGGGGTGTATATAATGAGATCCAGGGGTGTGTGGAGGGGTTCCATGTAAATTCCACCCAGTAAATTCCACCCCCGAAAAATTCCACCCATGGTAAATTCCACCCATGGTAAATTCCACCCATGGTAAATTCCATCAAAACATTTAAGAATTTTAACAATTATAACTTTGTTATTTTCTAAGGTCAATTTTTGATAGTGACTGGACAGTGTTTTTCTGGTGTGTTTTTAGGTGATTCGAATGATTTTGACCATCGTTTCTATAGCAAATCACTTGTTTTTGAGTTAGCGTCATTTTCGTTAGTTTTAACAAAAAATATCACAACTAAACCTAACCAATCATCAAGGGTGTACAGTTGACCTAACCTATATATTTTACCAGCTTTTTTTATTTTGCATAAACTTTTTAATAAACTTTAATAAACTGTAAACTTTTTTGATAACCCTTTGCGTGGAATTTACTATGGGTGGAATTTACTGGGTGGAATTTACGTACAACGGTGTGGAGGTTACACTCTTGGGCAATATGAGATACCCTATACAAGATGGCCACCAAGAATACGAAAATATACCCGAAAATCAGTTTTCGGCATTTCTTCACAACCACTCATCATGCAAATACAAATAATACATGCTTTTCTATGTTTTGGGCCATGGCAAATCTAATTTCATGATCATTTTAACTCTAGGATTGATTAGGGTTGCCAGACGTCCCGTATTTTACGGGACAGTCCCGCATTTGATCCAAAAATCCCACGTCAAAATCCCGCGTTCAAAATGTCCCGCAAAAAATATTTTTTAAGCAAGTTTTTTAGGGATGAATTGATTTAGAATTTCAATATTATGTATAGTAATTTCAATTTATTCACGATGTTTAATTGTTAAATATTATTGTAATAAAATTTTTCTAATTTTGTTTGTTGTATCCGTTGAAGAAATCGTTTCAATTTGAAAAAAAATTTGGTCTTAAAAAAAACCTCAGAATTTTTTTTGTCCCGCATAGGCATTTTAAAAATCTGGCAACCCTAGGATTGATAAAAAACAATATGGCGGCCATATTTACCACAAAATGGTCACTAATACCCACATATAACTTGAGTAACACATTTATTAGGAAATACATATATATATACATACACATACATATATACAACATCATCGCTTTTAATTACTTACAATAATATATTATTCCAGCACACAAAATTCAAGATGGCTACCATAATACACAATTCAGCATTATAGCCATTCCCGTTGATTGCCGTTTAATACAGAAACATTGATATAGCAAAAATTCTATCAATTATTAATTAACAATACAAAGGTACACAAATGCAGATTGCAACAATAGCATCTCAAGAAACCCCTATATAGTCATGAAAATAAAAATTACAATGTTTATTATCCATTAGTCACTGTTAGCAAGTTCATCATTCTCAATTTGTTGTACCTGTATAGTGTACTCGTTGTAACACGCATTGCCTCCTTGGCAATCACAGGATAATGTACACGCTAAGCTATTGTTCTTGCAGCCACATCGCTGACTGCTGCAGGCCTGCTCACTGCTACACGAACACTTGAGGAGTTTCAGTAACTCTGCTGGGGCCAGAGGTGTGTCATTGGGCACTGTTGTTGGGGTCAGACAGTTAGAGCCGTCTTCCTTTGACCAACCGTGTGTAGTTGGGTTGAGAAAGGGTGGGTCCAACTCAAGTGCGTTGCGCCATATGCATATAGCAACCTGGAGGTGCGCTCGTACCACATTCTCCCGGAATGCCTCATTGGTGGGAGGCAGAGTCTGTGCTTTTGGAGCACCAGCAGCCATACTCTTGCCCACCTTGGCGGACCATACCTTTAGACGTGCTTCTGTCATCGACTGACATCGCGACTGCCAACAGCAAGCGAAAATGAACTGCTCAACCTGGTCTACAACATTGGGCATGGTCTTGGTTGTGTTTCCTAAGTAGTTGAGGCGATGAGCACCAGAACGCAGAATCTTCGAGGCTACGTCCTTACCTATTCCGAAGAAAGTTGGAACGGTATCAAAACTGGTTGCTCCTTGAGCAGCTAGCAAGTCAGGAATAATGGCATGGTGCTTGAGTGCTGTGGCGTTGATGTCAATGATGTCCCATCACAGTCCGGCCTTGTATGGGAGACATCATCATGATGGGCCAAGTAATATCCCCACTACACACAGTGTAATAAGAGAACGAAGATGTCTGTATCATCTGCCACCACAAGAGTTGCCTGACTACCTGCTTTAACCAGTTGTTGTACGATTATAGTGTCAGCTTCCTCTTGGGTTGTAGCCATGTCATGTCTTATCACTATTCCGTTGGCGATTTCTACAGGCACAGGGTCACTTCCTGTTATGACAAGTTGTGGGGTGCGATGTCATCTGTGTGTGAAATGAGGTCTGTACAGATGAGATTAATGAGTTGGGACTTGTTTGTGGAAACAGTCAGGATGACCTTTTGTGGTGACAGACGAGTAGATTCACGTAATGAGTACACTACTGGCTCCCTGATCTCTACCCTGACGCGTGGACTCTTTGATGCTTCCTTTTTTGTACCTGTCAAACACAAGGTAGCCATCATTCTTCCTCAGCTGATTGGCGATGTAGCTTCGGAACAGATCCAAATAGTCCTGCAATGTACCTGTTATTTTATTTATTTGTCGGGTTCAAAATCCCAGCTGAGCCGTGAACGGCCAAATTCTAAAGGGCCAGTTCTACCTTTAGCCCAAGTTAAGCTAACATTAAAACTTACGGATTTGAGATCCTATTAGGTCCTACCTCAGGGTTGCTGACTCGATGCGGGCCTACCTTAGACCTTTGTTACATGAATTTAATATAAACAAAAGGGGTACTATTTATGGTCTTCTTTCTCAACCTTGCAACAACAACGCAACCTGGACTATTGCACGATGCAACAATCTTGTATCTAAACAACCAAACTGAATTGCAAGAGAGCTCTCTAACAGACCACACCCTGTACGTACGACATCCCACAAACGAGTAGAAAGAACGCGCAGCGCCCCAAAATGATGCCAACAGTGTGACCAAACAATGATGCCACAAGAGCTCAACAATGCTAGCTCTGAATTAAGTTAATTTTTCACTAACCTTACAATTATGAGATGGATATATATACACCTTAACTTAATATACACAAGCAATGCTGCATCAATCAGCTTAGTCATCATATCGCCTTGGGACAACAATGGTTCTTCCTCTTCTAGATTTTCTAACAGTACCACTAGTAGGCCATGGCACTACCCAAAGAACAGCGCAACCATCAAGAAAAGCGACTTTAATGTTGTTTAGTGCAAGCCTTCCTGATACATGCACCTTTAGTGCTTTCTTCAGATTTGATTTAGTCGTTGCCTCACGCATGTGTCCAGCCTCATCAAACATTGAGGTTGGATGAGGGGCTAGCTCATGAGAGAACAAATGATTCATGTCTAGATTACGGGCACTGCGTTGCAAACCCATGGCTCTGGCATAAATGGTTTCAGTGTCAAAGACTTTATTGTCATCCAGCTTGATATGCTTGCGTGTTAATGACATTGTGTTGACAACTTTAGGAATAGGTTCATGAAATCCATTTGGCCAGCTCTGCTCAAAGGATTCCATCTGTGCTTTTCCCAGCTCTACTGCCCTGAACACATTCACCGAGGGATGCGTGACAACTTTACCCGTGACTACGTAATGTGCATATATTTGGCAGATATCAGGGCATTGATTGGCCTCTGTGGTTTTTTAAACATTGATATGTATAATACGTGGCCCTATTGAGCCCTGTAAAATACATTTTTAATGACGATATGAACGCAATATTGATTTTAATCAATCCTAGAGTTAAAATGATCATGAAATTAGATTTTCCATGGCCCAAAACATAGAAAAGCATGTATTATTTGTATTTGCATGATGTGTGGTTGTGAAGAAATGCCGAAAACTGATTTTCGGTTATATTTTCGTATTCTTGGTGGGCATCTTGTATATCTCAAATTTCCCAAGGGTGTAACCTCCACACCCCCTGGATCTCATTGTATACACCCCAAAGATGAACAATCAGCAGAGAAAAAAACTTTAACTGAGAATTTTGGGTATGAGGTCTGGCTTCCAGACTATTACTCTCATTTTTACATTTAATGAAAGTTATTATGTAAGACTTTGGGATTTCTTTGTAGTGTGTGTGTGTGTGTGTGTGTGTGTGTGTGTGGTGTGTGAGTGACAAATCACAGATGAAGTGAGGTCATTTTATTTTGTGAGTTAACAATTTTGGTACCTCGGGATATAAAAAAATCGAGTACCTCACTATTTAATGACAACAGAAAGCACCGTTCCAACCTTCAACTGCGTCCGAAACGCTTATCACGCCCTTATCTGTTCCGTGGCACTAAGGGTTAAATTAGGTTTAGTTAATTAGATTTTTAGATATACGGATTTAAAAAAGTCAGTAGCTTGCTTGTACGAAGATGCGCATATATATATATATATATATATATATAATATATATATATATATATATATATATATATATATATATATATATATATATATACTGGGTGATTACAAATGATCTTCCCGATTTTAAACATTTATGACAAAGCTACAGCGAAAAGAAAGATATACAAATAAAGAAAAACTCAAAAAGTTTTATTTACAAGTTATTGAAGTTCAATAGCTTCACGTATCCTTTCCTTCAAATGTTCCGAAGTTGTTGCCATTGATGGGACAAAAACTTCATTTTTGACATAGTCCCAGAGGAAGAAATCAAGGGGGGTTAGATCGGGCGAACGAGCAGCCCAAGGAATGGCCCCCCCACGCCCGATCCAACGATCAGGCAAATTGTTCATTCTGGAATATTGTAACCTCAAAAGAAGCCACAAAAAGAGCTCATACTGAACTTCAGTAGCTTGTAAATAAAACTTTTTGGATCACTTTAACATATTGCTTCCAGGGAACCTCTCTTTAACATATTGCTTCCCAGTGTATATCACTTTAACATATTGCTTCCCAATATTTTGGATAAGGACTACGATAAAAAATGTTCGCTAATAAAGTAAAGGCATAAAAAGTGAATCATAACATGTTAAAATATTAGATTGAAAGTAAATTTATTAGAATTGTTGCGCTATATGGTCACACAAAGTAAACAATGGATTTCGGAAGAATCGGTCACGCCACATCATTTGCCACAAGTACGAGTTGAGAAGCTCCTTTTTGCATCCTTTCATTTTCTTTGTATATTTAATGTAGGTCAACTGTACGCCCTTGACGATTGGTTAGGTTAAGTTGTGATATTTTCGTAAAACACGAAAATATCACGACTTAACCTAACCAATCATCAAGGGCGTTCAGTTGACCTAACCGGGCATTCAGTTAACCTATATTAAATATATAAAGAATGCCCGGTTAGGGCATCATTTATACCTTTGTTTACGGTCGGTAGGTTATCTCCTAGATTACCAACCTCTTTCTAACCAACCAACCTTTCTCTTTTTAACATATTGCTTCCCAGTGTTAATCACTTTAACATATTGCTTCCCAGGAGGGATCACTTTAACATATTGCTTCCCGAATGCTTTGGGAAGCAATATGTTAGTGATCCAACTTTTTTACTTCTTTATTTCTATATCTTGCTTTTCGCTGTAGCTTTTAGTTTTTTCATAATAAATGTTTAAAATCGGGAAGATCATTTGTAATCATCCTGTGTATATATATATAGGGTGAACCAAATGTAGGTGGACAGTAAATGATAACGTTTATTTTGAGAATACATATTTAATTTTTTTGTATACTATAATACAAAATAAAATTTAAATAAATTTAGTTATAATATTTAATATAATATAACACAAACACCATAGTTATAATGAACACCATAGTTATAATATAATATAACACAAACCGTATTCAACCTACTGTCCACCTACTTTTGGTTCACCGTGTATATATATATATGAATAAAAGTTATTCCATATCTTTACGCTTTAGTAGCACATTGTATGTTTCAGGAAAGTATTAGACATATATATATATATATATATATACACTATGTGATCAAAAGTATTCGGACACCGCATGGTTTTGGGAAAAATGGTTTTATTATGGCATTTAGTAACCAGTAGGTCCACCCTTTGCTTTTATTACAGCGTCAACACGTCGAGGCATACTTTCCACCAGTTTTCGGTAAGTCTGTGCAGGAATGGCTCGCCATTCCTCTTGCAGAGCTGATGCAAGTGAAGCCGGGCGTGGTGTGCGGTTTCGTATCCGTCGCTCCAGTTCGTCCCACATGTGCTCGATTGGGTTGAGATCGGGGCTCTGAGCAGGCCAGTCTAACAAATCCACCTTATTTTCACGAAACGAGTCCTGCACACGCCTTGCAGTATGGCAGGGAGCTCGATCCTGTTGAAACAAACAATGGCCATCTCCGTAGTATTGCCACAGTGTAGGGAGGGCCGAATTGTCCAGAACGTCGAGATAAACGTCAGCGTTCATGGTAGTGGGTATAACAACCAACGGGCCGAGCCCTAGCCAGGAAAAACAACCCCATACCATGATGGACCCTCCACCGAACTTCACCGTTGGACGTACACAGTCAGGAAGAAGCCGTTCTCCGGGCTGTCGCCACACCCAAACACGCCCATCAGACTGGAAGAGTGAATATCGCGACTCGTCGCTCCAAAGAACAGTTTTCCAGTCCTCCACGGTCCAGGAACGACGGGAGACACACCAGGCCAAACGACGCGTGGCATTAACTTTTGTAATCAGTGGCTTGTGTACAGCTGCTCTACCATAATAACCGAGTCTGTGCATCTCTCTGCGGATAGTTACAGTACTAACGGAGCTACCGGATGCTCTTCCTACCTCCTCAGCGATGGAAGCGGCAGAGGACGTGCGGGACTTCTTGACATGTCGTACCAGACTTCTTCTATCACGTTCCGTCAGTTTTCGTGGTCGTCCGGAACGTTTTTTCGCGTTAGTTGCACCGTCGTGCTTCCATCTCATGATAACATCCGCTACAGTCGACTTTGGTATATCCTGTTTGGCTGCAATGTTTCGTATAGAAACGTTACTTAAATAACATCCGATGACGAGTCCACGTTGGAACTCGGAGAGGAGAGTTCACGTCCGCGCGGCATGGCTTCACAACAGTTACTGATAACTTAACAAACACCTCAGCATTATAGTTTCGCCACGCTTTTTCCCAGCATACCTTTCGGCGAAGGTGATATTTGCAGAAATGCGGATTTTCCGGGGTGTCCGAATACTTTTGATCATATAGTGTATATATTATAAAATGAGTAATTTCCTTTATGAAGTTAAAAATCAATTTAAAAACTCGTTTCTGGTAAAAGCTTACTTAATTTTCTAAACAAGAAAATTACATTTTGAAACTTTTTTTTTTAACAGTTTGCCATAAAAAAAATCTAGAAAAAGTTTAGAAAACGAAAAGTTGGACAAACATCTGTTCTCCTTTAGAAGAAAAAGTAGAAGTGATATTGCAATAAAAAATATCTTTTTTTTTTAAAGAGAATTTTAGGTTACATTTTTTCGTATCAAAACATGCCCAGGATACCTTTTTTTTAATTGCAGAAAAATGTATAAAAGTGAAGCTTAATTACTGTGTTTTATCGCGGTCATTTAAGATTTATAACTTCTGTTTTTAGATTTTATGAATTGTGAAAAAAGAGTTTGTTCCTTATTCAGTATTATTACTTTAGTATATTATTACTATTATTATTATTATTATTATTATTATCATTATTTCTACTCTTATAAATAATGGGCAGGCCACCTTTTATAGCGCCGGCCCCATTAGAGTAATCTAAATTCATCGTGGGTCACGTTAGAGAGTAATCTGAAATTATCGTGGGTCACATTAGAGTAATCTGAAATTATCGTGGGACTTCAGATTATTTATATTTTTTAATTGTAATTTTTATTATGATAAATTTTCGTAGTAAAGTGACGTGGCTGAGTTCGATTCCAATTCAACCAGAAAGCCCAAGTAGGACAGCAAGGCATCTCCAATCCCCATCTCAGTAAATTTGGTCCTGGCAGACGCACCTTCATAAGGCTAAGTATGGACACCCGCTGTAAATGAAATTTCTGGGAAAGATGGACCGATCTCTGGGAGGTCATTCATTGTAGTCTACTTCATTTTATAGATCTCCGTCGTCATCACAATCCTCCCTGTCATCATAATCGTTTTCTGAAAGAGAAATCGTGTACCGCAGTATCTTGAATGAGACGAACTGGCGTAATTTTTATGTTGGTATATAACCTTTAGTTTTCAAAATTCATTTCTAGTTGATAACACAAATAAAAAGTCTAATTTCGTTTCCACTCAATTTCTATACAGGGTGTACATAAAGTCAGGATCTATTTTTGTGAAATAATTATTTTTTTCTATTTTTCTTTTCAGAAGCCCTTAGAATGAATACAGAAGAGCGTGTGGCAATAGTAATTTGGCGAATCGAGGGAAAGATATACAATGACATCAGAGAGAAGTTTAGAAGGAGATTTCATAAGCCGGGGTCAATAGACAAGACAATACGAAAATTGGTGAACAAATTTAAATGAACGGGATCTGTAAATGATGAAGCAAGATCAGGACGACCGTGTATGTCAGATCTTACCGTGAATACAGTACGCGGAATTATCACAGGAGCCACGTACGTCCGTTCGTGCTGCATCAGACAGACTCGGCCTCCCGACGTCATCTGTGCACAAAATTCTGAAAGTTAATTTGCAGAAGAAAAGGTATCATTTGCAGGTTTTACATGATTTAAATGAGGAAGATTTCCCTCGACGAAGTGCTGTGTGTGCTGATCTCTTAGAACAAATCTGGAGTGATAATTTAATGGACAACATTCTCTTTAGTGATGAAGCCACTTTCCATACGTGTGGAAAAGTAAATCGCCATAACTGTCGAATTTGGGCAGATGAAAGACCGAATGATTTCGTCCAAAACTGGGAAAGACACTCGCCTAAAGCTAATGTCTGGATGGGTTTAACAAAATCTAAGGTTTATGGTCCTTTTTTCTTCGCTGAAGCTACAGTTACGGGGCTTATTTATCTGGACATGTTGCAGCAATTCCTTGAACCTCAGCTGATTGGGGATAGGATTGTTAGTACCGGCGTCTATCAACATGATAGTGCTCCTTGTCACTATGCTAAAATTGTTCAGGATTATCTAAATGGACGTTTTCCAAATCGCTGGATCGTACGCGGAAGCAACAGATCTTGGCCAGCGAGATCACCAGATTTAACCCCTTTAGATTTCTTTGCATGGGGCTTTATCAAATCACACGTCTATCAGACGAAGATTACGAGTCTTGAAAACTTACGTATACGAACTGCTGCAGATAACATAACCCCGCAAATGCTCCAGATTGTGTTTAGAAATGCTGCGGAACGATTTGAGCTGTGCAGGGATACTGATGGGCGTCACGTCGAATCCTACTCTTAATTATTTGATAAATGTTACCACTTTATCATTTTATGATTGAATTCCATATAATTTCCAAGTGCTTCACAAAAATAGATTCTGACTTTATGTACACCCTGTATAGTATAAAATAATATAGTATAAAATAATATCCTTGCTTCAAAAACAATAAAAAATAACTCCTACCTACATCAATTTTAATTCAAAAATTCCATTTTTCCGTAAATTCGTAAGAAAATAACAAATGTGCACAAACATCCTATCAACATTTAAAGTGGCAATAAGATATCATTCAGAGTCTTTATTTGAAAGTAACCAATGCAGTCATGTTCTTTTTGCTGCGGTTCCTTGATATCAGCATTCGGCTTGCTACTTGTGCTTTGATGTAGCCTTCTCGCCTCTCGTGACTGTAAACTTGATTAGCTGCTTCTGTGACCATTTTCACACATCTCTCCACACTCTGAGTGTGAGAAGGCCACTTTGGCACTTGCATTGGGGCCTCTCTAAGTTGTGTTAAATCTTCATTTGTTATACATGTTGTCAGTGGTGGCTCCAAAACTTCCGAACTCAAGTTAACTAATTCTGACAATTTCGTGGCATTGATGTTTATTGGAGGTACCTTCCTTCTCTGAACAGAGCAGTCTCCCAGCTGGTCATCATCTAGTGATGTTCCTCTAAGCTTTAGAATGATTTCCACAGCCTCACTTCGCTCTTTGGTACATTGGCTGCAGAGTATTGCTTGCAAAACTGTCTCTGGCCTAGCATACCAAGCGGACCTTCTCACCACAGGTAACACGATGTCCACCACTACTTTCCTTTGGGTTCTCAGTAGCTGTAATTGAAACAAGATGTGGTTGGGCCCCTCCATCCACATTGGATTAAGTTTTACATTGAATCAGTGAGGAAGATAAAACCCAATAATAAATTCGACAGTCAACATCAAATTCTGTAGCATTTTGCCCTTCAGTGCATGTTTGGAAACCCAAATCCTGCAGAAATGAATCGCTGTAGTTAACCAATGACTGTGACTTACGGGTCCAATCTCCAAGAGAGCCAGATTTTGAGGCAACTCTCCTGATCTGATTGCTTGAACAATACAATAAGCGTAAGATTGATCCGTGCTGAGGTCTCTGACAACTTCTTCAGACAACACTAGAAGGGGAGGGCCTACTTCGACCTTTGGAAATTTTGTATTTATTTCTAATTCCGTTGCTTCATCTAGCATGTTGCCAAGGGGGCCTGACCACTTGGTGTTGCTCTTTGTAGGACCATCAAGTTCCTGGATGAGACGACGAAGAGGTAGTTCCCCTGTGTGCAAATCACATACAATCCAAACAAGCCTTCTTCCAAGTTTTTTCTCTAAATGCGTCATAACACCGCCCTGCCATCCAGTGTTCACCGCAGTTGAGTCTCCACCAACGGCCTGCAGTGAACTGTCAAGTCTTTCTTGAAGCCAACATATTATTTGATCAGCAACTGCCTCTGCATGTTTCTTGCCTTCTACTGCTTCAGGAACAAAGTGAAACAAATAGCGGCCACCAGGTTCGGAACACACAGAGTGGTGTTTTTCTTTGATGAGACCGGGAAACTTTCTGTCCATTCCCTCTACCTCCAGGAGAACTTTTGTGTCATCTCTTCTTCCATCAAACAAAAGGCAAGAGACACCTTCCTCCTTCAAATCTTTTTCATGCTGATCAGATATTTCCTTCGTTATTTTTTCTTGTGCTCTTCTTATCTTATTATGATCTATCACTAAGGATGTATCCTCTCGGCTGATGAGGCCTGCATCTATCCAAGCGGCAGTAGCAATCTCTGCAGTCTCTCGTAGCCCTGTATGGTGGCGAATACTGGCAAGGGCAATGTTTGAGATGTCTTTAGTATTGTATTTCATTCTCTTCGGCGAAGGTTCAGATGGCATTTTGGAGCTATCATCTGATGTTGCTTATTTCTGTTCATCTGAAGAGCTTTCAAAGAAGTGAGAAACCTCTTGATAGAGCTCTTCATCTCTTTGGGTGGCTTCTTCACTCTTCTTTTTCTTCCTTTCTTCCCTCTCGGATTTTCTCTTTTCTTAGCAATAACAATCTGTTTTTTGGTTTCTGAATAATCTGCCGAACCAATCTGCATACTTCCTTGGCCTCCTGCCTTTGTTCTCTACGCCTTTATGAAAGCCAGCTCCAAAACAGGGATCTTCTCACGAGGACAGCGACAATCAATGTGAGGGTGAGGTTCTCTTCTGCATGAGGGAGAACAATTGGCTTCAGAACACACAACTATGGGACACTGGCAGTTAAAAATGTCAAGAAGAGTATCAAGTGTGTGCAGAAATTTATTTTTCTTTGCTAGTTTTCCTGTACCAAGTGATGTCTCAACTGCTTTGTGCCACAGCTTTGTTAATTTTAGCTCAATAGTTCTATACTGATTAAGTACAGGTGGTTTGAATAACACATTAGCTTTTTTCCACTGATGTAGAAGAGGGGGAATCATGTCCCTTATGAGCTCTTTCTCTGTGTAGTTCCTTCTATCCTTTGTATTTTGTTCACGAAGGAGTAACCCTAGTCTCAGCATGTCTCGCACTGTTGGTAGTTCTGATACGGGAAGCTCCTCGCCTGTACCGACTAAGAGGCTCAAGTGGCATGACGACTGACCTCTTGTCTTCAATTTGGCATCTTAGGAATATCTGAAAAGAAAGAAAAACATTTAAGTATTTTATATCAATTACGATGTTTCAAAGTTTAGTCATTCGATGTTCTAAAATTCAATAAAAAAATATTTCATGGGATTACAAAATAATTAGACAGAAGAATATGATGATAATAAATAATTGTAATAATCAATAATCCATACTTAGTTAAACTGTAGTATTCGTCTAGTAGAATAACTATGAAGTAGGTACAAGAGCAATAACAGCAAACCACCGTCTATGTCACTATGACATCTAAGAGGCAACTGAGGACTGAGAGTGAGGGACAGTTCTATTCATGTTGTGACTTGTACATTGTACAACAACTATATGACCTTGAAAACACTCCATATGCGATCAGTGGGATAATTCTGTGACAGATGAATAGTTAATCAATTTATGTCCTATTATTTAGTAAAAGAGTCAATTTCTGAAACTTTAAGGTAAAATTGATGTAGGTAAGGGTTATTTTATTTCATTTTGGTTGGCTAATTTCAAGTTTTGACATGAAAAGACACTATTTTCACTACCAAAATTGATTTGAAAAAAAGTTGACAAAATTGACACACCCTAATAGGTAGTGTCTACGAATGCAAATAGTCCCACTTTGCAACAAAAGGAAAGGTTACAGATTAGTCGGTGCTACTGTAGGTTGCGGTCTACCTACGATTCGGCAGTCTACCTTTGGATCTTTTCCGTTTGACACACATGGTTCGATTTTATTTTAAATTTCTACACAGACGTAGTTTTGCATGCCGATTACGAAAATCAGAACCATTTTTTGGAGAAATTAATAATAAAAAAGTTACAACCCTTTAAAGTATTTTATTAGACCCGCCCTTCGTGCGGGTCGCTGGTAGCAAAAAGTAACCAAACTATCACGACTTAACCTAACCAATCGTCAAGGGCGTACAATTAACCTAAAAAATAAATAAAAACAATAAATTTTTATTTATTTATTTATTAATACTATAAACACCCAGGAATGTCTGTCAGTCAGTCCGTCCTGCTCAGTTTGTCAGTCGGTCACGCTGAGGAACGTTTGTCGGTCACGCTCAGGAACGTTTAGGTTAAGTCGTGATATTGTTTTTTATTTATTTTTTTAGGTTAATTGTACGCCCTTGACGATTGGTTAGGTTAAGTCGTGATAGTTTGGTTAATTTTTGCTACCCGCGACCCGCACGAAGGGGGGTCTTAGGCTAGTTGTAACTTTTTTATTATTAATTTCTCCAAAAAATGGTTCTGATTTTCGTAATCGGCATGCAAAACTACGTCTGTGTAGAAATTTAAAATAAAATCGAACCATGCGTGTCAAACGGAAAAGATCCCTACCTTTTAATTATAGCTTCTTATATTCTTATTATTTTATTATTAGGTTAATTGTACGCCCTTGACGATTGGTTAGGTTAAGTCGTGATATTTTCGTTAAAACTAACGAAAATATCACGACTTAACCTAACCAATCATCAAGGGCGTACTGTAGTATGCGGTCTACCGTTAAGTATGCGGTAGTAATATGTTTAACTTCTTTAATAATTCCTTAATTGTGTAAATTAAATTATAATTCCTTTCAATTCATTTTCAATTCCTTTTAAATATTTTGAACGGTAGACCGCATACTACAGTAGAAACTTAACGGTAGACCGCATACTACAGTAGCACCGATTAGTCTTTATTCATGTGATTAATGCACAAGAAGAGAACGAAACCATTCACTGGTCATTTCAAACGTTGTCCACAATGATCGGGAAAGCAACCAGTTAAACAGCAAATAACGGCTTTGACTTATGCTACTCTACAATCAAGGGCTTATTTTTTTTCCTGGCCAAGACCGAGTCCGCCGCAGGCAGCTTATAGTGTAACAATTCCCGAAAAGAACAGATGATATTTTATATTATTTATCGCGTCACTCTCCCCCCCTACCCCACCCGGACCATGTGAATATTAAATGAGCAGTTCCATACCTAGCGTATGGAATGAGCAGTTCCATACCTAGCGTATGGAATGAGCAGTTCCATACCTAGCGTATGGAATGAGCAGTTTGCTTTGCACAAAGCTTTGCCTAACGCCCCAGCACTGCAGCTCTAACTAAATGGGCCCGTAGGGCCCACTTTAGCTAGAAAAGAACGCAGCAATGAAAATCTTAAGCGTCTCATCCGAACCTTATTGTATCAAGATTTGTGAAGCTTAAGATTTTCATGGCTGAGTTTTTTTCTATAGTTTTATTGACCGAATAAGTGACTCGCCAGGAATTGGGGGTCGCAGGCACCCCAATTACTGAGGCCGAAAGCCCTAGCACCACAGGTCTAGCTAAATGGGCCCGTAGGGCCCACATTAGCTGGTAATAATAATAATAATTGTAGTCCTCTTTCAAAAAAGTCGTAGCCCGTCTGTCTAATTTATTAACTTCATATTTGAAGAAATGGGAAGCATTTTAACAAGGAATATTAAATGAAACTTAAAAGTGGTGACTTTTTGTAGGTAATTTAGTTCTCCTACTGAATACCAGATGGGAGTACACTAAAAAAAAAACTTGCAAAAACGTGCAATGTGACTGGTCTTGTTAAAATTGTCTCTGCTAATATTTTCAGACCTATACTCATTTCTTTGACGATACATGCTATTGAAATCCCAATAAACTAACTTAACCTCAGCTTAACCTAATCTGTGCTAACCTAGCTTAACCGTACTTAATCTAATCCACAAATAACTTATCGATTAAATGTCACGTCGAGAGAATAATGTTTGCCCGATATTTAGTGGATAAATCGGAGTTCTCGAGGCCTGGCCATCACTACGCGCCGGCTGGACGTGGGTTATTAAATAATTACTATTTACTATTTACTATTTAATAATTATGTGCCACTTAAATAAAACGAATATATTTTTTTTAGTTTCATTTCTTATTTAATTTCTTAATGTCTCCTTTCAGAATTTTCCATTTTGTGAAAAAATGAACTTTTGTGATTGACATCTGATAATACACACGCCCAACTCCAACTTATGGGAGTTAAGTTTAAATAGAGTGTAGGACAAAAGCCCCCTAGTAAAAATAATAATTTTTTTAATCATTATTTTTATTCTTTATTATTCACAGTTTATGTTCATAGTTTATGTATTTTGGCTCTCGTCACTTTCGTTTAAATTAACGAAAATATCACAACTTAACCTAACCAATCATCAAGGGCGTACAGTTGACCTAACTTGGCATTCAGTTGACCTAACTGGGCATTCAATTAACATAACAGGTTAATATTGGTTATTTCACCTAAATATCTTCTTATCTTTTCAGATTAGATGTGACACCTGACTTGCCCTACCCAGCAATTTGTCCAGGGGGCTTTGGTCCTAGGGGGCTTTTGTCCGGACTCGGTTTAAACAACACAACATAAAAGTGCCATTTTGATTATTTACATAGTAAAATTTGCAAAGGAGTCAACGATGTTGAATACAGGTGTATATACCCGCAATACGTGGGCCCAGTATGCGCGAATTCGAGGTTACACGGTTGATTAATTAAGGACCTACCCCGTAATAGAGCGGAAAAAACACTCGAGGTTACGCGGTTCGAGAATTCTGAAGTCTATCCGCGCGAACATTCGGGAACATTCGCGAGTATTCGAAGACGCTAATTCCATCGACATCAACTGCCCCAGCCTTCGAAGATTCAGATTGAGATCCAGATAACCCTTCCAACACAACCCTTTAAGTCTATATTCCATCTTCAAGTTTCTCTTCATTCGGCCTTAGCGCCTTTGCCACCTTCCCTCTTAGTTTATGTAAGTACATACATACGTGTTTGTTCATTATTATTGTATGATATTATGCATTAATTACACTGGTCAACACTCATTTTATTGCCAATCATATTAGAGTGATTTTGGGGTAACTTTGTGGTGCTGATTCCGAATATGACATCGGTTTTGCTAGATTGGCTCTAATTTATGAGATAATTGGTACCCCATTGAAACACGTAAAAATGCAAAAAATTTAATGTTCAGGCGGAGCCTACTTACAAATCGCATTGAAATTGTCTCAAATCGTACAAAAGTAAACACATGAAATACATAATGGCATTTTATTCGGTCTCGCCATCTAGAATGTTCCGGCAGTTTCCCATATGCACGCGTTATGGTTACGTTTCCTATTAATTGAGGGTATTCATTATCTCAAGAACTAGAGCCAAATCGGAAAAAACTACTTTCATTTTGGAATTCACCAACCCCAAAATACCCTAAATTCGTACGAATTTCCTTGGCAACGAAAAAAAAATGTTTTTTTGTTGACCTGTTATTGTTCTCTTTCAGGTTTATAATTAATTTATATTGTCGTTATGTTATCTAATTGCATAAATAGTTGATAGTTTATCTATTGATTTTAGGGGTTTGTCATAGTTTGAAATTTTTTTGTGGAACGTAACCCCTCTAATTAACATTTTGTCTATGTAACATTGTGTCTATGGGAAAATATACCTCACAATAAGCGGTAGTTTCCAGAAACACAACTACTGCGTATATCGGGGTATACCTGTCTATTTGAGTGTCTAATGAAGAGTGATACTAAATCTAATTTCACTGTCGTAAACTTTCTTCGCAAGACCGCAATAATTAGTTGTAATTGTCGTAATTAGTACAACGTCGCCACGTTGTATGTTGTAGGAAGGTGGTTTATACATGACATTTATTCTACATTTTCACGTCTTAGTGCTACGTTGAATGTTGTAGGAGGGTGTTTTTATACATATAATATTTATTCTATATCTTTACCTTTTACGTTGTATGTTGTAGGAAGGTGTTATACATGTGCCTTATTTATACTACTTCTTTATGGCTTAGTGGCCGCCACGTTGTATGTTACGCATATCACTTACTGTATTTATCCTATAACTTTGCGCCTTATTGCCACGTTACCAAGTTCTACCTCGTAGAGAGGGAATGTGTGAACCATATTGTCCTCTTTCTCACGAGGTCGGAGAGAATTGTCCTTTACAGTTTAAAGTATAAGTATTAGTTTATTATAAAACTTTTATACATTGAGTTACTGTTTCGATGGACATCCATCTCATCTACGAATAACATTATCGTTTCGTGAAAACTAAGAATTTCTCCCCTAATGCAAAATACGCCAACGTTTTCTACATGTTAATGCAACGAAAATATATATACTCCAGTATTGCTTTAAATTTAAACTTGCGTACATATGTATTTGTATTTAAACTTTAGTTTTATGTTTCGATCATCTACGTTTCATAAGTTGAAAATTTAAATCACTGAAACAGTTTCACTTTTATAGTTTGTAATAATTTTTTCAGTAAATCAACAGCAGAAATTGAATTTTCAGCCGGGATTCATATTTGCACAAAGATGATGAATTAACTTTTATAGATTTAATGTAATATTTCATATTCTATTTAATAATTACTTCAAAAATTCACACACACACACACACACACACACACACTCACACTTTAGCGGGTAAGTTTAACCCCCAATTTAGCGAGTAAGTTACTCCAAATATTTGGGGTTCTCATGTATTGAAATACATTTTTGGTTATTTTAGCGGTCTGGTGAATATTATTATTATTTTGAGGTTTTTTGAAATGGCGATGGTCGTGTGACCGGAGGGGACCTACAGCTTTACACGAGATCCGAACCATCCTAGGGTTGATACATCATATGAACGCAGAGGACGATCTCCCATCCAACTACTATCCAGATCCAATGTCGCTCAACTTCGCTGACTAACGGGAATCGTTGTTATGACGTGGTCACGATTTAGCTCTCGGCGTTGGTAACCTCGGTGTTGCATCGCAAGAAAGGTTTCGGATCAATGAAAGAAAGCCACCCTCAGCCTTCTTTAGTTAGCTTTATAAGGCTTAACTAACGAAAATATCACTACCTAACCTAACCAATCGTTAGTTCAACTGTACGCCCTTGACGATTGGTTAGGTTAGGTCGTTAGTTAGCTTTATAAAGCTAACTAAAGGAGGCTGGGGGTGGCTTTATTTCATTGATCCAAGGTTTCCTCCAACACTAATTGTACTCGGCTATACAGTGTGTTTGAAAAGTCCCTTCAGGTTTTCAGAGGTGAACTCTGATGAAACGGATGGATACAGTGTGGTGAAATTTGGTGTGTAGACCAATTTGAAGATGCGGAAGATGATGCAAATGTCGTGGTGGTGGTATGATGATCATAAAACATTTTTATATTAGGCTGTTAATGTGGTTAGTGTCTCGTGGCTCAATCGGTTAGGGCGCCCCCTCGGCAGTGCTGAGACTGCTGATTCGTGGGTTTGAACCTCATTGCTGCCTAGAGTTGGATTGTTGTCTATTCTGTCTCTTACGTCACGACAAAGCGGTAGGCCAGTCATCCCTTTTTAACTGACTCCTGGGGCTAAGGTAGCATAGGCTCGGACCCTTACCCCTCACTTCCTTGGGGCCAATGTGGCGTTCGTTGATGGTTATCATCATTTCCAAACGTGGTAGTCCAGCGGATATTTGAAAGTATCGTACGTTGTGTGATAAGAGCATGAAACTTGGTACAATTATACTAGACGTCATGTGGACATTTTAAAGATTGGAGTTACTCTAGATTCGCCCCGTGTCAGTCTTGGCGGCCAGTTTTCCAAGATGGCCGCCATAGAGATTCCCTATTATGGGAGCATGCGGCAAAATTACTCCAAACATTCATTTTTTATTGTTAATTTAATGGTACTTACCCCCCTCTTCTCTAAATCAACCACTAGGATTATGAAACTGACATCAGAATTGACTTTAGATGACTCTTGCGACCTCTAAGGGGTCATTTTGAAGTAAAATGCATGAAAATGGGACATGAAGATTCTTTCATTTCTTTCTAGGAACGTTAGATTTATCTGCACGGATTACATCATTACATTTATTTGCATACAATTTATTTTCTTCATTTCCTTCTAGAAACATCATGTAATTTATTTAACTGACTGTTTTCAAGTACATCAATGAAGCCGTAGGAAAACACACAAATATTCAGTAATCTCCCATCACCCATCTTGCTCACAGGTGCGGCACTTGCAGAGTGATGTGCAGGGCAGTGTTGCCAGATCTACAGATATATCTGTAGATCTACAGATTTTATGAAGCAATTCAGATTTTCAGATTTTTTCAATAATTTATGCATAATCTACAGATTTTTAATCCAGCAAGCAATCATTATTATTTACTTCCAAAATTTACAACAAGGAAATATTAGGCCTACAGTCTCAATCAATAGGACACAAATGTTCTCGGTATTCAGTTTCAGAAGTCGAGTCGACTCGCTTCTGACTACGATATACATGCCGATTAAATCATTTAATCGGCGCTGATTGGTTGATATTCCCTCTACGTCATGGTAGCATGGAATGTTTTTGTTTTTTGTTGAAAAAAAATGATATTTATCTGTTTAAATCTAAAAAGGATTTTTTTTGGTTTCATTTATGTGTATGAATTAAAGAAGTATTCCGGTGTTCTTATAGTTATTACAGCAATAACCAAAAGTATTTCCTTTGTCACAAAGTAACGGAATTCAATTTGTTTACTTTCATTTACTTTACTTTTTTTATGTTAAAGTGCCATATTTATATAAGTTTATAAAATTAAAGAAAATATTATACAAGATTTTATCATTGATAATACCTTAAGACAGTAAATTAAATAAAAATATGTCAAAATTATTATTTAGATAAATATTATAAATCTACAGATTTCTACAGATTTTTTAATCAGATTTATCAGATTTTTAAAAATTCCATCTGGCAACACTGCAGGGCAGTGTTCTTTCACACATCGACACCGTTCTCTGCAGCCATACATTGCTACATTAACTCTCGCTCTGGCGTTGGAGTTGCTCATTAACGCTTTAGCTCCAACCATTTTTATTTCACCAATGCTCCAGCACCGAAAACCAAATAATTAGGGTAATTTTTGCTTCTGTCCCACTATATAGGCCTATTATAGTATGGCCTTTGGTTTACAAGAGATCATACAAAACTTTAGTTTGAGTCTGAACTTTTGACGCATATTTGTCATTTGTCACTGGATTTTAGTATGATCTATCTACCGGTAAGTATTTTCCCTTTTTTTTTATGACCCGTGATGGAGTGGAGTAAACTAAAGAATCCTAGTTCACTCTCCCGTATATTTCCGGAGCACTCCGGTGACCATCTCTGCACCTTTTAAAAAACTGCAATAGGCAGTGTAAACTAAAATGATTTCACACACAAAATCCTTACACACTGAAATCTCTTCGTACATGTTTTGCGTTTTTACTGGCCCTGCGAAACTTCAATGAATACTTTACTTTCATAAAAAGTGTTAGCGTGTTGGTATTTTTAATTTTCTATTTCGAAATGCCATATTCAAATGCAACGAACGAGTTACTGATTTGGTATATTAGTTTGTTTCCGATTTACTCGTAAACCTTTGATTTTGTTAAAAAAAGAAAAACATATTTCTAGCTAAATACGACTTTCGAATTTAAAATTTAAAAAATACTTTGACGAAGGACGTTCATAATATTTTTTTATAAAAAATAAATCTAAATTACGAACACATTTTTTTGAATCACACGGTTAAGTATCGTATTTAATCCTTAGTGGCAACTCATTCTTTAAAAAGGACTTCAAAGCCCATCATTACCAAATACTGACATTTTATTTCTAGATTTCAAATTTATATTATAATTGCATTTAAATAAACTTTGGGAATTTCGTGAAGCAAATTTCCAAGTATGAATTTTGACTTTGACTTTCAACTCACCGTGAAATAACTTCGCGCAAAACGTCACTCACGATATAAATGCCTGTAACCCTGCAAAGTAAATTGTCCAGTAATTATCTAGTCACTTTTTTGCCATTTACACATTAATAAGTTAATTTAGCTGGAATTAAATAATCTTAATTACCTACAGCTGTATGTGTGTGTGTGTGTGGGGATGGGTGTTTGTGTGTGGGTGTGCGCGCGCGTAACAGGGGATAAAATGAGGTTGAGTGTATATGTGATAATTCACAGATGTAGTGAGGTAGTTTTTTGTGAGGTAACACTTCTGGTAGCTACGAACATTAAAAAAATTATATAAAAATCTAGAAACTTTTTTATTGTGGGGAAAAGATACGTTGGTCCCGATTAAGTTATGTTAGTTAAGGTTAGGTTAGTTAAGGTTAGGTTAGTTAAGGTTAGGTTAGTTAAGGTTAGGTTAGTTAAGGTTAGGTTAGTTAAGGTTAGGCTAGATTAGTGAGTACCTCACTATTTAATAATTTAACAGAAGCCAACCTTCAAGCCCTCAGTTGCGTCCGAAACACTTATCACGCCCTTCTCGGTTCGATGCCATTAAGGTTAGGTTAAATTGGTTTCGTTAATTAGTTCTTTAGATATATAGATTTAAAAATATCAGTCCTTGCTTATGCCGAGATGCATACATGTGTGTGTGTGTGTGATAGATATATATATATATATATATATATACCGTACACACACATATATATATACAGGGCGTCCCAAAAAAATGTATACACACTTTAAATAATTATAAAGGCAGTGTTTATTAAAATACATTTCATTTTCAAAATGTAATAGAATCTACAGACATTATTTAATTGTTTTGTCAACGCCTGTTTTCAAACTGACGTCCGTTCTGGTCCAGGCACTGCTGATAACGCGAAGCAATGGAATCGCAAACATCACGAAACATTTCGCTTGGTATTTGTGTGCATTCTCGTTCAATGGCTGCTCTCAATTCAGCGACTGTTGCAGGTTTTATAGCGTAGACTTTGTCTTTTAAGTATCCCCATAAAAAAAGTCTAGTGGTGTGAGGTCTGGTGAACGCGGAGGGTATTCTACGAAACCCCTTCGTCCAATCCACATCGTGCCAAGTACCACTCGCAATACTCCACTCTTCGGTCCGGATCATCTTCATTAATAGCATGGACTAATCTTGGAATGTAACTTTTCCATTGACAGCGCTTCAAAATGCGTTGGACAGACGATTCTGAAATTCCTACCTCACGACTCGCTTGCCGCACAGATTTTCTTGGACTTTGGTGATACGTTTCCAGTACTCTTTCTTGCTTTGGGGCTTGTCGATGTCCGTGGTCTTCCGGAACGCTTCTTGTGGACATTCTGAACAGTTCCATCGGCTTCAAACTTATCTCTAATTCGAGTGATGGTAAGTCGCGTTGGTGGATCTGTTTGAAACTCCCTCCTAAAGTGTCTTTGCACTTCAACTGCGTTTTCACACTTCCAGTAGCATTTTAGAATGAATTTCCTTTGTTCAAAGCTTAGTCTGACTGCCATTATTAATTCTAATGGGTTTAACTTGGAAAGAAACATCAATTGAGCTATCAGCTGTTAAAGTGTGTATACATTTTTTTGGGACGCCCTGTATATATATATATATATATATATATATATATATATATATATATATATATATATATATATATATATATATATATAAAGTTATTAAGGGGTAGTGTATGTAATTCCAAAAATTTGGGATTTACTGATTAGCCTTAAAACAAATACAAATTAATTTGGCTTTTTATATGTACATTACTTACAAATAACAAAATGGTACTAAGAAAGTCATTATACTTGCTTTCAGTGAAAACATAATATGAATTAACACACATTTTAGTTTAATTTAACATAAGAGAACACGTTTTTCGAAGGTGATGTCGATTTTTAACTTCAAATTTAGCTGCGCCTTCTACATAGCGAGGAATTTGGCATATCATGCTGTGTGTGTGACTCATCTGAAATTATACCAACGTGACACTTGAAAATTGAAGAATGAACGCTATTAATTAGAACAGTTGGGCATTAAGGGTATCTAGTGTCGCTAGGGTATCTATCTAACATGATAGAGTTCACAGAAGTTAACCTTAAATTTTGTAGGTGCTATTTTTATTTTTTTTTTTAGTTTATCATTGTAATCAAACGTTGAGTCGTTCATATACTGCCGGACACACTTATACAGTCGGTTAAATAAAACATTGTTATTGTAGTGTTATTTGAGAATCAAAATCTGCAAGGCTGCGTAGTGCCATGCAGTATTTCAATTTATTTACATGTTTTTTCTAAACAGAGGATATGGAATTCTTTGTTGTTGTTGTTGTTTATTTTTCATTGTTGTTGCGCAAAAATGGGATCATGAAAATATACACAAACGTGCATTGCTTTCAAAATATATTGAAAATATTTCCATCGAGACAGAGAGAGAAAAAAACCATCTTCGAAGGTCTATTGAAAGAGCATTAGATCGTAATTAAGAGTTTGCGGCATGAAGAATATTCCAAAAGTGCCGAACTGAAAATCAATAAATAAAATAAAATTAATGAAGAAATAAATAAGAATCGCGGTTTCTTTAGAGAAAGAACTTCGTTAATAAGATAAAAAACCATCGTGTGAAAAATTAAAAGGTTTTGGTAAAAAGTTATTTTTGAAACGGAAGAAAATAGAAATCTTTTGGCACACATTTAAAAGTCGGTACAACAATTTATATTTTAATTTTCTTCCAGTGAATGACCCTTTCACATTTCCATTCGCGTCTCGGTTTAAGTCCATTTTTATTACTGTTTTACACAATCTCGCGCAGTAACAATGGAGGACGAAATGGTGTTCGCGGAGAATCCACACCATCACAGCTTTTGATCAAGTTTGCCAATACACTTCTTCCGTCTTTCGAACCAAACTATTGATCTCTACTTCTTTTGATCGCCCAAACCACTTTCCTTTTAATTTCCCCTTTGATGGACTTTCCATGCGACAAAGCGACAACCTTTCCCTGAATTTGTTCCTTCGTCAGCGAAACAATTGTGGAAAACCAACAAAATTGAGTTAGTTAAGGGCTTTCAGCCTTGAGTGATGTTTACTGACCGCTTCACGTCGCATCGACCCATATATATATATATATATATATTAAATAAAATAAAATAATAAAATATTGAAGTTATAAAAAAATATTAATTTAATTTTTCCTCTGAAGTAATTTAATTAAAAATAATTGAAAAGTGTAAAGGTTGCAAGGTTTTTCTTTTTCGAACGGTAACTTTTAATTTTTTTTATATACTCGTATAAAATTGAGATTTTTTTTCTTATTAACTAGAACATGGCGTTCATTTAATTTTTAATTTAATGAACTTGTACATTTATTAAATTTTACAATAAGACTAGATTTTCCTATTAAAGCATTATATACATATATGTATATGAGGCTTCGCGAGTACGAGGGGCAAACTCGCCAAACCAGTTTTGAGATAGACGCGTTTAAACTTTGTGACTATTGTGTACGAAGGGCGCATAGCGTAAATAGACATATTGAAAACAACTACATTTTGAGCGTACGAAGCGGGTATTTGGCTATAGCAAGTTGTCTGTGGATGGGGGGAGGATTGAATTATTCATTCGTCGACCAATCACAAAATCGCCAATGTGGCGAGTTCACCCATCGTACTCGCGACGCCTCTTGTATATATGGTGACGAAGTTAATCATGTTTACAACTGAATTGTCATTACTGTCGTAATGATTCGAGATTTTATGTTCAGTTCTGTTACAATTTTACTTTGTTCATTTCAGTAACCTTTTCGTCATTGTCTCGAGAGAAAGATTTTTACATTTTAAACAGGAACGTTTCATATGGCATAAAACCCTTTACGATTAATTTTAGGAACCGTTTATTGAAGTTACGTAAAGCCCATTTAGATTTGAAAGCTTTACTAACTTTCTTGTTTACAGTGTATAATACTGTGTATACTGATATTTCTGGTCCAAATGTTATAATGTTTCAGACCAACAAGGACCCTAGGATCCACGCATGGCTGGTCTACCAAACCGTGTTTGCGATTGTGTATTACGCATGTCCTCCGTGGCGGCGGAGGGGACCTACAATTTTACGTGGGTTCCGAGCCACAAAAACCTTAATTTTACTACCTTAAACTAAACCTAATCTAACAACTTTTTTGCGACAGTTTTTACTGTAGAAGACATAATGTCCCCGACGTGGACAATTCGTTCCATTTAGTTGCGAGGCTATGTTGAATGAAATAACTGTTTACGAGGGTGAGATTGCGCATTATATCGATAAGCTAAAAGTGAGCAAGGTTCCAGGCCCTGACGCGCTTTATCCTAGACATTTGAAAGACGTTATCGTAGCCCCCTAGTAATATGGGCGAAAAATGGGAGCGTGCAGGAATGTTGCAATGCAATTCCAAATGTTGCATGATGTTGCAAATGGGTTATGCAACAAAGGAGAGGGGGTGTTATGCGCTGAAGGGGGAAGGGGTTATGCAACATCGATGTTGCAAAGCGTATGCAACATCAATGCTGCAGAGGGGGGTAGGGTTATGCAACAACTCAATGCTGCCAAGGGGGAGAGGGGAGGGAGTTTCGGAGGGAGAAGGGAGGATGACCTCCCCCCAAAGGGGTAGCCTTAACCTAAGAGAGGAAGAGAAAGGAGGAGGAGGAGGAGGAGGTGGTGGTCTTTGGGGGAGAAGTTGGGATGTCCTCACCCCCCAAAGGGAAACCTAACCTAAGCCTTAACCTAAGAAGGAGAGAGAGAGTTCTTTATTCCACCGGAGTCCGACGCATTACACTGGGTAACAAAATTTGAAATATTTTCTGTTTATTGTGATTTTTCTGTCGTTTCTTAATGATTTCGGGGCGTTGATTCCAAAAATGATATTGGTTTTGCTGTATCATCAACCTTTTCAAAAATATAGGTTATCACACTTTTCATATGGCAAAATATATAAAGAAGGCTAACAAATATTTTCTGAAAATAAAAACACTATTGGAAATTAGTGTTTATTGAGCCAAAATTGTTTGACAAACCCAAAATGGTGCAAAGGATATAATATATATCATGAGAACCGATAAGAGAATAACAAGCCCCGTTATGCAGTGTGCGTTCCTTAAAAATGCACTGAAGAAAGCGACTTCCGCGTATGAACATTCTTATCCTTTCTGATCAGCGACCATACGTAGTCTCCCATCATGGAAGCATCCCAATGGCCCTGGTACTTTTTCTCCATCGTTTGAATGTCTTGATGGAATCTTTCGCCATGTTCTTCACTCACATCGCCCAGGTTATCACGAAAAAAGTCTAGATGTGAATGCAGATAGTGTAATTTTAAAGACATACGGCACCCCATTTTGCCATAGCACTTAATCAAGTTTGACACTAACTCCTTATAGTTTGATGCTTTATGGTTGCCTAAAAACCCACGAACCACATCATGGAAAGCACACCAAGCCTCGTTTTCGATCGGAGTCATCTTGGCCTCAAGGTTCTTTGAATTCAACAGCGCCCTGACTTGTAGTCCTACAAAGATGCCAGCCTTGACTTTGGCCTCAGAGAGTTTAGGGAACATGACTCGAATCTGTTGGAAAACTTCCCCTCCAAAATGTAACGCAGTTACAAACTGCTTAATTAGACCCAACTTAATATGGAGAGGTGGTAGCAGAACTATGTCAGGCTTCACAAGAGGTTCCCTGAGTACATTGTACTTTCCTGGTTGCAGTCCTTCACGTGGAGGCCACTGAACTGTTTTATAGTGCTCAGTTGAAGCCCTGCTATCCCACAGGCAAAGAAAACATGAATATTTAGTAAATCTAACAGGAAACCAATCATTTTGAAATCACCACACACGTCCCAGTTATATTGTTCATACCTGATTTGAGTGAGCATTTGTTTGACATTTTCATAGTCCTCTTTCATTTGAACAGAATGTGCAACTGGTATAGATGGATATTTGTTCCCATTGTGGAGTAGAACAGCTTTTAATCTTCGAGTTGAACTGTCAATAAACAGGCGCCACTCTGAGTGTATATGTGTTAACCCAATAGCTGTGAATAGATCATTAACTTCGCTGCAATAACAGAGAGAGCCATTGACATCGTAGAACCTTTACAAACTCTTCATGCCGCTTTCGGTATACAGTGCTCTTGCAGTCTTCTCCAAGCAAATTCCACTCTTTGAGTCTGGAGGTCAGAAGCTCAGACCCTGATTTCGTCAGACCCAGATCTCTAATTAAGTCGTCCAATTCCTTCTGATTTGGAAAGTGAGGGTTTGTACTGAAAGTTACTGTATATTCTTCATCATGACTGTCCTCACCAGCCGACATCTCAGATGAGCTAGCTGCATCCTCATTTTCAACCTGCAAAGCAAAGAAACAAAATATAGGCATAGCTATATATGTAGAGGAGCATCAGCACTAAGAAAATCGACACATAATGACCCACAGTTTGTAAATACAGAAGGTAAAGTAATGGATAGATACCTGTTCTGGTGGACGTGGTATTGGAAGACCTTCGCCATGTGGTACAGGAGCTATGGACGACGCTATGCTTGGATACTGAAGAGTCTGCCTTCCTTTAACTTTTCTGTACTTAGAAACCTCTACCATGCAGTAGTAGCAATCGTCGTGGTGGATTTTTGGTTCTTCTTCTCCATATTCTGGGTACCGCAAAGGGCATTGCCTTGCGTACTCCCCGCAGCCACCCTTCAAGTGTGGAGCGGCAACTTCCACAGATCACATGGGGTGCCCAGGGCTTATCTTGGTCACCCATAGGCATACCAAAATAGAGCCGATACGCGATCCAGAACTTGGTGCCTTTCACAATCTTGTGCGATACTTGCTTGGGGCCTATGTAATACCCACAAACGTAGCAGAATATATCCGGCGAGTTTACAAGCTCTAGTTGTCATTCTCTTTACCAAACTGTACTACATTAATCATAACCTGCAGATATAGAGAGAAGAGTTATTAAATCTGCAACAGATTACAGATTCCAGGGAAAAGATGTATTCACAACACTGAAATAATGATCGCAATAAAAAAGGATCGATAACACAAATCGTCAGCACAGAGAAGCACAGACCTCGGTGCTGGTAACCATCAGACAAACAACCTGCTTTCTTTGTGTGCTCACACTTACTGACTTCTCAGACTCTGCTCTCTTCTTTATATAGCACAGTGAAGTTTCGGGCAATTTCTAGAGCAAGAAACTCAACGAACATCCGGATTGTTCTCAACAATTCCTGATTATTCTGATATTGCTGCGCCCATAATAACATTATACTGGTAAGACATGAAAAATGGATTATCTCTGAAACCATTGATGATACACAAACCAAGGCCAGATTTGGACTCAGCGCCCACAAATGCAAATAAAAACAAAAAATTCTATATAAACAGAATCAGTGTTATACAGTGTTATGAACGTCCAGGGGCCAAGCAGCGGTTATATAGAGGGTCGTGAGTTGCCAGATATCACTTATTTATATATGGAGGGGGTTACCAGATACCACCATTTATTTTAATTGTTCAGGTATACCTTATTAGGTTGAGTTGGCAGATACCACCATTTATTTTAATTATTTATTAAGGGCAAGATTGACTCTTAATTTTGTTCAGCAAGAGAACTAATTATTTAAACGATACCCAATATTAACAATAAAAGAAATACGCTAGACAATTGGCTTAGCAAAAGAAATCATTCCAATAACATGGATGTGTGTGTTTTGCTGTTGTGGCGGTTACACGTGTTTCGATCGAAGTCCGAATAAAAGCGATATTACAGTAAAAATCCTGCAGTTAATCAGTTTTAAACGGTGCCGATATTGTGAGTTAATTGATAGTGCATAGCGGTATTTCTTTTTAAAAAAGTAAAAATCGCGGCGTATACCAAAAAAGTGAATAAAATCAAAGTGAATTAATATATACAGCATTTGTTTTTGTTATTTTTCCGAGTCTCTTTGTGAGGAAAGTTTTGTTTTTTGAAGTGCCCGCAAATATCCCCCCATTATCCCCCGCAGCCACGGTCGAGAGGACCAATCAGTGAGAAGTATACAGCGTGCCACATCCCCTACCCTGGAGTAACGGAAAATTCTTTCCCTCACACAGCTTGAGTCATCCCCCACCCAATACCTCCCATAATACCCCCTTTTTGAGTCACTTCACCAACATGGAAATTAATGCATACATGCAACTCTGTGGATCTGTAAACTGCAACAGCTGAGACAGAGGCGATCAGGTGCGATTTTTGTCAGCTACTTTTTGATTTTAAATGCCTAGAATGGGGAGATGAAAAAATCTCCCTTATAACGAACGCAAAGCAGTTTAATGGAATAAAATTTTTCTGCGAGAACTGCTTGACCGAATTAAACTCTTTTACGGTATTTAAAGCAGAAAGAGACTACGAGAAGAGAATGAAAGAGGAAAGTGGAAACAAAGAACAGTGGAAAACGGAAGAAACGGAGAAAGGCGAAATAGAAAGAATTCAAATACCGTCACAAAATGAGGCCGAAAACACACAGGCGACAAAGAGTGTAAAGACAACACACAGCATAAGGGCAACGAAGGACACAAACACAACTAGCACAAATAGGACAAGACAAGAGGGCAGTCAAGTAAACGAAGTAAAACTGTCCCCCAATAAGGAGCAAAAAACAAAAGCCAAGAGTAAATATGGGGAAGGAATTATATGCAGGTATTATATAAAAGATTGCAGATTTAAAAGAGGACAATGTATATATGAACATCCCCCAATATGCAATTTCTTCTATAATAATGGTCGTTGTAAATTTGGAGACGGATGTAAATTCTACCACCCGGACATTTGCAGAACTTACGCAAAATACGGAACCTGCAAATTCGGGAATAAATGCTACTATCAACATCTCCCGACGGACTCAACGAACAAAGGAAAAAGTTTAAATGACAATAGGAATAAAAATAACAATAGGAACAACAATAGGAACACAATAAGCGAACAAGAAAATTTTTTCAACATCTCAGACACCTTACGAATGCTAAATGTCATCCACATGCAGTTGACACAGCTGGAAACCCCCGAGCCAAATCGCTACCGGGCAAGAAGCTACCAATACAAGTAGGAGGAAACGGATCTCTTTCGGAGGATCATAGAGCAACGAATCAAGCGATATCGAAGGAAAACGAACTTGAAATGCACAAGGGGCAACGAAAAACAGAGAACATAAAAATTGTCCTGGCTAATATTCAAGGAATAAGACCAAACCAATCACTCAATAAGGTTTCGTACCTGAAAGGATTTATGGACGAAACAAGGGCGGACATCGCATGCCTCACAGAAACTCATCTTAAAGATTGCCAAGGAAATTGTGAAAACTGCGAACATTGTATTGATAAGAAAGAGATAAATATAGAGGGCTTCAACTTACTAAGAGCGGATAGAACGACGAGACGGAAAGGTGGCTGTGCTATATATGTACAGGAAGGTCATATGACAGAGACGATAATAAGTAAATCAAACAGCTATGTGGAACTCCTAGCAGTGAAAATAGAAAAACTAAACTTGATAGTAATAGTCATCTATAGACCTCCAAGCACCCCAACCGAAAAATTCTCGGAGGCCATTGATGACATTAGAAAGCTAATAAAGGCCATAAACCCTCCATCCCCCAATATAATGATCTGCGGAGACTTTAACTTCCCATTTATAAAATACAAAAAGGTGAATAGGAATATATATATTCACCAGGACAAGGGGGGCACAAGAGAAGATCAGGAACAAGCAAAAATGTTGATGGCTCTCACAAACGAGTTTATGCTGACACAGGAGATAACAGAAAATACCAGAAAAAATAACTGCCTGGATCTGGTATTCACGAATAACACGAACTTGATTGCTGATATAAAAATAACCCCAACCATTATCTCAGACCACAACTTAATCGAGATATCAACAAATATGATGGCAGCATTAGAAGACAATACACATATTGTGGAAAGAAGTAAATTCGGGGCCTTTAACTTAAACTCGAAGACTATAAATTGGGAAGCAATCAGATCGCACATGGCCCAAATAGAATGGAGAACAATTTTCGAGAATAAAACAACGGAAGAAATGCTAACAACTTTGGAGGAAAAAACGCTGAGAATTTTAGAAAAATATGCTCCGAAATCACAGCCAAAAGGAAAGAGGAGCTGGCTAGAAAGGCAAAAGAGAAGACTATTCCGCAAAAGAAAGAGAGTGGAGGCGAAGTTAGGAAACTGCGGAGATAATGGCAGGAAAATAATAAAAGAAAAACTGGAGGGTATCGATAGGGAAATACAAGCCCTGATTAAGGACCATACAGAGAGGGAAGAGGAAAAGGCGGTAGAAGCAATAAAGGAAAATCCAAAATACTTCTATAGCTATGCAAAAAGGAAAACAAAAACGCGCGCCGCTATTGGGCCCTTAAGGACGGGAAATAATGAACTAACCGACGATCCAAAAGAAATATCTGATACATTGAGAGCTCAATATGAATCAGTTTTCAGTACCCCAAAAAGTGACAAAGCGATACCTGACATAAATGCATTCTTTGAAGAGGAATTGCAAGGAGAGTATATAACAGACTTTGAGTTTACACCAGAAGATGTAGCGAGAGCTATAGAACAAATGAAACTACATTCAGCTGCAGGTCCGGACAATTGGAACGCATTATTGATTAAAAACTGTAAAAATGAAATAGCTACACCTTTATACTGGATATGGAGAAGATCCCTAGACACTGGGGAAATACCGAGCATCTTGAAAAGAGCAAACATTGTCCCTATATATAAAGGAGGGGACAGATCTCAAGCAAAGAACTATAGACCAGTGTCATTGACGTCCCACCTCACCAAAGTATTTGAAAGAATAGTTAGAGAAAAATTTATGATTTCCTGGAGACACGGGAAAGATTCAACGAAAATCAGCATGGATTCCGATCAGGTAGATCATGCCTATCACAACTAATAGAGCACTACAACAATATCCTAGATGCATTGGAAGGCAATGACAACTACGATGTTATATACACAGATTTTGCTAAAGCTTTCGATAAATGTGACCATGGTATAATAGGACATAAAATTAAAGACATGGGAATAACAGGCAAAGTGGGAAAATGGATCTACAACTTCCTTAGTGATCGTCTGCAGGTCGTCAAAATTCAAGGTATATCATCATCAGAATCGGAAGTACGCAGCTCAGTACCACAAGGGACAGTACTGGCCCCACTCCTGTTCATTATCATGCTAACAGACATAGACAGCGGAGTAAACAGCAATAGTATAGTAACATCCTTTGCAGACGATACAAAGATCAGCAGAAAAATCAGCGATGTACATGACGTGGAGGCCTTGCAGAGGGACACGAACAAAATATACAAATGGTCAGAAGACAACAACATGTCATTCAACGCCGAGAAATTTCAGCTCTTGAGATATGGTAGAAAAGAAGAACTTAAACAGACTGCATATTATGCTCCAGATAGACAGGAAATTCAGAGAAGCATGAAAGCGATTGATCTCGGGATAATAATGACAGATGATGCGAAATTCGAAACACAAAATCAGATAGCGATAAATAAAGCAAAAAGAGTCGCCGGACAGGTTCTAAGAACGTTCAAGAGAAGGGACAGGACAGTAATGATTCCCCTGCTAAAAACACTGATTATACCAAAACTTGAATACTGCTCAGTTTTGACGTCCCCATATAAAAAGGAAGAAACTAATAAACTAGAAGAAACGCAAAGGCATTTCACAGCCAAGATTGATGGCTGCAAAGAACTCAACTACTGGGAAAGACTACGTAAACTAAATCTGTACTCACTGGAAAGAAGAAGAGAGAGGTACATCATAATCTACATATGGAAAATGATCGAAAAACTGGTACCAAACCTAAAACTAAACCCAATTACCATTCAAACAACACTGGAAAATAGGAAAGGCAGAATGTGTAGTGTTCCCAAATTAAAAGCACGACAAGGGACCTCCTCAACCCTGAAGGAAAATAGCTTGGTTGTCAGGGGGCCAAGACTTTTCAACCAGCTTCCTAAGGACCTCAGAAACGTAACGGGGGTCAAAGTTGAAGTCTTCAAGAAAAGAATGGATGCCTGGCTCAGGACAGTACCAGATGAGCCGGGCGTGCCTGGCTATGTACGGTGGAGAGCGCAAGAAAGTAACTCGCTCCTCCACCAGGCCAGACCTAGAGGCGGGGCCACCAGCTTGACCTCCGTGTGAAGAGAGACCAACACACGAAACAACATAAGGTTCATATTAACATTCTCTAAGAATAATATTCAATTTACCTACAGTATAATTCGCTTTCATTTATTCTAACACCTTATAATGTATAGTTGTATACTGTCTCTATTTACTTTTGACAGTCCTTTCTATACACTTATATTTTTTATAAACCAAAATCCGCGAAATCAAGAAGAGCAATCCTTTATTCATTTGTTTTCAAGCTAATTTAAAAATATATCTATATATATATATATATAATATAAGAAAACTAATTTAACTTCACCTAAAGGTCTATTTACTTTTGTCATTCCTCTCTCTCTCTATATATATATATACACACACACACACACCACACACACACACACACACAAGATGTGTCCACAGTTTCGTACATTTTTTTCGTTCATTTTATTAATTCTATCGATTTGAGAAATCTATATACACACACACACACATTTATATTAAATTTCCATATGAAAACAGGATTAATAATATGCCGTAGATATACTAAAATGTATGTTAAATTTGGTAATAAACAATTATTCTCATAGAATATCGTTTATTTTCACATTATGTTGAGACAAGAAGGATTGGAGGCAGGAAGGGATAAGGTTCACACCTGTTTAGCCTGAAGCTTTTTGAAGGCCGGAAACTGACCACAAAGTTCCAGAATGGAACGCGGTAGACACTTTCACTCAAAGATTCGCTTCCGTCTCTCTCTCTCTCTCTCTCTCTCTCTCTCTCTCTCTCTCTCTCTCTCTCTCTCTCTCTCTCTCTCATGCGATTGTTTTCCTGTATATAAATGTTTTTATATTTTATTAACTTCGTTATTTATGTCTTATTTTTCTTTGCGTGTAATTTGCATGGTATCGTCTTCATAGTTATTGTCTCTGTTATTGAAATGAAATTACTGAATGAAAAAATGGAAAGGTTTATTATTATTAATATATATTTTTTTCAAAATGCACGCGCACACACACACACACACACACACACATAACCAAATCCACAAGTCAGGCATCTTGGGAAGGCTGAGAATAGTATGACCTCAAAAAATAATGCACAGAAACATTCTGCTTGTAGAGATTTTCTAGATTTCTTATTTTCTAATGATCTTTGTGTCATCGGATGTTACTGTGCTGTCTCTGGTAATGATCTATGTCAGGATTATGAAGAGTAGCGGCGCTAATTTTGTTTCCTGTGGTACTGAGCTGAGCGTCTCTGATGAAGATATTCCTATGACGACTTGCAGCAGATCAAGTTGTCCATCTCCCTATCCAAAATGGAAAAAAATTGAGGATGAAATAGTATGACCGCAAAAAATAATGTAAAATGTTGTCGTGATAGAGATGGCGAATGTTGATCAATGTTGCAAAAGGGTGGGGGATATTGCATAAAGGGGTGGGTTCTAAAATGGGAAAACGAGAAAAGTATGGGCGAAAAATGCAAATATTATCGTGGTAGAGACTTCAAGTGGTAATACACGATGTGAGCATTAAATCTACGGAGAGAATATAAAGACACCATTAGTCGACCAATCAGGACGTACAAAGGATGGACCCGTAATATAGGTGTTACGATTGGTACACAAATTTATCATATCCGCCCAGTTACATCGACAACCAATCATTAAACTTACGAACCGCCTATTAGTTTTTTGGGGAGGTGATTGGGGTTCATGCATATAAAAGGAAATATTTTCAGCTGGGAGTCACAGTAGTTATTTTCACCAGTGAATAAACATTCCCTCTGCCATGAATCAAGAACTTTACAGTTTACCCGGAATTTATATCAAGATGGTGACATTGTAGCGTTATCCACAATTAATCTTTTTAACGCGGCTAACCGGGATGGATTATTTCCAACGGAAACCGTTGATGATATTTGCAATGACGCTCCTTACGATCCGACGCAAGGGACTGCCGTAGAAATGTAAGTGCCTGTAATTTTATTTTTTGTAGCCAATTATTCGCGAACTTATTTATGGAGGGTTGTAGTAATTCATCTCATCACATTAAAAATGCTTCATGTATCAGCAATTATAGATTAGTTTGCAATTATGCTAAGTCCTGTTTTGATTCATTGAATTTTTTATAGCAATCTTTTGCATGTTTTAAATAATTTTTATAAATTCAAATGTTATTCAGAATAATCTCTTAAAGGAACTTCTCTGAGCAGTTCAAAGATATCTTCACATTGTAATACTCTGATTATATGTATACTCTGCATATGTTTTGGGTTTTTATTAAAAACGATTCAATATGAACTGATGAATTATTCTTTCTCCTTTAAGGTCCGATGAGGATTTGACACGTGTTATACAATCTTTTCGTTTTGAAGAAACTCATGTTATGGACCTGAATACGGATGTAGAAGATTTACCGAGCAGTCAATCCAACGATTCTCACATCATTAACGAAATAATGTAAGTATTTTTTGTTTCGATCTTTTTGGGGGGGAAGACTGTGAGCGGTTGTAAGATGAGGCCAATGATTCCAGAATGTCTAGAAATCTGTTTTTATGTGTAAAATAGCGGTGCATGCGTTCCTTTATGGTACGTTGAACTCTTTCGGCTAAAGAAGCCTTATGTATAGAATTGGTAGTGTAATAGCCAGTGATGGGCATCGATACATGAAAATCGCTAAAGCGATACATCGATACATGAAGAACGTCTTAGGCGATACCGATACGCCGATACTTTCTAGATGTCTTAAGCGATACCGATACAGATACATGTATCGCCGGTACATTTTTATAATTATTCACTTAATATGTAGGTATTAGATATTGTTTATACTAGTAATTTGTACGCACTGTAAGTAAAATCAACGACATTTTAATGGGTTTTATAGATGTAAATAAAAACAATTGCTTTATTTAATGAAAGTATGTTTTAATTTTGTAGGATACATGAATGACTGAAAATATTACACTAACAATTAAAAGTAATTACTATTACCCTTCAAAAATACCAGCTGGCTTAACATCTGGTCAGACAGTCTATTCCTTTTTGGAGCGTGAATGTGACCAGCCAAACTAAACAACCGTTCTACAGGAGCAGAGGATGGTAGTGGTGTGTTATACTTCAGGAAGACCCGTAGAATTCCTGGGTACTTCCTCAGAGATTGGAGAGAATGACTTCCGTCACCCAGATACTGTAAAACTTCTATCTCAGTGGAATCTTGGGTTGCAGAGACATTAGTGGAAGCAGACTCATAACAAGAAATCATCTGCACTTCCGTCAGATGCAGCATCACTTAGTTGTTGCTGGGGGGTCTGCTCGCTGAGGCTCTTAACAGCATTAACCAACATTTCTTGAACCCTCTTTTTGACAATGTTAGTATTAAATTTGCCTTTTATTGTCATCCACTTTAACTTGAACAGAGGATTTGAAGACGATGCCAGTATTGCTGCTTTACACTCATGCGACGCATCAAGGCACAGAAACTTTTCAAACCGCTTAGTGAACCCTACTGTGACTGCATTGAGAAGTGGCTGACAATGACGCAATGCCTCCGAATTCAAACGCTCTAGCTTCTTCTCTACAGCTAACAATGTCCGAAGCAGGCAACCGTAAAAACATTCTTTGTCGGACTGTAACCTATCAAGTGCTGTTGCAATGGGTTGTAGTACGGTTAGGTATTCCTGGAGAAAATCAAGCTCATTTTCACGAAATGGTGGCAGTCCTAGTTGTTTCATTGTTTCATTTAGGACACTTTTATGCTTCAACAGAACTGATAAACTGTCGAACAAGGAGTTCCATCTTGTGACGCATGGTAATGTCAACTGACATTTTAGAGTTTCCTGGATTATTTCGGCTAATTTCGGTTAATTAATCTCAATAACACGAGTACAAACGTTTTTAAACGTTGCGCCGTACTGTGTGACGTGACCAGTAGAGTAGTACTGTCATTAAATAAATATTTAATATTATTTATGTATATTCATAAATATAACTCGGTAGTGTCATATTATAACATCTATTTAAACATTTAAAAATTCTTATTGCATCGATGTATCGAAGTATCGATTTTTTTCGATAGATTTAAGAAAATTGACCTTAGTGATACCGATAAATCGATACTTTTGTCAAGTAGCTAAAGCGATACCGATACAAAAGTATCGATCGATACGTATCGGCGATACATGTATCTAGATACTGCCCATCACTGGTAATAGCTGATATTAAACTCTGTCAACATGTTCTGAAAGCACGGCCTATAAATTTCTTCCCCATATTCGTACAAAAACAGCCAGGAACCCTGTTTTCTTTCAACATCAGCGTTTTGTTGGCTTTAGCAACTGTTTCAGGTGATTTATTTTTCAGAGGAATTAGCCAAAGATATCTAGAGAATACATCTATTATGAATAGAATGTAGCGGTAACCATCGTTATACACTGAATATTTTTGCATGTCTGTTAAATCTACTTGCTAAATAGAGTCAATCGAAGCAGCTGTTGTCTTGGCTGTTTTAAACCTTTTTCTCACAGGCTTATGTATAAGCGTCCTGCTCCCGCAAAAATCTCTTGAACATCTTTTTTTCCTATTCCGTAAACACTTCTGTACAGCCTATCTACGCCTCCGTAGGAGGCTGGGCTAGAAATGCCATAATAACGTCGTCTTAATATGTTAGCCATTTGCGTATTTTAGAGGCACGTGGGTAGGGTTGACCGTTGTTTAACCTTTTTTCTCCTCTTCAGAGGTGTTACCGCCGGGGGTGATGGCGTCTTCATTTGTGTCACATGCGACGCATGTTCCAAGTCTTTTAACCTGTTCAGATTTCCTATCATTGTTTTGAGGACATTTATTTGTTGTAGTCTTGCTTTAATATGCTTCCATCCTGATGGTGATGGCCTATCCCACTTTCTCACCAGATCATGGACAATGTCTACGATATTCGATCCCTGTACCTTTGCTCCTTCCACAATGATCTCACCTGCATCGGTCCATTGTATGGCGGGGTCCTCATTCAATAGATTATAAAGACAAACCTTTATTCCTCAATGTATGTGGGAGGGTGCTTTTTAATACATGCTCGATATGTTGTGTGGCCGACCCATTAATCTTTGGTTGGGCAGCTCTATCGTCGGACACAGGTCCTATGTCACCATGTCGATCGTTCCCCGTGCTGTGCCTGATAACCACGGGAATCTCTGTCGGGTTCTTATAATTTTCGTACTCGTGAAAAAGTTTCTGTAGAGCTTCTTGGTACAAGATTCTTTTCTCATCAGGTGTTTTTTCACTGTTTAATAGGGTTAGCAATTCGCTTTCCATTCTTTTAAGCCTGTTTTTACGGGGATCTAGATCCGTGTCTGGATTCTTTGAACTTTGCAGTGAAGCATACACCTCGTGTGGAATCACTACCACTTTCTTCATTATATTAATCTAGTCAGTAAAGAACCCAAAACTGAAAATAAGATGGGGAGGAATGACCCTCCTCTTTGTACAATAATTCGTTTTTTCTTCCCTATAGTTTGACTTTTACGAGCGAGTGCACGTATTATGTTCTTGTAACGGCGTAGGCGAGCCTTCTGAGGTGGTTTCATTGATACATTACAATTTATAACGTTAAGACATTTCACAGATGCATTTTAAAAAGTCAGAGTCGATATTTTTAGCAAACGTCTGCTGCATTGCCCGGGGCAGTCGATGATAGATTTTTATTAATTCATGGTATTTCTTTAGCCTCTCTGTCATTCTGGAATATACACCGTTTCAGGTTCGTTTAGAAATATATTCGTTCTTAGAAGCACCCTAAACGTGTTTCGCGGATGAAGGTCCCAAAGCAAATATCCGTAACGCGGGCTTGTAGCTTCTTTATAAACTTCCAAAAACTCCTTACGCTGATTCGGGAACATTTGATTGGCTAATACCCCAATTTGTGATACATCTCTACGTTGCGCGAACAAGACTAGATATTATGTATTTAACGACACATCGCCCATGTATCTATTTTTGAAAATTGGATACTGATTGATGAACACGCTTATGTTAAGATGGTGGGAGAATACTGTAAATGTCTCGGCAAACGTTTTATCCATCTCCAACATGAGATCGTCAAATACAATGACTATGTTCATTTCCCTTTAACGAATTAACGTCATAGATACACCTTTGTGGAACAAAATATCATCATGGTACTCGTTGAACACTGATTGATACGTCGAATAGCACCATATAACTTTATGCACAAATTTTGAGAATATATCTCCTTTTTCTTTAATGATTTTAAGCCTAAACACAGTTTTACCACATCCTGTAGGTCGAGATATAATACATGTGGATGGGCTCGTGAACTTGAATTTTTCTACAGAATCCATTTCTAACACGTCACTCCTAAGCGGGTCATTTACAAAATATAATAAATATTTAAGTGATGACCCTTATACTCTACCGTCATGCTTTTCGCTTCTCCCACAGAACCGTGAATGACGATGAGGTACAGCACCCCATCATCGATATTACAGATGATCCCGACGACAGTGTAGTTGTGATCACAGAATCCATCCCCGCTGACGAATCCTTACCAGCGATACCTGTAGCACGCGCCAGTTCAAAGCGGAGGCACAATGAAGAGTCCATCACGTCGGGTATAAAGCGCTCCAGGATTGCGCCGGTTGTTAGACCACCAGTAATAGAGCCCCAACCTTCTACGTCTTACGACACAACCCCCATAACAGTACCTTCCTCAAATATCCCTTATTCCTGTTCAATTCCGGGTACATCTTCCACAGCAGCTTCTCGTTCTGTTGAGGATGACATAACATTCAAGTTGGTGCGCACCGCTACCCCCACTCCAGCCTTGACTAGAAATCGGTATATAGTCAGGGTTGATCCTAGATCCATGTATAGCAATGGTGTTGAACACGGACTACGGCGCATAGTTGAACGTATTGTAGAGTTTGCCCTTCAGAACCGCGACGAACGTGGTCAGGACGAGGCTGTCCTTCGGATTCGGGTCAGATGACGGAGATGTAGATGATTTTTGGGTAGTAATACCGTTCAGACGTTTGGCAGCTGAAGATATAAAGTATACATTAGGCCGTATAATGCAGGCCTCTCAAAGTAGTATAGCCTTCAATATGGACAAGTTCACGGTAAATATTGACCGTGTATTCCGTGTTGCGGGTCATAGTGCCACACCTTATACTCTTAACTTCAATTCTCAGCCTGTTTATAGACGGCATATAAACGTCGATCATGGTTGCGGCATTTTGCAGTAGTCTTAGCTCGTATGTTTACTGTACTAAATACACGGACCCCAAAAATTTGGTTGCCTACGGTAGTGGAGCGTGCCCGTAAGCTAGCTGTAGACTGTAAACTTGAGTTTGACTGTAACATGGGTCCTGAGAAGGGTAGAACAGGAAATGAATGTTCGTATAGTTGTATTTAGAATGGATGATCGTCGTAGAACTGTGTATGTTTTTAAAAGCTGCGTGAGAGATCGTACAAGACCCCTACTTATTTTAGGATTGTCAGGGACAACGTATCTCCCCATCCGTAATATAAGGGACCTTTACGCGAGTTGTGATAAAAGTCGACAATATGGACGACATCATGATTTGTGTAAGGGGTGTATCGAGTTTGCGGATGATATAGTAAAACATTGTAAAGATTGTCACATGGTATGTGAGCAGTGTAAAAGCTACAAATGTGAAAGCCGTGTAGTTGAAGCTGAGAAGAGGGTTTGTGATGCGTGTAGACGCACATTTTTTAATAACTGTTTTGAGCTCCATAAATCAATTGGCACGTGCAGGAAAATGAGAATCTGTGAATGTGGTATGTTTCATATGATGGGTAATTGGGGGAATTTCAAGCATAAATGTGCTGAAATTCACTGTTCTACATGTCATGAGAAATATAAGGCGGTTGGAGTAAAGCATATATGTTATATGAAAGATGCTAAGCCTAAAAATAGCCTTTGTATAACTGTATACTACGATATAGAAACATACACGAACGCTGAAACCAGAGGCTATTCCACATTTACTTGTAAGCCAGACTATATGTGCTGAGTGTATGGAGATCGAGTGTGATGAGTGTCACAAATGTGGTAAACGGACAAACGTTTTTAAAACGAATGTCCACGATAGCCCTGTGGAACTCTTTGTGTCCTATATTGTCAAGTTAGCGGACAAGTTCAAAATAATGACTGTGCATATTCTCGCCCATAACGGGGCAAAATTTGACACAGTTCCTTTATAAGGAGTTACTTGAGCACGAGTCATCTGAGATATTTACAGGTGATCCCTTGAAAAGAGGCAACAAGCTAATACAGATGCAAATAAGGGGTAATGTACAGTTTAAAGACACTTTATTATTCACACCTTGTAAATTAGCAAAGCTATCCAAGGTGATGGGCGTAGCCGCTCAAGTTTCGAAAGGATATTTTCCTTACACATTCCTCACTAGCCTCATTCCTCACTTTAAATTATGTAGGACTACCTCCACTCAAACATTACTTTAACTATGAATGTATGAGTACAGATGAACGTGAAGATTTTGACCGATACTACAACAGTTTTAATGAATCTAATCCTTATAATATAGCGGATGAATGTGAGCGTTATTGCGTGAAAGATGTGCGCGTGCTTAGAGTATGTTTCCAGGCCTTTAGAAGGATGTATCAGGTCATCCCATAAGTAATGTCGTTTTTTTAGATCGGAATTTGAAAGACAAAAAAAACAACAACTCAAACTTATTGATTCCGATGGAAAATATATACTAGATTAAATACACTCTGCCAACGTCCTACAAGCTTTTCAATGCCATGTTTATAAAATTCAGGCGGTTTTGAGGCAAAAACGTAGAGTTCACGATTGAAAAGCTCGGGTTGGTAAAAAGAAACCCTCGATTGGAAAGGAGTGTTTATAAACTTGTATTTAATAATGACGTTCTGGCTAACGATGACCCCTTTGTGCGTGCTTTTGATTGTATTCTAGACGTATTTAAAGATAACTTGCCAACCAGATGTAAAGTGGGCACAAAAGTAGTACTGAACGATATGAAGGCCATTTATATAGAGTATAGGTTTCCCTATAACTTGAGCGGTGAAATAATATTAAGCCGCGTTTACTGCGTAGTGTTATAATGTTATAATGTTTCAGACCAACAAAGACCCTAGGATCCACTCATGGCTGGTCTACCTAACTTTGTTCGTAATTGTGTATTGTGCATGTCCTCCGTGGTGGCGGAGGGGACCTACAATTTTACGTGGGTTCCGAACCACAAGGCTTTAATTTTACTACCTTAAACTATACCCAATCTATCAACATATGCGTATAATCGATTTTTAAACGTGTTTATAGACGTGCTACTAATTACTTCTACCGGCAAACTATTCCACCCTATTTACTATCTATGCGTAAAAAAGTTTTTCCGCAACTGCTGTCTCGAACCTTCTACTTGTCAACTTACACCCGTTATTTCTAGTCCTATTATATTGAGATATTTCGAAAAAGCAATCTATATTCTACGTTATCGACCCATTCATATTTTGAAAACCTGGATTAGATCACCCCTTAACCTCCTAGTCTCGAGTTTAGTCATTTTAACACTCTTAAGCTATCCTCGTCGACTTTGACCTAGCGACGGAATCATCATAGTTGCTCGTCTTTGAACTCTTTCGATTTTGTCTATATCTTTCCGCATGCGGATTCCAAAATTGGATCGCGTACTCGAAATGGGGTCTAACTAGTGATTTATAAAGAGCAACTATAATACGCGCGATTTGTACTCAAAATTCCGAGCTATAAAACTTAACACTTTGTTCGCTTTATTGACCGCTGCTGTACTTTGTTTCGCTACTTTTAAATCACCAGTGACTATAACTCCTAATCTTTTTCTTGCTGTACGCTTGTTAACTCCTTCCCTGACATACTATACGCAAAATTACCGTTACGACGCGAACCTATATGTAAAATTTTGCACTTATCGACGTTTAAATCTCATTTGCCATGTGACTGACCAATCAAAACGATTTTATTCAGATCTTCCTGGTTTTAACCTCTATCTTCGTCATTATCGCCCTACCACCCAACTTCGTGTCATCCGCAAACTTTGAAACTGTACTGACTAGGCCGACATCTAAATCGTTAATATATATAAGAAAAGCAAGGGGCCCAATCAGGGTTGGCAAGAAACCCACTTTTTTTGAAAGAGCCCACCCCAGGTGGGGTTTTCGGGTTTTTTTCACCTAAACCGAAAAACCCCGGGTAAAATTGGGTTTTTTCATATGTCCATATGGTAGTTCATATTAGACCTACCTATTCTTATTTTTATAATAATACTGTCTGTACCGTACACTATTAATATAACATTTGTCTTGTTTTTAGCAAAAAGGTGCCTTCCAGGCAATAATCATAAAGTTATTATTTTCTCAGATTGAGCTTCACAACAAAATTTGGAAAACATGGACCAATTTGAACTAAATTTGGTGTGGTAAATTATCCTATTTGTTAGGCTATACTCCTATGGAAGACAGGCCCCTGTGTCTTCTGCTGGAAGTAGATGAATTACAGCTCCCAAAGGGAACTTAATTCAGCTAGTTATATCTATTTAATTCATATTACGAATATTTTTCTTTTATTTCACAGTTAAAATAAAACAAACTGGCAACAGCATATTTATCTTTACTGCTAGCCTACAGAATTATCTGTTTGAGTTATAACTGCATTAAATAATGCCAAAGACCTTTGGATCAGGAAGAAAATCAGGGCATGAATGGAGTTGAAGTCAATATTATTGATGGGGACTAGTTAAAGTTAGATGCAAACATTGCAGTAATGAAATAAGTAATAAAATAGAGCGAATAAAAATGCATTTAATGAATGTTTGAAACACATGGAATCAAGAAACAAGACTGACAATACTGCCAGTACATCATCTTCATACTGCCATGACAGACCTCTCAGATGATCCAGACTCATCCTCACCACCACTGACACAATTACAGATGAAAAAAAGAAAAATTCAAAAGTAAGCAAGCGATTTTGGCATGACAACAACAACTTTGGCAGAAAATTTCATTGATAACAAATAGCCAATTCTTTTATGCAAATAATATTCTCTTTTCTATGTGCAGAGTCTAAGTATTTTATTGAAATGATAGAGACTCTAAGACCAGGCTACACTCCACCTTCCCGTTGAAATTTGTCTGGTCCACTTTTAAATACAATCCATGAAGAAGTAGAAAATTCCTTGAAGATGCAGTTGACTGAAGAATCAGGATGTATAACACCCTGATTGGCTGATGTCTACACTCTATAACCTGCTACCTCACCCAAAGAGTTATACATGTAGGTCTATTTGTTGACTCATGTTTGCTTGCTTTGCATGTAAAATCATTATAGGCGCCTATATGACAATTTTTAAAAATAATTGCATATGCACTTCTTAAGTTTCATGAAAAAAAACCCACAAATGGGTAAAATAGTGGGTTTTTTCAAGTGGGTTTTTTTGAGAAAAAAAAACCCGGGTGGGTTTTTTCGGGCTGGGCCCACTAGTGCCAACCCTGGGCCCAATACAGAACCCTGAGGAACGCCGCTCGCTACATTAGCCGATGAAGACTCTGCTCCATCAACGACCACCCTCTGTTTCCTACCTCGCAACCAATTTATTACTACACCCACCTCGCAACCAATTTATTACTACACCCCTGATTCCATGAGCCTTATTTTTTTTCAATGAGTCTTTTGTGCGGTACGGTGTCAAATGCTTTTTGAAAATCTAAATACACTACATCTACCGCCCGATGATTGTCATAAACTTCAACCACGCTTTGGAAAAATTCTAAAAGACTAGTTAAGCAAGATTTGTTTCGCCTAAAACTATGCTGCGTATTTCTAATCAAGTTATGCAATTCCAAGTGTTTGACTATACGATCCTTAATTATCGACTCCAGTAGCTTCCCTACAACAGACGTTAAACTGATTGGCCTATAATTTCCTGCCACACCTTTATCGCCTTTTTTAAAAATAGGTGTTACATTTGCTAACTTGAAATTATCTGATACGCACCCCTCAGAAATAGCCGCATTAAAAAATTTTGTTAACGGCACAACAATGCTTTCTTTTAATTGTTTTAGTTGTATGGAATACATGCAATCCGGCCCCGGTGATTTCAGCATTTTCATTTTACAAATATAGTGCAGTACCTCCCTTTCACTCACCACAATATTATCTAAGGTATTACCATTATCGAAAAGTATTATGTCTATGACCGTAGGGATATTCGTTACATCTTTTTTTTGTAAAAACTGACGTAAAAAATTCGTTTACCATAGAAGCCGTTTGCTTGTTCTCGGAAACTTGCTCACAGTCAGAATTTCTCAACGGTCCTAGCACGCTCTTTACCGGGTTCCTATTGTTGACGTATTGGAAAAATCGCTTTGGGTTTTCTTTGCCGTCACGAGCTATGAAAATTTCAAAATCGCGCTTGAACTCTCTTATTACGCTTTTTGCTTTACGCCTTAAAGATATATATAGTTGTTTCGTAACCACAAATTGTCTTTATCGCACTTATGTAGCCTTATAATATCCCTTACTCTAGAAGTAAACCACAATGGCTTGTTATTTACTTTCGCACGCTTAATCTTGTACGGTACACATTCCTCATTTATAGTCCTAAACACTGTTTCGAACGATTCCCGAATTATTTTTGCGTTGGAGGTCCCCAATTACGTTTTCCCATTCGACGCGTGACAATTCATTTCTAAATTTACAAAAGTCTGCGCGCTGCAAGTCAGGGATTTTAATCGAGTTAGCTGGTTTCGAGTGACTTACTGAGAAAAACTCTACCATATTGTGATCGCTGTTGCTTAATGGTTCTATTACTTGAAGATCAGTGATAAGCCTATCATCCCTAGTTATTACTGAGTCTAAAATACTGTCCAACCTCGTAGGTTCCCCAACCTTTTGAATAAGAAAGCTATCCTCGAGAAAATTAACTAAACGATTACCTTCCGCGTCTTCCTGCATTGTCCTAAACACGTTAGGTTGGTGATTTTCATTGAAAATCGAAATGTACGCATGGGTTCACTTTCTTTTAAAATATTTAACAAACTTTTCATTTTTATTTGAAATCCATACACTTGCCTAAGGTCGAACGTCTACGTTATGAAATTAGGGTTTATTCGTGTAACGCCATCCCACTTAGCGATATTTCCATTCCCGATCCAAAGGTGAAAAAGTTCGATCTGGGAATTTAGATTTAGTAGAAAAGTTTTCTTTATTTTAGAAAGGGTTAAAAAGAGTGCTGTGATGTATTATCGGGCCCGAGAGATGTGTTTTTATGAGTAATCTAAGTGGGGCAATCCTATACAGTAGGAATGGGGATGGATCGATTTGAGAATTGCCAACTTCCAGATTCTCACTTTCGGATTTCTCTTTTCTGAACGATGATTAAAGTGAGAATAATCAAGATTAGGCACATACCCCGTTTAATATATGAAACTAAGAAGTTATCGTTAAAATGTATTATTATAACTAATTCCCCTCTGCAAGTTATGTATATAGATAGTGAGAACACGGCAAAGGTGCCTTTGCACAAGCCTTTGAAAACGACCCTACGACATCTTATCGACTTGATATTCTATCGACAAGTTATTATTAGGTTAGATTAAGTTAGCTTAGATTATGTTAAGTTAGGTTAGTTTTTTTAGTGTCGATGGTTTGGTCAAGATTGTTGACGAAATGGGTATAGGCCCTTTGAAAAGATGAATTTGGTTTCTCTTGAAAACAAGATATTGGAATTCGCTGATTGTAGAGGGAATGTAATCTTAACGCTCTCGCGTTAAAACGTGCAAATAATTTCACGCAAAAGCTTTTGAAGGGCTCCCAGTAGGGGTGGCTCAGTGGCCACGGTGTCGAGTTTTGGGCGGTGAGAGACTGGGTTTGTTCCAGACTGCTGGCGCTTGGATTGGGTTGGGCCTGCCACTCACCCTGTTAATGCTCGGGCTCAGTTGACCCTTGGGAAGCGCACACCTTCACAAAGTGGGGAAATGAGTTCCGGATGTTGCGTTTTTAAAGGATTTTAAGCTAACCCCGCGAGGAGAGAGACCACCATCAGCCTTTTTTAAAAGTGAACATACCAATGACAGAAAACCAACAACTTCTTACTGAATGGAAAAGTGTTAACTTGTCTTACTTATAGTGTGACTGGGGAAGATAAAGTGGGGGAAGGGAAATGAGAAAGGGAAAACAGAGAAGAAAGGAGAAAAAAGACGGAAACGCGAAAAGTAGAGGGGGAAAATACTCGAGCTCAACCAGGCATGCGCACACACAGGTGTGAATAATGAACGAGTGAAATACAAAAGCTTTAGTAAAATCAATTGTTGGAATTTAATTGTAAAAAGTAATAATAATTGAAGACTAATAAATTTAAGGGGGTAACTATTATAAATTTCTATAAGAAGAATCGCCAAACAGGCACCCTCGCTGTGATTACACTGGGTAACAAAAAAAAATTTTTTTCGTGTCCCAAGAATGAAAATACCTTATTCTTATAGTATTTTCTGTGCTGAATCCAAATAAGTTTGTAAAATTTCTCTATCAGGTCTGGTTTTTGTGTGACATGCAATTTAATTTTTAAAAACCCATATAGTTACATACTTATTAAAATATGATCGAAAAGACATACCTGTAGTTTAAAAAGTAGCTTGTTTTGATTTTCTGCTGTGCTTTGCCTCAGGCATGTCTCTCTTAAGAGTCCAGCAATAGTCAGCCAGCATACTGGGGCTCCATTTGCCTTGGTAACGGTTTTCCATGGCAGAAATATCCTGATGAAAACGCTCACCATGTTCGTCGCTTACCGCACCCAGGTTTTCCGGAAAAAAGTCCAAGTGAGAGTCCAAGAAATGAACCTTTAATGACATATTGCACCCCATTGCTTGGTAAGACTTAAGATGATCTACTATTTCAGGATAGTTTTCGGCCTTGTGATTTCCCAAAAAATTTGTGCAGACACTTTTGAAACTCTGCCACGCAGCTTTCTCAACTTCATTCAACTCCTTCAAATCTCATCTCTTAACAATTCTCTGATCTGAGGGCCTACAAAAATGCCTTCTTTAATCTTGGCATCACTGATCCGGGGAAACTTATTTCTCAAGTATGTGAATCCTGTTTGCGCTTTATCCATCGCTTTAACAAAGTTTTTCATAAGTCCAAGCTTGATATGCAAAGGAGGAAGGTACACTTTCTCAGGGTCAACAAGTGAACTATTCACAACGTTTTTCTTGCCTGGAACAAGTGAGGTGCGTTTTGGCCAATCCTTCTTAACGTAGTGGTTTTGCTTGTCCCTACTGTCCCACTCACATAAAAAACAACAGTACTTGGTGTAACCTAGCTGCAACCCTAGCAAAAGTGCAATGACCTTCAGATCTCCACAGATATTCCACTTATATTTCTGATACTGAAACTTTTCTAAAAGCAACTTCATGTTGTCGTATGACTCTTTCATGTTTGCAGCATGTGCAATAGGTACAGAAGGAAATTTATTTCCGTTGTGAAGAAGGACTGCTTTCAAGCTGACTTTTGAGGAGTCAATGAACAATCGCCACTCATCCACGTTATGTTCATGACCAAGAGCCCCCATGACTGAATTAACATCTTTACAAAACACAAGTCCATCTTCATGGGAGAACCATTCTTTGAATTCATCATGGCGACTGCGGAAAAAACAAACTTTAGTGTCACGTTGCAGGAGATTCCAACCCTTTAATCTTGAACCTAAAAGTTCAGCCTGCTTCTTAGATAATTTCAAATCACCAACTAGGTCATTTAGATCTCCTTGTGACAGTAAATGTGGTTCATTGGAGGAACAGGTAGCCTGGAATGTTGGATCAGAAATGTCTTCATCTTTTTCCTCGTGATATGCTACAGCTACGTTTGATTCCTCATCACTTAAACTTACATGTTCAGGAGGATTTGGTACTGGAAGTTGAGCACTGTGAGGAACTGGTCTCATTGCAGACGGTAGATTAAGGTATTTCATAAGGCTCTTTGTTTTTGAAGTGATTCCCTTTGTATTTACCAGGCAGAAATAGCAGTCTGTTGTGTGATCTTTGGGTTCCCTCCAAATCATTGGAATAGCAAATGGCATGTGACGTGAACCGTTTAGCCATCCTGTAAGTAGTCTTACACATGTCACACAACAAATGTGAGGGGCCCAACTCTTGTCCTGATCGCCTACTTTACATCCGAAATAAAGTTCATAGCATTTTTTTACTAAAGGTGTAAAGTTACGTTTCTGGGATTTTAAAGTTAGATCACCACATACATAACAAAAGGAATTAGGATGATTCAGACAGTTCCGCGGCATTACAAAACATCTATATGAATACAACACTGGTGTAAAATTAACAAGAAGCAACAGACACTAGCTGTTAACACTGTGACATTTACAAGCAGACTGACTTGGAGCTGCTCTACACACACAAACTAGGCTCATGTCTGAACAGGTACAAACATGTTTCAACCTGCACAGTCTGCTGCTCCGACCAAATTTATCCTGCCAGCATTATCAGAACTTTCTCCCAAAGGAATAAATTGTACTAATTTTACAGAAAAATTAATACAACATATATATTAATATATTTTATTATAGTTATATTAATTAATATAATATATTATTATATTTATTATTTTTATAATGTTTTATATTATAATATTGTTATATACTTAATTATATATAATATGTTATTATTTTTTTATCCGGTGATCATGCTAAATGAGGAAAAAATGAACATAGCGTCACAAGTAAACTAAGCCTGATAGAAAAAATCTGATTTCATATTTAGATTCAGCATGAAAAAGTACACTTAGAACACCCATCAAAACCCTTGTGACAAAATTGTTGTTGACCAGTGTTATTTGCGGTTCAGAGTTGATGTAAACCACTAGTTTATTATGCATTAAGTTACTTAGTTCAGGTCAGGAATGCGCTGAAATTTCCAAAATATTTTAATACTCTCAGTGTGGTATTAGGCAGCTAGCCATTTATAAGTAATTGTTATTATTATTATTATAATTATATACACCCATTAATATAGAAATAAATTATGTATTATCTACGTACTATATTATTATTATACGTATTATTATTTTCAAATCTTATTTTTTTCTATATTTTTTCCATCGTAAATAGCAATTTATTTCCACAAGACACTCTTATATTTCTCCTTCCTCGAAGAAATCCCTCGCTAGTTTTTCATTTTTTTTGTTTTTTTTACTTACTTTTGAAATCATTCCTAAATCTCGGGATAAAAATTTATCCTTAATCGAAGTTTTAAATTCGGAAAACTTAAAATTTATTGAGCACTTTTTTAACGGGATACTTTTATTATTTTTTTTCCTATTTAATTTTTTTTTCTTTTTTTTGGCCCAAGCGGGTGGGAGGGGCTTTAAAATGTGTTATATTAAAATTGTTTAATTTGTTTATAGCGATTGTTTGCGGGGATATATATTTTTTATTTTAATGGAGTTGTTAACTTCTTGTTTTGAGGTTGTTTACGATTTTTGCTTTTATCATTGTTTTAGTTGTTTTGTTAATAGATGTCCTAAAATTTTGTTAAATTTGGTTAGTGTACTGAAAAAAACAAAGACGCAAGATAAGTTATTTACATATAACTTAAAATCAGGCCAAAATTTGACTAAATTGATATTTACTTGACATTCGTTATGTCAATCAAGTACGTGAAAGAAGAGTAAACTTTTAGAAGATACAAAATAACATGAACGTTATTTTCATTTCATGACATAAATAATTGTGAATTGTGCAGATAAAATATATTTTAGCTCAAGTAATAATCATAACAGTAGAACTAATTTTCAGTAGTCTGAAAAATGCGTTCTGAAATAAGGCATCTTTTTTGTATGAAAAATAAGAAACCTTGAAAAGAAATTTACAATAATAACGTACAATCCTAAAACGAAGTAAGTTTATTATTGAGTACGAGTAGCGGAGGAGTGGCGAGCCGGCTGCCCTATTTCGCCATTGAAACCCTATGATGGGGATGGGGGAGGACCGACTTCCGAGAAGACTGATGTACGGAAGAATAGTGGGATCGAGACCCCTGGGACGCCCAAAGACGACGTGGTTCAAGACGGTAGAAAGAGAGAATCTGGGTTTAACCTGGCGCCAGAGAACAGATCTGGTCAGAGACGGGGCGCAGTGGCGAGATTACCGATGGAGGAGACGCATCGCACGGGACCCAACCTGGAGACCTCCAGTGTTGCCAGGTCTGAATTATATAATTTCCCTTGGTTCGTTCTTAAAATTTCCCTTTTTGGTCTAAAATTTCCCTGTACACCTACATTTAAAGCAATATGTATGAATATAGATTTTTTGTCTCTATCGTAAGATTAAAGTATTATTTAGCAATATTGTCATATATTTTTCACTTAATACAGTGAAAATGTGTTTCTGGATATATAAATATCAGGCCGGGTCGAAATTTTATATTGAAAAGGTACATATTGTGAGGGGTTTGAAAGGAACACAGGAGCCCCCTCATAAATTATTTTCGCTGTTTAACGCCCACCTCTGGCACAATTTTTCACTTTTTGACCTATATTGAAGAATATTCCGTATATACGAGACTTACTCTACATTCAGGTTTTTTGATGACATAAATCTTTATTAACGTATAATATTTTATTTAATAATGTACAGTATTAGGAAAATTAATTAAGTACAACAATATATTCAGAAGAAAAAATTAGAGGCATAATAAATGTGCTAAAATTCAATTCACTTTTTCATTGTTCCTTATCACATCAAAAGGGAAGAAATTTTCAATATCATTAGGAAATTTTATTTCATATGTTTCTTACTCATTCCATTGGTCCTTCCATTCAAACTTGGGCAGTTTTCGCCTTGATTCTAATGAGTTTAAGATAAACTTTTGACGGTTGTCACATCCTATTCTTTCCTGACATCCTTTGTTACTAGGTTCACTGCCCTTTCCACACTTTGACTGTGGCATGGAAAAGAAGCTATCTCCTGTGGCTTACATCGAGCCTGTAGTAGCTCATCGCCGCTAAAATTGTTTAGCAGCGGTGGAGGAGTAATGATCTCTTTGCCAATCGATCATCTCGGTGTAGTCAGTAGATTGGAAATTGAGGGGTCGAGGCAACTCAAAGTTTCTGGTACCTGAAAATCCTGTTCTTGAAAGGATGATTTTCTGAATAGCTTGCTCCCTAATTTCTAGTCTCTTGTCAGTTACCATTGATATAAGTATATTTTTTGTGTGGGCAAAGTAGGCGTTATTCTTTAATACTAGTTCTATGATTGATCTATGTTGTTCGTCTAAATTTCGAAGCAAGCACATTAAATGCCAAAAGTTATATGCACCATCAGTTGCATTAGGATGAGATTTTATCCAAAACCACCCTGGAGCATAGAACCATAATAATCTTGACTATATCTTGAAGGTTTTTATCGGGATTTGGCGTTGAGATATATAATCGAAGGACCCTGTTGGCTAGAGTTAGCCAGCGAGCATGGTGAAGTGTACCTGGGGATCGAGTGGACAGATCTTGAGAATTGTCTCCAGTTTGCACTGCCAGACACATATCATAGAGATATCTTTGATCGCTGCTTAGCTCCTTCACAACATTTGCTGGAATTTCTTTAATGTTTCCCTTTACGCGAGAATATTTGACTACCTCCAATTTTGTTAAATCTTTTTTCAGTTTATTCCCAATTGAACCCACAAAAGTATTTGGACCTGTTGTTTTACCATCAATGGCTTTGTAGACGTGCATAAAAGGCAGCTCATTCAAATGCAAGAGGCACACCAACCACTGCACTGGTCTGTTAAGATGAATTTCAACCAGTTTTATGGTTCCACCAATTTTTCCTGTATTTACAGGAGTACCATCACACAGTAAAGCTTTGATAGTATCTGTGCTGTTCGAGTCTATAATAATAATCAACTCTTCTGTTATGCAGCGAGCAGTTCCATTATCTGGTGTGACATGGTCTACATAGATGCTTCCAGGGTCTTTCACAATAACATAGTGTTCTTCTTTTATCTTTCCACTTTTAGTTAATGTGTTATCTTTCCTTCCATCAAATCCAAGGCACTCCATCTTCAGATTTTCGGATTTAGACCTAAAAGTATTTGTTTCACCCATGCGATTTCTTTCTCTTTTTAATTTCTTTCTGTCAAGCATGTTGGTGTGATTAAGGATCCTCATATCTTTTAAAGCTGCATTGACTATTGCAGCTGCAGCTCTACAACTTACACGATAACGATCTACTGTTAATGCTATGTTTTTATAGGAGTGCCTGTTCTGAATATTCTCAGTCAATTCTAAATCGGCCTCATAATCTACATCCTGACTCTCTGAATCTACAGCCATGTCGTCTTCGGTATTTTCTATAAATTCCGATGGTAAAACACTGATGGCTTCAGTCATTATTTCTTGTGCTTTTAGGTGACGGTTTTGTGCTTCTTGGGCTCTTGCTAAAGATCTCTTCTTTGTTGAACTAGCTATGCGATCAATTGGTCCTAACTGATTTTTTTCTTTGTTTTTGACCCACAAAAGACTCCCATTCTGCCATTGGTATTTTATCCTTACACCTGCAAGATTTCCTATCAATTTCCTTATAACATTCACAAGAAGATATATCAAACATTTCATCATACTGAGCTACTTTTAAGGTAAAAATTTCATTTCTTCGATGTAACGGCACCTTGTTCCAAATGTCTTCAATATCTTTTATAACAACCCTGTAACAATCATTAGCAGTTGCTGATCCTTTTGATTTAGCTTCTTCACGACGGCGCACAAAAAGGTAGTGTCTCACAACATCTGCTTTTGAAGGAGTCATGGCTGCTGGGAATTCCGTAGGATATCCAAAGGCTGTATTTGAGGATTTGCTTCTAGTAGTCATAGTTTATATCAGAAGTAAAATTAAATTATATGTAATTTATAATTTATGATAATTCAAATTATAATTAAAGCAAAAGCAAATTATTTCTATTTCTGAAAAATTATTTCTCTATCTGAAACATAAAAATATCAAGCATTAAACAAACAACTTATCATGTAACATATAACAACATTAAACATATGCAAATATGAAGGTGAAAAAGGGAGGAGGGGCATATGATAGGGGTAGTGGGGTAGCACATGCTTGATTTTTTAATATTTTGTTAGTGATTAAAAAACCTCACATAGTGTACTTTTTAAGAAATAAATTTTTTTCCCATTTAAATGTATGCAAATATGAGGGTAAAAAAGGGAGGAAGGGCATGTGATAGGGGTAGTAGGGTAGCACATGCTTGATTTTTTAATATTTTGTTAGTGATTAAAAAACCTCACATAGTGCACTTTTTAAGAAATACAAAAATTTCCCATTTTCGACCCGGCCTAATAAATATCTATATCCACTCCTCAAAATTTCCCTGTACCTGGCAACACTGCCTCCAAATGGGAACTAAGTCTAAGTCTAAAATCAGTATCTGTTGAGTTACTTTTAGCAGGAAATGACTCAACGTGATTGAGAACTTACAATGACTCAGTTTGAGGAATCTAAACAGTGACTCAAACTTAACGGCCTGATTCTCTCGATTAAGTGCGGTCTATATAACTGCCAGTCCTTTAAGTTTTCCGTTTACCCATGTGTACCCCCAATACTACATAGTCATGGATTCCAATTCCCACCAATCATTACTGAGGTACTAAATGAGAGCCCAGTTTCCTCACAATATTCAAATAGGCAGGTTGCATTGGATCAGACGTCATTCACTTGCGTAGAGGAGGAGAGTGAAGTTAACGAGACACCATAGTTTATTTAGCAAATGCACTTGCTACTTCACTCGATATTTTAGAAATACTTTCACTACCGTATGTAGTAACACTTAACCAAGAAGTTAAAACTTCTTTGCGAGAATAAAAGAAGAAATCTTTCGCATGGTGTCAAGGAAGGAGAACCTAAATCTTCTATCTATACTTTCCATTTAGACCAGGCTACATGGTGGCCATGTCGCAACGCCGTTTCTCGTAGGGTGAACGAGGTTAATTGATATTGGGTGTGTTCAGTTATTTTTATGCAGGAAGGTGGGGCCAAGCGCGAATGCCCGCAAAAACACCCCCTCCCCCTCCTATAGAGGAAGAAAAGATCCAAAATCAAGGTCCAGAGTTTCCGAGATGCCTGGACACTGCATTTGAGAGATTGGAGGTCATAGCCAGGGGGAAAGATGGACTGAGGAAGATTGTTCCAGAGTTGACCGGTTGAGTAAATGAAAAGTTGAAAATATCGATTAACCCTTGCGTTAGAGAGTTGGACAGAAAAGGAATGAGAATGTGTACAACGTCTGGTACTGCATGCTCTCCTTAAAGGAGGAGACATGCAGTTAGAGAATTCAGAAGATCAGTGTCCGTTATAATAACGATAGTGAAGAGAGAGTGAGGCAACATTGCGGCGAAGAGAGAGGGATTGAGGACAGTGAGTAACTTGTTAAAATAAGGAAAGGCTCCTCTCAGAATTGGGTTCTAAACTGGGGCCGCATATACCAAGGTTCTCAGATCCATTCTTGTGGCTTTTAAATTATTATAAATATATATCAAATACTTCACTGATAATAGTGTAAAAAAATATGAAATGAAACTAGTATGAATAATACAAGAGAGTATGTTTCAAATATTAATATTATTGCTAATATACTCGTAATATCATTATTATTATTAGCATTTTTTATTATTTTTTTATTATCCTCAATACGAGACAGACAAATTCCTTATATTACTTTAACGCTGTATTTATTTATAACCATCATCACTAAATCCATATCCTTATTAAAGGACTAAATACAAAGTTTATCATATTTACCTCTGACAGGTACGATTAAAAAAGTTTAACTTTTAATAACTCTCTCTCTCTCTCTCTCTCTCTCTCTCTCTCTCTCTCTCTCTCTCTCTCTCTCTCTCTCTCTCTCTCTCTCTCTTCAGAAGTTGTGAACAGTTCCTCTGTGGATCAGTTCAAGAAAAGGTTAAACCCAATCTTGCACACTATTTGAGGGTGTAGAAAATTTTCCATGGCACCCGTTGCCATTGGTACCTCCTCGGTATGTAACTCCTTGTAACTCTCTCTCTCTCTCTCTCTCTCTCTCTCTCTCTCTCTCTCTCTCTCTCTCTCTCTCTCTCTTTCTCTTTTCCTATAAAATAGTTAATATCTGGAACCAACTTCCCTCAGAGGTTGTTTCCAGTCAAAGTGTAAATCTGTTTAAAAATAGGCTAGACAAAGTACTGAATACTCTCATGTGAGCAAACTAAATATAGAGCTATTTATATATTCTCCACTTTCCTGTAAAATTTCCTTGGGTACTTTTCCAGGGTCAAGGTATTTTCTTCAACCTTTTTCCGTACCTGCCTCTGGCAGGGGGGAGCGGAGGGTGGGGAGAGAGACTTCTACTTTTCTATCCAGTTTTCTACTACTGCTAGGATAGTTTGAAAGAAAAATAAACTTTTACAAAATTTTCCCTGGCACCCGTTGCCATTGGTACCTCCTCGGTATGGGCCGCAAGGCCTTTTGAGGTACTTCTTTTCCTTGTAACTCCTTGTAACTCTCTCTGAGGGGTACTAATATACGTGAGGGACGCGTTGAGTCCGGTTGACTGCCAGTTCCGATCGGAACGGGAGCTGCTTGGCGTCGATCTGAACGTGGGAGGGACGAACTATAGGTTAATCTTGGTGTACAGACCTCCGCATCTCCTCCTCGAGGAGGATACAGCCCTGTACACCGAACTCCGTAGCCTGCTTGGGGATAGGGTGTGCGTAGTTTTAGGAGACTTCAACTGTCGCGGCATAAAGTGGGAAGACAGGACTGCTGAAGGGAGGAGGCTAGTTGACTTTGCTGATGAGAACTTCCTCACTCAGTGGGTCAATGAGCCTACACGAAGCGAAAGCGTTCTAGACTTAGTATTCACGACCGAAGACAACCTCGTCACTGGCCTCACCGTTGACGAATCGTTGGGTGGGAGTGATCACGGTCTGATTCGGTTCCGTGTGTGCGTCCCTCGGGTGAAGCGTAGTAACTCGAGAGGCAATAAGCTCGATCTACGGCGGGCGCACTTTGTTAGCCTCCGGGATAGCGTCGGTTCAACGCAGCCTAAGTGGTTCAGTCGTGACATCGCTTCGGCTATCCAAAATAGGAAAGCTGCGTATAGGAGGGCGAAGGCCAATCGTTCCCATGAGAACACTGAGGCGAATGTCCGCCTGTGTAGGGCTAGTGAAACGTAACGAAGAACTACGGGTGGCAAGCCTCTGCAAGGGGAACACTAAGGAGTTCTTCAGTTATGTTAATAGTAGAAAGCGGACATCGCTAATGTGCTTAATGAGTACTTTGCGGGAGTGTTTACCAGGGAGGACACCCGCGTCATCCCCGAGCCAGGCGTCAGGCACGAAGGTGCTGGCCTGGATAGTGTTCGGTGTACCGCGACAGTCGTTGCCGATAGAATAGACAAACTGAGCACGTTTAAGGCTCCTGGGCCAGATCAGTTCCTCCCCAGAGTGTTGCGGGAGGTGCGCGACCAGGTGGCTCCCCACCTGGCTACAGTCTTCAACAAATCGTTGGAGACGGGCCAGGTGCCTGGTGACTGGAGGGAAGCCAACGTGACCCCTATCTTTAAGAAAGGGGATCACGAAAGCCCAGGGAACTATCGTCCCATTAGTCTCACTTCAGTTGTAGGTAAATTATAGAGGGGATAATAGCGATAGGATGGTTGACCATTTGGATTCGTACAAGCTGTTGGGGACTCCCAACATGGGTTTAGACGCATA
>JAJOZX010003743.1:447500-453453 GCA_023014485.1 Bathynomus jamesi | reverse complement strand
CTTCCAAGTTGTCAACTTCCTTTTATAACATTTATGGAATTTTTGTGATCTGCGACCCTACCCCACCAGGGAAAATTCAGAAGGCACTATCACTAACATCCGAAGTCCAACCCGAGATTTGAATCCAGGCGTTTCGGACAAACAGACTGGTGCTCTTCCAAGAAGGTTGACCTTGCGGGAAACTTATTAGTATATTTCGATTTTAAATAAATTCATTAGTTTTCGGGGGAATCGTGGAATATTAAGATCTTAATCTTTGTCAAAATTCTTTGAAACTTTTTCTACAATATTCGCGTCCATTGTAACGTTCTCGAAATTTATCCACGTACCATTCATTGGTGAAACAAAATCGATTTTGACATCGAGCATGCTGTGACACCACGGGTTTTAGCGAGTATTGAAATAACAAAATGTCGTCTCGTACAAATACTGTCGATAGTAGATACATAAGCTAAAGTAATGAATTTAAGTACATTACATGATTTAGCTGAATCACACAACCAACCAGCAGTTATAATCAACAAAACACAGTTTTATATTAATTTCCTTTTAATGAGTGACCGTATGAAAATCATCGTGGAAAGATATAATGAAGATCATGTAAATAAAATGTATACATAGTGTAAATACGTTATATATATATATATATATATATATATAGGCGTCCAAAAAAATGTATACACACTTTAAACTTATAAAGGCAGTGTTTATTAAATACATTTCATTTTCAAATGTAATAGAATCTACAGACATTATTTAATTGTTTTGTCAACGCCTGTTTTCAAACTGACGTCCGTTCTGGTCCAGGCACTGCTGATAACGCGAAGCAATGGAATCGCAAACATCACGAAACATTTCGTTTGGTATTTGTGTGCATTCTCGTTCAATGGCTGCTCTCAATTCAGCGACTGTTGCAGGTTTTATAGCGTAGACTTTGTCTTTTAAGTATCCCATAAAAAAGTCTATGGTGTGAGGTCTGGTGGCGGAGAGTATTCTAAGAAACCCCTTCGTCCAATCCACATCCACATCCACATCGTGCCAAGTACCACTCGCAATACTCCACTCTTCGGTCCGGATCATCTTCATTAATAGCATGGACTAATCTTGGAATGTAACTTTCCATTGACAGCGCTTCAAATGCGTTGGACAGACGATTCTGAAATTCTTACCTCACGACGCGCTTGCCGCACAGATTTTCTTGGACTTGGTGATACGTTTCCAGTACTCTTTCTTGCTTTGTGGGCTTGTCGATGTCCGTGGTCTTCCGGAACGCTTCTTGTGGACATTCTGACAGTTCCATCGGTTCAAACTTATCTCTAATTCGAGTGATGGTAAGTCGCGTTGGTGGATCTGTTTGAAACTCCCTCCTAACTGTCTTTGCACTTCAACTGCGTTTTCACACTTCCAGTAGCATTTTAGAATGAATTTCCTTGTTCAAAGCTTAGTCTGACTGCCATTATTAATTCTAATGGGTTTAACTTGGAAAGAAAAAACATCAATTGAGCTATCAACTGTTAAAGTGTGTGTACACATTTTTTTGGGACGCCCTGTATATATATATATATATATATATATATATATATATTCCCTAGCTATAATTATGGGCTTGTCAGAAATTCTCCTTAAGAGTTTTTATAGACAATAGGGCAAGTGATCCAACGGGTTAGTCACACTTTCAAGGTGAAACTAATATTATTTATTTTTTAATGAAGACAATTTATTAAAAATTATTCGCAGTTCTCACATTTTTAAAAAATATATTGAAGTACAAATTTTGTATAATTTAATATAATTAAATTCACGCATATTATTTATATATTCCCTTGAATTATATATATATATATATATATATATATATATAGTACCAAAATGTTCCTAAAATGACTGATTTTTATTTATTCATATAATTTTAGTTATTCACAAATGAAATGTAAGCAGTATTATTATTATACGATCTGCTGTACAATTTATAAACTGAAATAGTAAGAATACACACCTAACCTGTTAAAAAAAAAAGTTTTGTCAGTATAATAACTTGAACATAGTGAAAATTGTTCAAAACGGGCCAAAAATATTTTTGTATAAAAATTTCAATATGTATAAAATATATATTTAACGCTTTAAAATTTTTTTCGAAAGCTATTTGTCATTATATCATAATTATGACATAAATAAAAAACTTGAAAGCATTTGAAATTTTAATTTGGTATGGTATTTATAAAATGTTGCTTAAGGGAGAGCGAAAATTGCTTTTCGAGCAAGTCATTCATTTTCTTCCTTTCTTAACCAAAGGGAAATTAAAACCTCACGTATACCCCAACATTAGAAATTAAGAAAGCGAAAAGAGGCAGAGTTGAGGGTCGTTCGCGTGCAATTACAGACTAGCGTACGACCTGACCGTACAATCTGAGCGTACGACATTCCAATTTCTTGACATGGTTTAGGCTAAGACGGTACACAAAGTACACATCGTCTCAGATCTCAATGACGTACAATATTTCGTTTATATGAGAAAAAGAGTTAAAAAAGTTAGCAACTTTGATGTTTTACGTTGTATTATTTGCGGTTAAACTCTCATTCACATAGAAAAATTAATACAAAATAGTATAATGGGCATATTATTACTTGCTCTGGAGTTTAGTAAACCAAAGACCTCCAAGTCGTAAAAAATATAACTGCATAATTATATTTGGTCATAGCAAAATCATTTGCATATGCTTGTGTCCACATATTATTTGTGGATATAAAAAAAAGGGTTCTTTTTAATTTTATTTTCCTTTATTTGTATAATAATAATAATAGAAAAACTTCCGAGATTAGGCCTACTTAGCTACAGCAAGTAATCTAAATTTTACGTGAGGCTTCAACTCAGGGTATTTATGGCTTAAACCGCTTCAGTGACAGTGTCTCCAAGTTCTTAAATTATTGTTATCGTAGTAGAATTTATACCTAGCAAAATAATTATAATTTTACTAGCGTTACCTAATAAAGTGGTATGGCGTTACCGCGTTAGTACCTGACGCCACACCACTTCTGGGTGGATGTAACCATATTTGTTCAAACAAATTATAAAAAACGTTTATTCGTTCGTGTTCTTATTAAATTGTAAAATGAAGTAAAAATAGTAACGTTTTAGGTAGAATTTTTTTGCTTTTCTTAAAAATGAAGAAGAATAATGATGATGTCACGTTCGTCTTAAGTTACACGAGCGTTAATATCGATTCAATTTCAAAAATTTGTACGTTACTTTTGTTCCACTAGGAAAATATCCATGATGACGTTACTTTGTCCATGAATTGTTGGGCGTATTGGACCACCTTTTTCGAAGAGGGTGTAGCTAACAAGCTCCGGCGCTTATTCCTATTAGTAGGACGCACTTTAATCATTAACAGAAATCAAATTAGGCTTCTTAGTTTCTGTGGTCATACACAGTGGTGTAGTGCTAAATAAAGAAGTGAGGGAACGCATTTTGAAAGTGTTACTCAGATGCGGGGGGGGACAATGGCGAGCGCGGTGAGCCCATACAGCTGGAGGTCCGGGGCACTGTAAGCCCCCCGGGAAATCTTTAGAAATCTGACCAATTTCAGGGATATTTTGAGGTCATATGCACTGGATATTAGGATATATTCCAAGGTTGAAGATGCAGTATTTCCAGTGTCATTAGATATACGACATCCAGTACGATCAATAAAAATAGCTAACAACTGGAATGATTAACTAAAAAAAAGTTAACAACTGGTACGCCGTGGTGACTGTTTCACCAGATCTTTATAGGCTAGCATTGCCTCAGTCGAAGCTAAAAGAAATGAAGCAGTTAATGATTCTTTCTCATATTTCTTCTAGGGGTGGGAATTAAAATTTCATGACGTTAGAGATTTGTAAGTTCGTATTTATTTGAAATAGTGAGGGAACGCCGTTCCGTCTACCAAAAAAAGTAAGGGAACGCCGTTCCCACAGCACTACACCACTGGTCATACAGTGCACCATTGGTTGAGCAATCGCCAAAGTATAAGTTTTCTAGACTGGCCAGCTATCAATACCAAAGCATACAAAGATTTAAACACAATTTTGGTTTAGTATTGTGAGGAAAACAACATTAAAAACTATTAACTGTTATGGCAACGGACCCCATCTTTTCCAATGAATATATGTACATATTAACATTAATTTATTTTCATTTTATTGTATATGTTTAATTATATATTTTATTTATTTATGTAGGCCTGTTATAAAGTTTTATATGTATTCTATATTAGATATTTACACATCTATTATATCAATATTTTCATAGTCTACTCTCATCGCTAATTACCTCTCAAAGCGAAGTATAAACTCGGAGTAACTTCATAATTTGGGCTACGTTTTGACCAAGTAACAACAACACTTCTTCCCGTTAAATTAGCGAGGTTAAGCGACGTTGGGTCTCGGTAGTAGTTGGATAAATGACCATACTCAGCGTTCAGATGATGTACCGATCCCTAGATGGTTCGAATCTTGCATAAAATTGTAGGTCCCTTCCGTCACATGACCTTCGCCGCTACAAAAGATGTTAAACAACTCTCGAAATTATTTGTTACCCCTGCAGATTATTTTTAATATCGGATCACCTGAAGATCAGGGCCCCCAGCCTCAATTACCAAATGATATCTTCGTTAAAACTAACGAAAATATCACGACTTAACCTAACCAATCGTCAAGGGCGTATAGTTGACCTAACCGGGCATTCAATTTAATTTATTATTATATTTGTTACTGTAAAGCAAAAAACAAGAATACATGGGGCCCCTGATCTTCGGGTGATCCTTAATATCTTCTGTATTCGATGCAGTAACTGGTCAATTTTCTATTTTAAAAAAAATTTACATTATTACGTCACCAAACATTTATTTTACTCTCCAGTCTGCCTTTCAGTCATGAAAGTGAGTGTAAGATGAATTTATCTTTATTAGTTCTCTCTCTCTCTCTCCTAAAAAGTGCTGCATTTAAATAGGTGCGATAAGCCTCGCTAAAACAATCTGAAGTTTAAATGTACTCCCAAAGGCAGGGTTTTCAAGCATTTTCAGTACCACGTATAAATGCAAAAAATAATTTTAATTTATTATTAATTTTAAAGCTAAAAATTAAAAGTTTCCTTTACTATTTTTTAATGAACAACAAAATTTAAACCATTCTGAAAAGTCATACGGATGTACGGACGGTAATGACGTACAATATACTGTACAATAACTGTGTACTTGGGCGAACCCCAGTCAGTTTCTCCCTCAAAAACGCCGAGTTCTGTGAATGAACTTTTACCTTATCATTGCCATGATTCAGCGCAAACTCAAATCCCAGTTTGATTCGTAAGGGAAAGTTTAGATAGACGATAAATGAGGTTTGCAGTCATGTTTGTAAGTTATTTTTATATTCACAAATAAATGATATGCAATATTATTAAATTATATTTTACAAATTCTGTATATAATATAATGCGAATATATACGGTATATATATAAATTTTTTTTTTGCATTCCTGAAATATGGACTGACACAAACTGTAAAAGTAGTCTCCCCCCAAAAAAGTGCTTCATTCCAGACAGCAAATAACGAAGCATGGTCATAAATTGTACTTTCATTGCAGTGCAAAAGGGACAACAAGTTTAGGAAGCCTTTTATAGCAACAAAGAACATAATTCGACTCCATAATGAATACAGTACTGTTTTATGTCATATTACAAAGTATGACGCCGATTTCGTACCATCATAACGTTTCTGCAAAGCTCTTTCCAAAGCCAATTTCCCTTTTGTATCACCGGAGACGATATCCACAATATTAAGGTTTCTTCTTTTATAATTTGTAAATTTACGTCATAAACTTAATAAAATGTGCCTATAAATGATGTCTGCTGTTTTCGAGTTAAAGCGCCTTCATTCGTTCGGTAAAAGAGAAATAGGAGATGGAAAAAAAGGCTCG
>JAJOZX010003743.1:352500-445000 GCA_023014485.1 Bathynomus jamesi | reverse complement strand
AAGCAGGAAGATGGAACACAACATCCTTACACCCTGACGATGTCTTTGCAACTGCGGAAAATGAGGAGACTGCTCCTTTATATATACCCTTCACTCCGGAGAACCTGAAATTACTCCTCAGAGTAGTATAAAAGGTATACCGTTAGAACTATATAGAGTCTTAAGTACGAAATATATTCGTCAACGTACGAACGAACGAAAATCGTCTAACTTATTCGTTAAAGGGTTCTAGGAACTAACTATCGTTAAATATATATATTTTTTTTAAATATTTCTATATTTTTTTTAATACATCATTTCACCTTGTCAAGATAACGATCTATCTCTTTTTTAACTAATGGAGTTATACCGTCATTTTTGAATACGCAATTTTCAAATCGAATAAATTTCGATAGATAACGTCAATGCTACTATTTTAAGCCTTTATTTGAAACACGTTTCAGCTATTAAAATTTGCTTTACAATATAAAGTTTAAACATAATAATCAAAGTTTTTTTTTCTTCTTTTTTTAATAAACTTGAAAGGATGGAGGTAACATTTTTCCTCGTATTTATTATTTAACTTTATATATGTTCGGGACAACCTTTCGTGTTTGTATATATATATAAAAGCTTAAACATGTACGTACGTACGTACGTACAGTACGTGTACATAAAGCTTGTTGAAATAAAATAAATAAACAACAACTTCGTCGTGAGTGAGAAACTGGTGCCATAAGTCTATTCTTCCTGCTTCCAATTTTGGGTCTGAGACCAACTCCTGAAAGCGTCTTTAGTATTTCAGCCGAATCACCTCAGGCTTCCTTAGTAGATATGTTTCGCGTTTCACATTAAACCTACGAATCCCCTTTCGCACGGACGTAGAGGGCAATGGTAACTTTAATCCACGAAAATTAAGTGACATGCTTCATTTCTATGAAATAAATTAAAAACACCAATAATTTCACTCTTTACCCATTTTATTAATTACTAAATTCCTGTTTTTCCAGAAAGAACCTTATCATATACGAGTGTGTATATATATATATATATGCAAAATTTTCCCCAACCGTGGTTTGAACCCCATCACCTCTTGAATAGAGAAGGTGAAGGGTCCGAACTCTGGTGGGGGCAATTTTTACATTAGGCAAAATCGTGCGTGTGTATATATATATATAATTTTTTGGGTGCAAACGAAGACTAGTCTGAAGCAAAGCATTTAATACTTAATCAGATCTTTCGACATTTTTTAATGTCATCTTCAGGGTTAAAAACGTAATAATATATGGTTAAAAACCAAATATGACGTTATAACAATTTTAAAATTGAAAGATCATAAACATTACAAAATTAAAACGGTTAAACAATTATTATGTTATAAGGTTACAGTAAAAAATATATGATTTAAAAAAAATAATTAAAAAATATTAAAAAATAAACCTAGGAACGAGCTTGTGTTTGCGAGGAGAGACGATAAACTTAACTAATTAACATATTTTAAAATAATTTATGTTCGAACTTGGGGGACAACACTATAAACATTAATCCTTTCACTAAGGGCATAGCTTTGAAGCGAATTATACGAATTCGAATTATAATACATAATATATCCCCACTATTTTCAACCCCAAAAGTGGAAAGAGAGGGGATATATCCTTGGTTTATAAACTACACCCGGAGTTCAGAAAAGATTACGAGTTGGTTTATAAACTACATCCGAAGTTCAGAAAAGATTACGAGTTGGTTTATTTACCACACCCGGATCTGAGCGCAAATTGGACGTGTAGTTTATATATGACACACCCGCAGCGAATGAGAGAGAGAGAGAGAGATTTCTTTGACAACTGGACCTACCTTCACGAAACTCAAGAACTAGGTATACAAAACAGTAAATAGATAAAAAGTGAGAACTAGAAGCAGACACACTCGAACCCTTGTCACCTGGTTTCATAGTCAGCGATGCTACTGATCATGCCATCAACAACCTCGGAAGTGATTCGTTCAAGTTCAAGATTCTGAAACCACTCGACTCGGGTTCGAGTCCCTTTAGCGGACGTATACCCATTTCGTCGACGAGACTAAAACATCGACACTAAAAAATTAACCTAATAATAACTCGTCGATAGAATGTTAAGTCGATCAGATGTCGTAAGGCCGCCTCTAGCTCCTAGTTTTACACATTACTCACTTTCATTTTCCATCTTATTTAAGTGCGGTTATTGCACTTTGAACGTATCTATAAAACAGTCCATCTTCTTCAAAATTGAAATTTAGTCATTTTAGTTTAATGAACTTAACGTTAAATTAATGAAAACTAATTCAGTTTTTGTTGGATTGATGAATTGTTTAAAATTCTCCTTCGTAAAGGCAAGATCATATGAGGAAGGGACCTCTGGCTTTATACGGGTCCTTTTTCTCATTGTATCAGTTTCTCGGAGACACTAGCACCAGACCGGACCCGAACCACGGGTCATTACATCATCCGAGCGTAGAAAACAGTAACCCATCCAACTACTCAACAAAACCAGCGTTACTTTTCCTCGCTGATCTAAAGGGTAGCGGTGTTGCGACGTAACAAAGATAGCCCACTAAACTAGTTGCTATGGAAACTGAAGATATTACAAATTTGAAGGGTTATACGCAGTAGTTAGTAGGTACTCGCATCATATTTATATATCTTAATTAGGTATATGTACTACAAAATGTAATTTATATAAAAATATAAATGAATAATTACGACCTTCAATTTTAATTAAATATATTATTGAATGCGTTTACAGCCGTGGACGATGAGCTTTAGGTCTTTCTTCAGGGTTCATTCGCAGCAATTTTCTCACCATTCTAAATTCCCTCGTGAAAATTAAAAAGTTGATAGTTTTTGTCAATATAGGTCCAATGTATCGTTTTGACGGAAGATAAACGGTTAACAGGTAAACAAATGCTGCGTAAAAATAAACGAAAAAGATGACAATGACCTAAATAAAATCCGTTTTATGCGATATTATAAACTCGATAGCCGTTTCTTTGGTGAGAGCCAAACTTTTCTTCAAAAGAATATCGGGTGACAGAGTGTCTAACACTGAATAAGTTTTCGTTTTTATTTCTTCCGTAACCTATTTAAAATTAAGACCCTTCAGACGACTGTAAAATTCTTCTCGTTTGTCCGTAATTGGTTTGGGAACACTGCAATCAGTGTCATCTGGTTTGGAGCATATAGCGAGTCCCCTAGTTGTTAACGAGTAGGTATTTTCGTGGTATTGAAGAGCTTCGTCTCTACTGGTGCGAAATACGGCGTAAATCACACCCGCAATTTGACCAAATCCTTCAATTGAAACTGCGCACATATAAAGATCCTCATCAATGACATTATCAAATTTTGGAATAGAGATCTAGTGAAAAAGTCCGGATCGGATGACAAATCTTCATTTAGTTCGATTCCTCCAGAGTTTATCCACTCTGGAACAACGCTTAAACTACGTGTTGCATTGCTTTGCGCGAGTGAACTATATCCACACGAAAGAATTTTATCTTCATTCTTCCGAACTGGAACGGGAACCAAATAAGGCATTGTGGATAAACCTCCCCTTTTTGTTTGAAATAAAGATGTCGAAATGTAATTGTCATTTCGGGGGAGAAAGTCTAAGAAATTAATTTTATTCACGTTATTAATATAAACTTCGTATAATGAACCAAAATAGCCAATTAATTTATTAGTATTTTTATGAATTCTTTTTATCAGCTTTTAACTCGTGCCCCCGAAATAGAGTTTATATTTACAAGGAGGTGCTTTCTTCCAGACTCTAAAACTTTCTTCAACTATTTTTCTCCTTCCAGTTTTTACGAATTGTATTTTGAGAAAATACTAATCTTCTAACTTCGTTGTTTAATCATTTTGCAACTACGAAGCTGGCGTTTTGTTGACTTATATATTGTTCTAGTTCTAGTTTTCCAAACCATTAATGTAGGTCTAATTCCAACGAGTTCTGACCCAATCAAACATAATGTATGAGAATGTTAAGCGACTAATTTTGTTTTTACTAGTAACACAATGTTATTATTTGAATATGTTTTCGCAGTATTTGAGTTTGTCTTCTTCTATTATTATTCCCCAACCATCATTTCCAAATTCTTCAAAGGGAGAGACAACTAAAATCATTGAAGTTTCTTCAAAATTTATTTATTGTCTTCTCAAAAATGTAATTTACAAAGAATTTACGAGTCTGATACCGAAGGGTTTCACGCAAGATATGGCAACATACGTATCGCCACTGAAGATGGGTGCTTTTATATTCAAAGTATTTTCTTTGTTAAATGACAACTTTCCGAATGCCAGCACGAGACGATCTTTGAAATGTGACTTTGAAAAATTATAATGATCGTAGTTTATTAATAAACCTCCAATACTGCCCTCGAGAAGGAAATTTGGACTTCCAATGTAAGTGAAAAAGTGTTAATGCAAAATTCTTTCTCCTTTGAGATGAAAAACAACTTTCTTCGTATCGCTTTGAACTAAAAATTTATGTCGCAACACTACGAGAAAAATACGGTGCCAAACATCAGCTTAAACTTTTCCAATCAATGATTTATTCGAAACACTTTTTCCTAAACTAAACGCGAGCGTTAAAAACCCTTCGGCAATTTGTATGACTATATAATCATAACGCTCGGGTAGTACGCTATTATCTATAGATCTCTAGATTAGTAACTGAGGTATATCAGGATTTTTAACTTTAAATGCGAAAGATATTGTCAAAATTGGCATCTGTTAAAGAACCATAGGTGAATAAAGAATATACCCACCATTCCCTTCAAACGATACGATTCTTTCTTAATGTTACTCGTCAACACCAGCGTCTGAAGTACTCTGAAAAAGAGTTAATAATTATCTCGTTTCTTCATTTACATTGGAGCCAGAAGCCGAATCGTGAAGGCGAAATTTGTATCGATTCAAGTTATTATTATTCATCAATAAAGTGAAATTGCGATCATTTTTTCGAGTCTTTTAGGAGAGTTTCGTCAATAAATTTTGTTTCAAATGACGCGTACCAACAACCCGCATTTTTGGCAGCTCAGAGTCATTTTTATTGGTTATTGTCTTAAAGAAGGGTTCCAAAAGTTAACCTAAAATACTGGATTCAAGTTTCATAAACGTCTATTACTATTTAGAACTTCTGCGCGTACTATTTTTCAGGAGAGATCCAAAATTTAAACTAATATTTTATCCAGTTTAATAAATTTTAAAGAGTTGATCGATATTGGATTTGAGCCCATCACTGGCAAACGAAGTGCCTTTTTTAAATATTGGAGGATTCTTTTTATTAAAAGTTTGATATATATTTGTTCTTAAATTATTCTTACCCGTAATCTACGTATCTTCACGTTTCATTTACTCCAATTTCCCGCTAATGATTGAAAATAGTTTCAAATTTGGAACAAATATGGAGTGAACTTTACTCCATGGCAAAGTTAAGCCAGAGTTTGCTTTTCCAAATGTTAACATATTTAATAACTCCTTTTTTCTAAAGCTTTTCGCTTCATAAGTTTTATTCAAAGGTTAATTTTGAAAATGAAGTATTTCATCTAGTTTAAACTCTTAGTCGCTCTTCTATTTGTAATTTAGACACACTTAACTTAAACATTAAATGAGAAAGAAGGTTTCCAGTTTCATAATTCTTTCTTTCTTCATCGGTTATTTACGGGACGAGTTTTCTTTTTTAATTCTTTTATAGTTTCGTACAGTAAAATACCAAATAGATTGTCGGTGCGTAGAAATTAATAGTTTAATTCTCACTCACGACACTTTCTTAACATTTCACAGTGTCCTCCTACGTTCCAATACAGTTTGGGTATGTCAAAACATTAAAAATTAGTAATCCTATTTTGTATCAAGGATTGAATATTCACATATACATAATAATAATAATAATAAGTGTTTGTTACTACACATAAATTTCTTAACTAAAAATGAAACTAGAACGGAACCTACTTATAGATAATCAGATCACACACGTACAAAATTTTATACTTTTTTGTGAAATTGAGGAAAAGCCAGTCGGTCCATAAATTTACAAAATACCACAACCATCAAAATTTTGAGCTTCGCATTCAAAGCCAGTAGGTCAAAGGTTGTGAAGCTGCACTCAAAATATAAGTGGCTCTTCAGTTTAAAATAGTCTCATTGACTTAAACTTTCTGTTCAAAATCGCTTGTACGAAATTACTTATAGATAGTTAGGCTTTGACTGGAATATATCATATCACTTCTCTCCTGAGCCGAAAGCTGGTGACGTGAGAAACTGCTAACCAATTTTGTAGCCCACCTACCCAGGGAATAAGATTCACCCTGATTGGTACACGAATGGCATGAACGTGGTTTTCAACTAAAAAATGTGGTGGCCGCAAAAATACATAGCCAAAAATAATAATGCTATTTAAAATGAAGCGAGACTTTTATCACGGTTTTTAAAATAAAATTTTTGGTAGGAAACCTAATAAGGATCACCTGAAGATCAGGGCCCCCAGCCTTCTTTAGTTAGCTTTATAAGGCTAACTAACGAAAATATCACAACCTAACCTAACCAATCGTCAAGGACATACAGTTGATCTAACGATTGGTTAGGTTAGGTCGTAATATTTCCGTTAGTTAGCCTTATAAGGCTAACTAAAGAAGGCTTGGGGCACTGATTTTCAGGTGATCCCTAATAATTTAAAAGTTACCTAATTGGCAATAACTATTTACTATGTTGTTGCTGTTGTTGTTTGACGTTATATAAGAGATTAAGTTAGAGTTGTGGGAGTGATGTTCGAAAGTGTGGAAATGGGAAATATAGATGGAAGAGTTGATAGGGCCTCGGGCTCACCAAGGATGCGCAGGTTTTTTTTTTTTTTTTTAAACTGAGGGGGCAAGGTGAGGTGATAGGTGATTCACCTTCCTTGCGCGTTCAAGCTTTTGTGGGGTGCTTGTCTTGTTAGCTTAGAGGTTGGGTTTTCTACCTCTTTTTTTATTATTTTTTTATTTATTTTTTTTTTATTTTTTTTTTTTTAAATCTTCTGTGGGGTACAAATAGTGCCGTTGGTCGGGGGTTTCTGCTGCGGGGTAGACTTCTCTTGAAGAGGGAGTACTGTCTCCCGCGCTGTGGTCCAATATCGAGTTCTGTATAGGTCTGTGGCGGTGTTTCGTACCTTGCTCCAAGTTTCCCCCGCCCTGTTGTGCAGGAGCACATTGAGGGCGGGTAAGTTGGCTTGTTGGTGCGGGACCTGGGATGAAATTCTGTCACTGATTCGTTTGCCCAGGATGAATCTTGTTCCAGCGTTCTGTATTCTTTGTAGCAGCAACAAATTTGTCTCGCTCGTTGTGTGCAGTGGTATTGCCGGGTATTCGAGGACTGACCGGACGAGCGCCGTGTACAGCAACTTCTTATTTTTGGTCGAGAATCCTCTGAAGCGGTAGAGTTTTCTGAGCTCTCCTTTTGCTTTGTTTGACCTTGCTGTGGTATGGTTTTTATAGCCAAAGCTGTTGATGGTCAGGCCGAGTGCTGTGCCTTGTTGCTCGTAGGGCTAGATTCGGTTGTTTATTAGTAGTTCATGAGCCTTCCTGCGGCAAATATTAATTACTGTGAATTTCTGTTGGTTTGTCTGAATTTTCCATCGTCCCTCGAATTCGTTGATTCTGTCAATTTGTCACCTCAGCCTGTTGATGTGGTGCTTGTTGGCGTGGTGCTCTTTACCGAGGTTTGACGTTACTATGTGCGTAATGTCGTCCGCGTAGATGACGTCTCGGGTGTGCGGAGGGGGCGGAGGTATTTGGGCGATGTAAAGGTGGGTGAAAGTAAAATCGCCCCAGGGCGAAAGTATTGCGCCCTGGGGCACTCCTGCCCGGATGTCGAAGAGCGGGCCAGTGTGGGTCTTGTGTTGGACATAAGCTTTTCGGTCTTTCAGGAAGTTACATAGGATTTTTCCTAGGTTTGATTCCATGTTTTGTCGGAGGATGCGGTATTGTAATCCTTGGTGCCCCACTTTGTCGAAGGCGGACTTCGTCTTTCAGTACTAGCGAGACTTCTGCTGAATGCTAGTTTGTTTGCCACTATTTCGTGCAGTATGGCGAGGGCTGTGGCTGTGCCTCTTTTTCCTGAACCCATGTTGGGCGTCTGACAGTGCGCTGTTGACCGTGAGGTGGAAATTCAGTTTCCGAAGGAGTATTTTTTCCAGGGTTTTGCCGAGTACTTCTAACAGGCTGATGGGTCTATAATTCTTGGTGAGTTCTGCGGATTTTCCTCCTTTGGGGATCATGATGATTTTTGCAGTTTTTAATGTTTTTGGGAAGTATCCGATGGAGAGACTGGCGCTAAATATGTTTGCTATTTCTTCGTGTATGTTGGGGGGCGACTTTTGGATCAGTGTTTTCGTGATTCCGGAGGGGCCTGGTGCCTTTTCTTTGAAGAGGTTGACCGTGTCAGTGACCTCTTTCACCGTAATTCTGAAGTTGGCATTTAGGGATTCTGCCCTATCCGACGGTAGAATCCTATCGTAGTTGTCTTCCAGCCATTGGTTGACCCTTGTTTCATTGTCTTCGTCGAACAGGTCATTTTCTTCGTCACTTATGTTGAACGTTCTTCTGAGACGATTTCGAAAGCTTTCCGCTATTTCTTGGTCCGAGTTGAAAGGTCTTCCGTTTTCATTCCGGAGTGTCTCGAATTTTTCTGCTTTGGTTGTTCCTTTTAGCTTCCTTATCTGAGACCAGAAGGTTTTAGGGTCTCTTTGTACGTCTATCCTGTCGACGAGCGTGTTCCACATGTCGTGTTCTTTTTCAATCCACAATCTTCGTAGTCGAGCCCTTAGGATGTTGTATTGAAGTTTGTTGTGCAGGTAGTTTATGCCATTATCCATCTGGTTCCTGATGTCGTTCAATTGGCGTGTGATGGCGTCGGTTTCTTCGGAGGAGGAGGGGTGGGGCAGAATGCGATGGGTGATGGTAGGGACGTGTTTCCCCTTGGCAGTCTTCAGCGCTTTTAGGAGGTTTTTCGTGGCGGCATCAATTGCTGCTATCCCACCACCACTCAGTTCTGAGGGCTCGTGTTGGACGAGATCAGCCTGGTACTCCTCCCAGTTCGTCTTGCGGATGGAATGGCGGGACGGATTAGGACTTGTAAAGGGGCGCAGGCAATCTTCATTATGATAGGGACGTGGTCGCTGGGTGTGGTGGGGCCTGGATAATGATGGGTGTTGAGGTACGCCAGATTATTGGCAATGATTTTGTTGGGCGCCATTCCGGAATTTCGGCCGTAAAAAAAAATGGGGCCCTAGCCACTTCATTTTTTCCCTTCTGTTTATTTCCTGTAATGTTTACTATAGTTATCGTCGAAGTCCACGTGTCTGGCATTCAGGTCGCCGATGATGTAAACTGGGCAGTTATAGTCCAAAAGTTTGATTATGTCTGCTGATGAGATGGTACCTCTCCTCGGGGGGCAGTATGTTGTCCCAATGATGAGGTCTTCGTGGCCCAACTTTAACCTGACTGCTAGTGTTTCGTCTTCGAAGCTTGTGATCTCTTCGAAGCGTAGACCACGTTTGACGGCAATTGCGACACCGTCATGCATTTCTTGCGATCTGTTCGATTGTATAATGTTGTAATTGAACAACCTTATTTTCTGGGGTGCCTTTAGGCTGTGGGAGTTAATGAAGATGATGTCTGGGTCGATTATTCTGTAGGCGTTGAACAGGGACGTCTTATGCGTGTGTCAGTGCAGGACATTTTGCTGAAGTATCGTTAGGTTAGTTTGTCTCGCGTACATGTCGAATGGGGATTTGCTTTTTGGTTCAGTGCCTGTGGGAGAGCGAGTCCAGGAGAATGTCGAGGTCCTCTCTGTGGACAGTGATTTCCCAGAGTTCAATCAAGCGTGGGATGTCGTATGTGATGTCCAAGTTCTCGTCGAAGGTGTACTTGTAAGTCCCTTCTCTCAGCCCTTTCAACAGTTGGGATAGCGCAATGGAGTCGGGGAAGGGGTTAGAGGCTTTCGCGACCACCCTTAGCCTTATGGGGGATATGATCAGTCGTCTTCGGTGTCGGCTTCTCATGAGTTTTTTGGGGTAGAAGTTTGCCCGGTTGGGGCTTCACTTTTGGTGCCTCTCGTTTTCCCGCTCGAGTGCGGCGGGGAAGTAGGGCATTCGTGGAAGATTCTTGTTTGTTAACGATTCGGGTGCAGATTCGGATTCGGGTGCAGATTCGGATTCGGGTGCAGATTCGGGTTCGGGTGCAGATTCGGGTTCGGGTGCAGATTCGGGTTCGGGTGCAGGTTCGGATTCAGTATCGGATTCGTCGGAGGCGGGAGACTTGTACTTTCTGGAAGTCGTGCCGCGAAGATAGATGCCGAGGGGACATCGTCGGGGGCGTTGACTTCCGGCATGCCGTTTAAGTGTTTCGAATATGTGCTTGGGGTGCCCAAGTTGAGAAGATGCGCGTGAATGACGCATGTCAGTAGGGTCAGGCTGTTGGAGTTTTCAAGGACAATTTCTGTTGGATTGTGGCGGGAACGAGCCTCCTCGAGGGACTGTTTGACTGCTGTTCTATACGGTTGCAGCTCTTTGACGGCCGAATCCTCCTGAGTTTTTTTCCTTCCTCAGTCGGATGGCCTTCTTAGGGCACGCCATTGCTAGGGTGCGATGCGGGCCGTGACAGTTAATGCGCTTCTTTCTTGTGGCCGTGCATTCGTTCCACTTGTGGCCCACTACTGCGCATTCGGAGCAGACTGTGATGTTCTTGGAGGGGTGAGCGTCGAATTTGTAGCAGTTAAAACAGGTCAGGACATTTATAAATTCGTCCACGGTGATCTGAGAAGGGGTCACGATCATCTGGAAGAGTAACAGTCCTGACTCCACTGCTTTGCGCGCCATCTCAGGGGTCTTAAATTCCACTTTGACCACGTAGGTATAGTCTTTGATTTTTGTTACTACTTCTACCTCAGCCCACGCGTTCTCCCTTTCCATTTCATCTTTTATCTCCTCTTTGGTTCGGCCTCCGATGTGGCGGTCGAGTTTCCTCAGAAAGACTGAGCTCTTGGCTCTGATATCGGGGGGCACCTGGATTAGTATGCCCGCATCACGAAGCGACGTTTTTGTTTCAGGTGCCAGAAGCTTCGATGCGTCTTCTTCCTTGCATACTGCGGTGAACGTAGGGTGCTCACCGTAAATTCGAATGAAGGGCACAGGTGCCCTCATGAAAACTTCCGAGATGATGTAGCTTCTCGTTGCTTTCTTCGATGTAGCTTTAATCCTGATTCGCGTTTGTCTTGGGGGTGTAGAGGTCGCCATCTTGTAAAGTGTGTCAAGAGATAGGGGTCGTCACGGGTAGGAAGGGGGAGGGGGTGAGGATGGTGGTGTATGACATGGGCTCTTGCCGCATCTCCAGCGGGGGATGACTCATGACGGACTTATGAGCACCGCCTCTCCGCACGCTTGGATATCAGGATTGCAGTTTCCATACACGGAGACTGGGTGATTAGAGTCGCACCGTGGTCTTGGGGAACCTCTAGCCCTGACATGCATGCCCCCGAAAGGGGGTGTCATGCCAAAGTCCGAGTGCAATTCTGGATGCAGTGCGAGCGAACCCTGATCTGGTCCGCAGCGGGCTAAGCCTCAGATCTCCTTCGTCAGATCCTATTGGTGCAAGCATCGATAGACGGGTTCTAGTGAAACTCCCCAACCTGCCCCTCTGGCACGGCCCCAGCAAGCCCTGGGTCTCTAGTGGTGACACATACTACCGTAGGACGCGCTCAAAGAATAGAAACGGTGTCTTATTTCTGCGATGTCCTGGGTCTGTGATGGTGGCCAATACTACTGTGGCGTGCGTTCGACGAAGAAAAACGAAGCGATGTCTTATTCCTGCGAAGTCCAAGCGAATTCAATGCTGCTCGATTTAGACTGCCCGGGCAAGATGATCTGGTAGATAAAAACGCGTATTCCCTTTCGGGGAGTGATTCTGGGCAAGCGGGAGCGGACGAGAGATGAGTCTTGAGAAAAATTTTCCTCCGACTTTGCCACCCTTGCAATGTAGCGTAGCGAGCAGTCAACCACTTATTTACTACTATTATTATATATTATTATTATTAATAATAATAATAATTATTATTAATTACTATTGTTAGCCCAGCACTTGCTTGGGGTGGGCTAATTGAATTAAATTTTAATTACTCAAATAGTTTTATTTTATGTCGTATCACTTTTTAGACTAAAAATATTATACATATACCTAGCGTTGTATTATGTAATGTAATGTAATATGATAATGATAATGATAATGATAATAATGATAATAATAATAATAATAATGATATTACTACTATAATTTACCAAAAATGTGTCTGTCTGTCCGCAGGAAAAACTTTTACGTTTCTGAACCTATTTCGACCAAACTTCGTATGATGGATGGGGGTGATGAGTAATGAAAGAAAATGTGTGACCCCCCCCCCCCCATCACACCAATTACTAAGCCCGAAGGCCCAGCATCGCGATAAAACTATAGAAAAGAACTTAACCATGAAAATCTTGAGCTTCACATTGTGTCAAGATTTGTGAAGCTTAAGATTTTCATGACTATAGTTTTATTGACCAAATAATTGAACCCCCAGTAATTAGGTTCCCCAATTACTAGAGTATACGACGAAAAATAAAAAATTATTTCAATAATTAAAATTTAATACAATCAGCCCACCCAAAGCAAGTGCTGGGCATAAAATAGAGTTTGCTAATGGTTTTTCTTCTTTATTTCTATTTCAAATAGAAATGGCTTTACCAAACTAAAATTACCTACAAAAAAAAACAAAAATACTATAAACAACTTGATTATCTATCATATGAGCCTAGCAGCGAGGGCAAAAAGAGCTAATACCTAAAAAAATCATTTTAATTTTCTATAGTCTTTAAGAAACACTGACAGTACTGACGTCATACCACTTTTGGGTGGATGTCGTCATATTCACATACGACCAAGTTATTAAAGCGCTTGTTCGTTTCTGTTCTTATTTAAATTAAAAAAAAAATAAAGTATACGGCAAAAAAAGTGTTTGTAGTAAAGTTTCAACTAATTTATGCACTTCTACCCAAGAATTTGGATTATTATTACTAATTACTATTGTTATGCTGAGCATCTTAAGAAAAAAGTCTTAAATATATGTGTGTGTGTGTGTGTACACACACAAGGATCATAACTTGATATTAGTTTTCGATTACTGTAGTAATATGCACGACATACGAATATAAATAAAAGGTAAATACTATTCTTGAAGTAAGTATTGGTGCGTATATGCAAAATTAAGTATGCGCATAATATAAAAATGTTTTGAACAAATCGATACATTAAATATTAATACGTATTCAAGAGGTTGAAAATATTGACCTATAAATATAAAAGATTCTTTCTAATTTATTCATGTTAACTGGCGAGTGGTGACTAATTTTTAATGTCGACTTTTTCATGTCAGGCTAAATATTAACCACTTTCGTCGTTTCTTGAATAATTAATTAATGCTAGTTTAAAAATATGAATTATTTTATAACTTACACTACAATTAATAGGGGAATAGTTTTTTCTAAAAGCTGCCCAGTACTGACAACGATTAAATCGCTATCTTTTACGAAGATACTCGCGTGTCACATTTAATGGCAAGTCATCCAAAAACGAGCTTTTTCCGAACGGGGTCCCTCGAGGCTCCGTTCTTTCACCAACACTGTTCAACTTATACATACGTGACATTCAACACCCATAGATAACGAGCTTACCTTATCATCGTATGCGATGACATCACTCTAACCTCCACCCGCAACAACAACATCGACACCGCTACAAATAACCTACGTACATAAACAGTATACGAGACTGGCTCACGCGCGATAGACTCAAAGTAGCGCCCACAAAATCAACCATCACCTTGCTAACGAGCAACGCGAAAGAACACCGGCTAACTCCACAGATTACGCTAAACACCACCAACATTTCACACACTCACTAGTGAGGGTCGAAATTTTATATTCTTATTCTACACACTGCTCGGAGTTTCCTTTGGGCGCCTAACAACATACTGCAATTACACCGCTATGCGCCCCCCCCTCCTACCCGTTGCATATGCCCCCTTTTTTTAAATTGAAATGAAATTGAAACATTCTTTGAATAAAAAACCTGATAAATGACAAAGATTAAAGTAAATAATGGTATAAGTAAAGTTAAAGTAAGTTATATATATATATATATATATATAATAATAAGAAATCTTTCTCCGTATATTACTTAAAGAATCAATTGAAGCATACTAAAATCAAAATATTCAACTTAAGAAATTTAATTGAAGCATATTAAAACTAAAATATTCACCTTAAGAAATTTAAAATCGTAAATTACTGACACCACTGGCCTTTCCATTGGAACACAGGTAGCTTTTTTTCTCGACTCCAGTACATTAAAAATAAATTTATGTCTGTTTTCGTAACCAATTCTATCTTGTGATGCTTCTGTTACCACATTTACAGCATGTTCTACTCCCTGGCTGTGACAGGGAAAAGGAATAAACTGAAGTGGTTCATTTCGAACTTTAAGATCATCATTTGTCAAATTCTGTAAAATAGGTGGAGGGGTGATGGTTTCGTTGTCCCAGTCGATCATGTTAGGATAATCGTCCGCTTCAAAGTTCAGTGTTTTTGGCAGCTCAAAATTTCTCGCATTGGTGCTCCTAGTTCTTGCTCGAATGATGTGCTGTAGAGCCAGCTCTCTGACCTCTCTTCTTTGTGTCTGTTATCATTGAGAGTAAGATATTCTCTGGGTGGGCAAAATAGGCGTTATTTCTGAGGACACGCTCCATAATCATCCGATGCTTTTTATCTAAGCCTTTAAGCAAGTGCATGATATACCAAAAATTAGATGCTCCCTCATTTGCCTTTGGATGAGACTTTATCCAAAACCAGCCTGGAGCGTAAACCAGCATTATAATTTTTACTAGGTCTTGGATGTTTTTGTCTGGATTCCGTGTAGAGACATATAAGCGCAGGATCCTGTTTGCTCGTGTTAGCCATCTTGCATGATGGAGGGCATCTGGTGGCTAACACTTGTGAGATGCGTCCAGATTGTATGCTAATGCACATTTCATACATATATTTTTGGTCACTGCTGAAACTTTTAACAATATCGGCCGAAACTTCTTTAATGTTGCCCTCTACAGGGGTATAATCAACTATATCCAGTTTGGTCAAATCCTCTCGGAGTTTATTTCCAAGAGAACCTTTGAAGGTGTTTGGTCCCGAAGTTTTTCCATCAATTGCTTCAAATACGTGCCTGAAGGGCAGTTCGTTTGCATGCAAAAGGCAAATCAGCCATTGTACCGGCCTGTCCAGATATAATTCAATCAATTTTAGCACTCCGCCAATCCTACCAGTGTTCACTGGCGCCATCGCATAGCAAAGCTTTGAGGGATTCTTTGCTATTAGAATCAACTATAAAAGTTATTATTTCATCTGCAATACAACAAGCAGTTCCGCTATCTGGAGCTACATGATCCATGTAAACATCACCAGGTTCTTTGACTATTACATAATGTTCTTCGTACTCCATTCCCTTCTTTGTCTTAGTTTGATCTTTTCTACCATCAATCCGATGCCTTAATCTGTGTGTTCTCTGATTTCACTTTGATTATGTTCTTTTTACCACACGTATTCTTTCTCTTTCCACTTTTTTCCTATCCAACATATTGGTTTCGTCTAATATTCCCATATCCTTCAAAGCTGCATTTACTATAGCTGCAGTAGCTCCGTAACTTACATGGTATCTATCTGCTGTTATTGTTAAGTTATCATAAATAATTCTGTTCTGATGGTTTTCTCTCAGCTCAAAATCCGGAACAAAGTCAATATCGTCGCTGTCATCATCAATTTCCATGCTCTCATCTTCATAATATGTAAAGGGTCCAGTTTGCTGGTTGAGGAGACATTCATATCTAGGCTTATCTTGGCTCTTCTTTCTAATCCTTTAACTCTATCGTGAGTCCTTTTTCTTGAGGAAGTCGTTACTCTGTCGATTGGTCCTAGTTGTTTTTTTCTTTGTTTCTGCCCCACAAAAAACTCCCACTCAATCATTGGAACTCTAATATCACATCTGCAATCCGTTCGACTGATTTTTTTATCGTAACAAGTACAAGTGCAAATATCAAACATTTCATCGAATGTCTCCACGTTCTGCTGAAAACTGTTGTTTCTTTGTTTTAATGGTACTTTATTTAGCTTTGCTGCAGATTCTATCAATCGTTCAACTTTTATAGCTATTCCTTCAAGTCCTATATGTGGAAAGGAAAACTTCTCCCAAATGGCTTCCACATCTTTAGTGACAATCCTGTAACATTCTTTTGATGTTCTAGAACCTTTCGAAATCAGTTCTTCTCGTTTTCTTACCAATAAATAATGCCTAAATACGTCAGCCTTTGAAGGAGTCATTGAAGGTGGAAATTCTGCAGGGTGACCAAATGTTGAATTGTGCGTTTTGCTTCTTGTCGCCATGATTTCACTTATTTAGGCCTAGTAGCATTAATAACAAGAAACTAATTGTTAAATTCTAGCAATTGAATCATTCAATCTGAATTTAATATAACTCATTCGGAATTAAATCATAACTCATTCAATCATAAACAATCTGAAACTAAACAAAAGAACGTGAAAATAATTTATATAATTCATCTAATCTATCTAAATTAATCTATGTAATCTATTCAATCTATCCAAATTAATCTAATCTACTTAATAAGACTTAATATAATGCATGATTGTCACATTTGGGATTTATATCTGTGGAGAGAGTAAAATGGGGGGGGGATGCTATGGAAGGGGTAAGGGGGGTCGCATATACTCATTTTTTTTTACAAGATGTTGAGATCATCATTTCCAACTACGTGCATACTGTGGAATTGGAGAAACTCGATTTTTGATATGTTTCGACCCCCCCTAACACCCACAGGACCAAAATACTTGGGGTCACATACAACACATCATTATCTTTTGCAAACCACATTCAGGACATTAAAAACAAATGTACGTCAAGACTTAACACGCTTAGGGCACTAACAGGCACACCATCAGGAAACATCATCAGTCATCACTCATATACAAACAATATATTGGCTCAGTTATGGACTATGCTAGCCCATGTTGGGCACCCATTATCTCAAACACACACATAAACACCTTACAGACAATACAAAACAACGCACTTCGTATCATTACAGGATGTACTCAAACAACACCAATAGAACACCTGCACACAGACACAAAAATACTGAAAGTTAGGGAACATTTAGACATGAGGGGGAACACAATTCATGGCAGCAGCGACAACTAACCCACAACACCCTTGCCACTACATGTACAATTATGCACCAACACCTCGCACCATTAAGGTAACACCAGACACATTATAACCAAATACTCCATTCCATACCACGCCCGACAGACATCACATAGTACAGAAAAAACACACACACCTAACCCACAAAGCACTGACACGACTCGGTCCGAATGCGGTCCTAGGTGCGAAGCCGCCACCCATTGACAGGTCACAGACCAGCCTGAGCAGATCGGATCGAGTTAACTTAGTACGATTCCGATGTGGACATCACCCCAACTTACAGACATATAAACACAGACTAGACAACTCCACAGACGACACCTGCCACCTGTGCCAGGACACACCACAAACAATTGAACACATTATGACAGACTGTACAGCTCTAGCACAACACAACAAACACATCACCACTAGTGCGCTGAACCTCTCGTCCACTCCGGAGATGGCGATCGGTTACCTGCGTGCCGCCGGCTTGCTCGATCAGGGTGGGCTGATCGGCTAACCCACAACAACAATAACGATTAACTCGTAGATATACTCACTGCTGCTTGGGGGTATGCAATCTTCTTACAGTTTACGAGAATAGAAAGCGTTGGTGTCAAAACGTCAGAAGCGAAATTTCGGATCACCTGAAGAAGATCAGGGACCCCGTGTATTCTTGTTTCTGCTTTACAGTACCAAATATAATAATGAATTAAATTGAATGCCGGTTAGGTCAACTGTACGCCCTTGGCGATTGGTTAGGTTAAGTCGTATATTTTGTTAGTTTTAACGAATATATCATTTGGTAATTGAGGCTGGGAGCTCTGATCTTCAGGGCTCCCAGCCCTACAAGTTTAAATGAAGATGTGATAAAATACATAAGATTATAGCAATGAACTCTGAATTTAGTGATAATTTAATTCACTCTTAACAATTATTTATATCATGCACTATTTATCCACACAACTCGCTACCCTCTCAGTTCCACAGCACTTAATCTGACTCATGCCAGATATACACTGGCTGAATGCATAGGCGTAGGGGCCGATTTTGTCCCGGGGAGAGGGGGGAGATAAGCAAGTTTTGTTCGAAAAAAAATAAACGAAACCGAAAATCGTTTTTTAAGTCATATTTTTATTAACGCTATTTATAGGTATACATAACTGTACAAAGGCTGAGCACCAAACAAGTTACAACAATAAAGTTGTAACAGGTTATATCAAATGCGGTACTTAAATACTGCCGTCTTGAGACAGGTTTTCCTTTCTAAAGGGTGATCCAGAGAAATGGGACCCAAAAGAAACCCCTGTAACTCAAAGTATAAGTCCTTTTATAAAATCATACGCATCATTCGAAAGAGGATAGTTACAAGTTTGTACAGGATTGTATAGGTTTTGACAATACAAGACAAGATAAGATACAAAACAAAATAAAAGTGTTAGTTAAAACTAACCCTTCAAGATGACTGCATGGACTGTGGAACAGCTGCGTTTCATAACTGAGCAATATTATGAGCATGGAAGAAGTGTAGTTTCAGCTCAAAGATCTTTCAAGACAAATTTTCAGATGTCAGAATCACCTTCTAAGAAAGTAATCCGTCGGTGTGTCAGAAATTTTTCCCTAACTGGCAGCATTGGAAAAAGAAAACCAACTGGAAGAGTGCGCACAGCAAGGATAGACGAGATCATTAACAGAACTCATGAAATTGTACAGGATAATCCTAACATAAGCATCAGACGTGCTCAGCTGTTAGGAGTTGGATATGGAACAACAACACGTATATTCAAGCAAAATTTAATGCTCTTTCCATATAAAATTCAAACAGTGCAACAACTAAACGATGGAGATTTCGCACGAAGACGACAATTCTGTCAATGGATCCAACAGAAGGTAAATGACACCACCAATTTGCTAGCAACTTTGATTATGTCAGACGAAGCCCATTTTCACTTGAATGGAACTGTAAACAAACAAAATTGTCGTTTCTGGGCAACAGAAAATCCATTGAATATTACCGAAGTCCCGTTGCATAGTCAGCGTGTAACTGTTTGGTGTGGTCTTACTGCATCTCAGATCATAGGGCCGTACTTTTTCGAGGATTCCACCGGAAACACGGTCACTGTAAATGGTGATCGCTACGAAAAAATGTTGACCGATTTCCTTATTCCTAAATTAAGAGATCTTTGTCTAGAAAACCACTGGTTCCAACAAGACGGAGCTACCTACCCTGCCATACCACGAGGAACTGCATGGCAGTTTTGCGTCAAACGTTTCCAGGCGAGTTAATCTCAAGATTTGGAGACGTTGAATGGCCCGCAAGGTCTCCGGATTTTTTCTCCCTTAGATTATTATCTCTGGGGATATTTAAAGAGTAGGGTCTACAGAAATAACCCAACGACCTTGGAAGAATTGAAGGCCGCCATCACAAATGAGATACAGGCCATACCACCGCGCACACTTGCAAAAGTGATGCAGAACTTACAAGCGAGAACACTGGAATGCTTGGCAACTAATGGAGCACATTTGAAAGGAGTCATTTTTAAAAAATAAATATTTCATAATAAACTTGTAACTCTACTCTTTCGAATGATATATAGTTTTTATGAAAGGAATTAAATATTAAGAATATTTGGCTTTTTTTTATGGGTCCCATTTATCTGGATCACCCAGTATAATCAAATATTGCATGCTTCAAGATCTGAACACATACATTTCGAGCAAAGAGATGATATCCTATAGGAAAATCATAAGTAGTTTGTGGGGAAATCGTGGTGATTGAAAATATGCGTAGAGGGCTTTTACCCGAAATTTTGGGTGTAATTGCCCGAAAAATTTCAGTCGGGCTGAATTTTGGGGGTCAATTAACCCCACTGTCCCCCCGCCTATGGCTGAATGAATTTGGGGAGGCAGAACTCCGACCGCTTACCAACAAAATAACTTGCTGCATACGCAAACAGACGACTCAGCATAGGAAGCTCTCCACAATAATTTTAGACGATAAGGTAGGAAATTATTTTAATACGGCCATTGCTGTGATTAATGGCAAGTGGAATATTTTGACTTTTTTGTAATTTTGACCTTTAACTGGGTAGGCGTCGCTTGCCTAGCTTACCCTATATGCACTCCACTGAATATATATGTTACTGATTCAGTCTTTTTCAGTCATGAAAACCGATGGAATGTCAATGGAATCTCCTCCGAGTCCTACCCTTGCGAATAATTTTTTTTTACGAAGACACTTAAAATTTAAGTTTAGAGAATGTTCAAGCGAGTTTAATCCGTTTTATATAAGCGATATGTTGATGGCTGTTTAGTACATTTTAGGGGGAAAAGTCACGTATCTCATTTTTTAATTTACTTGAATGAGACACGCGAGAACATTAGATTTACAATGGAGAAAAAGTAATAGCCTCCCATTCCTAAATGTTATCTTCACACGCTGCAATAGTACCCTTCAGGGAACTAATTACATAAGTCTGTATTTCAAACCAAAGTAAGAGATGTTTTATTTCTATTAGTGATCTTATACAATTTTGCCATGCTGATTTCAAATTTCACAACCATTTTTATGTATCGCGTCAGGGTTTTTCAGAAAATATAAGTCAGATATACTCATAGTATGTATTAAACAACTAACTTTCCAAGAGTACAAAATTATAAGAAATACAAAGACAATACATTTCAAAGTAAATTCATCTTTGATACTTAATTGATACATAACAGATCAATCATGACTGATCAGTAGGTGAAAATCGTCGTTTTTTTGCTCGCTTCTTGTGCTGCATTTCTTCCGAGCCTTCCCGTTTCAGAGACCAGCAGTAGTGTGCCATCATGTTGACATCCTACCTTCCTTGCTATATTTTGTCCATATTCTTGATATCCTGGTGGAACCTTTCTCCTTGTTCCTCACTCACACTACCCAAGTTTTCAGGAAAATAGTCCAAATGCGAGTGAAGGAGAACCTTTAGACTCGTGTTATTATTCTATGTATATACCGTACGCAGGTATTGCATAATTGAGTGTATGTCCATATACTACCCAGTACCCATACAAAATTGGTGATATGTATTTGCCAGAAAACTGTACGTGATGAGGAAAAATGGATGTCATACATTTGGTTGAAACATCAGATATGTTTACCTACCAGTGTTATTTTAGCTCTATTCCCTTTAAATTCAGACTTTCTAGCATTAGATCGACTTTTCCGTGCTTACATAAGGTACCTGATTGGACTTCGTTCCACGGGGGAAGACCAATATATAAGCTTTATTAATTACGAGTATAATTCTTTCCCTAATTTTATATTTGACAAGCTCGTCAATGAATTTTCTACAAATCCCTTACTCCAGATATCCCCAAATTACCATTACTGTATATGTCAAACAGCTGAAGCTCGCATACATTAGAATACAGTCACATAAAATTATATCTTTACTGAGATCTGCCATCGTCCCAGCCTTTTCCCAATTAACTTTCAATTTATATCTACCAATACCTCCTCAATACAATCCATCTTAAAACACAAAGAAGCCCTCCCAAAACATCTCAAATCTTCTAATATTTACCTTTTCCAGCTGCAATGCCAGCTAGGAAGGTAAAAACTCTCCTACAAAGGGCTTGCAAACATAGACTTTCTTTCAGAACATATAGATCAGTATCAAAACCGGAATTTTCATCTATTAGAAACCATTCTGACCAATATTCCCATCTGGTCACTTTAAAAAATTTCAAAATTCTAACATCTTCACTTCAGATTAAAGATTTCATAATAGTGGAATCCCTCTTCATACACCAGCTCAAACCCTCACTTAACGGACATTTCTCCTCCACCAAATTATAATATAACCAACCAACTTTTTCGTCTGACAGGTTTTGCGCATCGCTTCCCAATTATAGTTTAGTATCTAAGCCCTCAGGTTGGTTGCAAAGGAAACTTTGTATTTGTAAATATTTTAAATTTTTAACCAATTTTAATTAACTTTTACTTTTTTAGCTACAGAAGATGGAAACTATAGTTTCCGAAACGTTTAGCGCTACTGGATAAATGTATAAATGTATGTTTACATGGTGGTTCTTCTCTTCATCTATATATATATATTATGCAGAAAGGAGGGGCCAAAGGCGAACGCCCGCAAAAAATGCCCTACTCCATCACAGAAGAAGAGCCAAAATCAAGGTCCAAGGTTTTCAAGATGCTCTTGAAAGATTGGAGGACACAGACGGGGAAAGATGGATTGAAGACTGTTCCACAGTTGTCCGGTTGAGTAGATGAAAGAGTGAAAAAACCGATTAACTCTTGCATAGAGAAGACAGAAAATGAATGAGAATGTGTCGAAAGTGTGGTACTGCGTGCTCTTAAAAAAAAGGAGGCACGCAGTTGGAGTTCAAAAGAGCAGTGTCCGTTATAAGAGCGACAGTAAAGAGAGAGTGAGGCAACATTGCGGCGGAGAGAGTTGTAGATAGTAAGAGGCAAGGAATTGATGAGACAAAACGCCTTCCAACTCCATCCGGTCAAGTAAAGCCGTGTGGGTTAACCTACCACGCACGTGAAAAGCGCACTCCATACAGGGGTGGCCAAGACCCCTATACAGAGATAACAACTTAGTAGGGATGAAGAAACTGCGGAGCTGGTACAGCACACCTAAACTCTTCGAAGCTGTTTTAGAAAGTGAATATATGTGATCTTTCCAGAAAAGATCACAAGAAAATGAAACGCCAAGAATATTAAGAGAAGAGAAAGGATTGAATTGATTATTGTAGAAGATAAGGGGATAGTCGTGTGGAAGATTGTGACGAATAGACAGAACTTTGAAGGAACCGAGTTTTCTCTGCCCCAATCAGAGTGTAGAAAGATTAGAGGTCAGGTGCACCATAGCCATACGACGCGAATCAGTGACTATTCAGAGGGCCTTTTTGCGAAGCAGGTGAAGTGAAGGGTGGAATCATCGGCATAGGCATGGATAGGACAGGAAGTGCGACTTAATAGATCAGTGATAAATAAGAGGAAAAGAGTGGGTGACAGGACAGAACCCTGTGGAACTCCACTATTTAACAGCTTCAGGAGGAGAACAGTGGTCATCTACAACCGCAGCAATAGATCGGCCAAAAAGGAAAGCAGAGATGAAGTCACAGATACGATAGAAACCGATGGAAGGCAGTTTGGAAAATAAGAATTTGTGCCAGACTCCTTCAAAAACTTCTGATATGTCTAGCTCAATAGCAAAGGTTTCACCGAAATCTCGAAAGGAAGATGTGACCAAGAGTCAGAGAGACATGCAAAATCGACAGTAGAGCGTCCCTTGTGGAACCCATACTGACGATCTAAAAAAAGATCGTGAAAAGAGAGGTGCTTTAGAATCTTTCTATTAAGGATAAATTTAAAAACTTCAGAAAGACAACATATCAAAGCAATTGGATGATAGCTGAAGGGTTGAGAGCAGTCAACCTTCTTTGGAACAGGTGAACTTCCAGCAGGGAGGAAAAGTACCAGATGAAAGACAAAGACGAAAGAGATTGCCTCGGCAGGGTATCAACACTTAAGCACAGTTCTTGAGAACAACAGGACGGACACCATCAGGACCATACGCCTCCCTACAGTTGACAAAGAACATCTTTGGAGGAGAATCTAATTTCAGACGAAATTAAGTCGGAAAAGGAGATAGAAGAACAGCACCAGAATCGTTCAGGGTTGAATTAAAGGCGAAAGTCTGAGCGAAGAGTGGAAGAGCTTACCATTATCAGGAGAAGAGACGGCAACTGAACCGTCGGAATGGAAGAGAAGAGGAAAAGAAGGAAATAAAGTTGTTTGAGAGTCTTGGCTAGGTGCCAGAAAGAACAATAATAATTAAAATTAGATAGGTTTTCACATTTTTGTTTGATGAAGGAATTTCTGGCGAGGCGAAGAACAAACTTTGCACGATTCCGGACAGAAATATAAACCGAATAAGAGTCAGGAGTTGGAAGGCGACGGTATCTTTTGAAGGGCTTCTCTCTGTTGAGGGTAGCATTAGAACAAAGTTAAATTAAGTTTTTTTTTTTTTGGCATTAGTAGTAGGAACAGAATATGGAATGTACGCCTGCGTGCCCGAGAGAATCACCTCTGTGGTGCACTCAGCGCACTCGCAGCGTTCCTGGCCACGGAAGCAGTAATCATTCCATGGGAAATCAGAGAAGTACTGCCCAAGGGCCTCCCAATCAGCGGCGCCAAAGTGCTAAAGGTATCTCCTCTTGGGAGGATCCAAAGGCCGAACTGGAGCGATAGAACAGGAAACAGATAAGATTGTGGTCAGAGGAGCCCAAAGGCCCAAAGGAGAAAAAAGTTTGACAGTAAGGATGATGATGTAGTGAGAAATAAATACAGAATGTTGGGCCTGTCTCAAAGGCGATCGGGGATGAGAGTTGGGTGCTGTACAATTTGCTCTAGGTCATTCAGGATAGAGAAGTTGTAAGCTAGTTCACCAGGGATGTCAGTGAAATGGGAGGAAAGCTGGTGAACACTGAAATCTCCTAAAATGGAGATGTCAGCAAAAGGAGAGTGGGATAGAATGTATTCCACTTTGGAAGCGAGGTAATCAGAGTTTTGGATAGTCAGTAGAATTAAGAGAAAGGTAGGCAGTGCAGATGTATTTAGCTTGACATTAGCATGTAACCCGTAAGGCAGAGGGTGTAAAATTCGAAGGATTCATGTTCGGGAATACGAGAACAAATTCGGTCGTTGCGTACATACACGCAACATCCGCCTTTGGAATGAAATCGAGTAGAAAGAAAATAGGAGGGTACAGAAAAGGGGTTGCTGTCAGCAGTCCGAGACACACACTAGTTTCAGTTAGGAAGAAAAAGTGAGATTTAGTGGTGGTGGTGTGTTCAGCAGATTGAAAATTTCAGGAAAGGCCATGAATGTTACGAAAGTTTATGAAAAGTGAATCAGGCAGTCCTAGAACATCTCGAATAGGCAGTAGCAAAACCAGCCCCACTGCCCGGGTCTGCATTCCCGGTATCGGCAGCGGGAGAACCAGAATTGGGAACATTTATGGTCCCTGCCTCGTTTTTCTTTAATCTTGGAAAGATTGTGTAGTGCGTAAGATGCGTGTATAGTGAGGAATAGTGAGAGAAGCGTATATCTGAAAGCATGCTGGACTGCTCACAGGATAGATGAAACACGGAAAAAGATCAGCTAAGGCCAGTGACAGGAGAAACGGGAGTTCCAGCACTTCCCGTCTCCTGTCAAACATCATCCGCATCGTAATGCAAGAATAAAACAGAAGGGAAAAAATTTCGAAAAAAATTCGATAATAAACACATTTAGAGTTCGTGTGAAGTCTACGAATTCCACAAATCATTGTGTGGAATTAACTCCATATAACTTAAATACTCGGGAATGAATGTTCAATTTAATGTCTTTCTTGAAGTTCGGAAGTAATAATAATGACAAACCTAAAATAACCATGACTTTAGCGCCAAAGAAAAAGTGCTTCAAGCAGTAGCAGCAGCAGTAGTAGTAGTAGTATCACATTGTCGGGATCGCCGAAATTCCACGCTGTACCGAATTCCAACTAAATCATCAGATCTTATCAAATGGAAGACTGTATGAATCTTTTACAACAGGGTCATACAAATAAAACAGCAAATTTAACAATGTTCCTGAAATATTTACCTATAAGAAATGAAAGTTTGCTTTCTTTATTTTAAGAAACCTATGAGGCTAAAAATTAACTTTACAATACTTAATGAATGTCGTGATTCATTAACATTCTTTAAAGAATAATAAACTTTCTAGTATAAATTTCGGAAACGGACATAAAATAAATATGAACTACATTTATCAATATGAATGTGCAAACTCGTAACAACCTAGCTGAAATTTATGCTTTCTTCCAGAAATAATCTTTCTTCTTATAGTTGAGGATATAGTACAAGTACTTAATTCTTCTACACATGTCCGTGTATCTTTTGGGGTGGAATTCTTTTAGATTCTCTCCCATGAATTTCTTTCTCCTGATCAGCATTTGGAACTCGTTGCCTTTGAAACCTCTCAACCATGTTGGAACTTTGTAGCAAACGTCGGTCGGTCTCAAGTTACTCTCACCCAGAATATCTATGGAAAAAAATTAATATGACTAAGCCATCATCTTGTATTGATAATTTTTGAAGTAGGATAATACAGTTTCAATGTGATTAGTGAAGTGCCGCAAAATTTCCAGAAAATGACAAAATAAGCAATTGAAAACTTAAAAGCTACTTAAGATATGGAAATTTCAAATAAAAAAATATTCACAATTTATGGTCATAGAGAACCTGTACAAACTCGATTTGAAGATATTCGGTGATGATAGTAAGGGGGAAGGGAGGGGGGGAAGTGGGGATATTGAACTATGGGAAACAAAAAATCCTTCAGTGTGCCACAGGAAAATGGATGGGGTGCTTTCAGCCAGGAAATGTTGGGAAAAACCACTTTAAGGCCTCAGGGGGTTGCGTCCATTCATTTATGTAGTAAATTTAGAAAAAAGGACATTCACTATATAATGTATTAAATTATTAATGGACCACAAAAAATAATCATGTTGCTGATGGGAAAGTTATGATTGTGCAATTATTATACATGTATCCTTGTTGATAAAGGCGTTTTTAAGTTTTAATGTAAAAGTAACTCATTAACTTTATAATTTCTATAAGCTATTCTTTCTACAAAAATATACAGGGTGGCGCAAAAGTCACGCATCATAGGAATTTTCAGTGTTGACTATTATTATATTTTTCTTTTAGGTAGGGGATGGCTGCGAATTCAAATTCTGTAGGTACCGATTCATCGATTTCTAGTACCTGGTATTCCATGCATTAAAACCAAGCTCACCCTCTCGTCTATTGTTAATTTCGCAGCTATCCCCTACTTAAAAGAAAAAATATATGTATTATAATCAACACTGAAAATTCCTATGATGCGCGACTTTTGCACCAATTAAGGAGACTTAATACAGAAACACACGAAAGAAATAGCACTATTAAAGTATTGACATATTATAATAGGCTCTACACACTTCGCTAGAGTAAATGTAACTCATATAAAACTTAAACTTTAGGGTCTAGGGTTACCCTGTGCTTTATAAGAATAACCAATCGGCAAATATGTTTCATGCCAAGAATTTTTCCATCTGTTATTTCCCTTTCCATCCTTTTAAGGTACCTTCGATTCGCCAGTATCTATGTCTATGCCCACAGAAATAAAGCAGTATTGAATTTGTTTTTAAACTGACTAGATTCAATAGATTATGAGCATTTCTGATCATAACTATGTTACTTGTTTAAAGAAAAAAAAAGTTGCTCACAACAAAGATAAAGAAATACTTGAACATTGTATCAGATACATCAAATTAGTCTTTAGTCTAGGCTGGTTAAATAAACATATAGCCTTAATGATAAAACGGGGGGGGTCCAAAAAGAAACTGTGTAATGTCTTATAATAAGTGATGTATATATTTTCTCTGTAAAGTTCCTTTGAAGACTCAGATTTAATAATGCAATATCTTTTCCCTTCTCATAACTCATTGTAAGAACTGTCTATAAAACATTACTGTTATCATCACTTAGTATAAAACCATGATGAACTACAGTGTGTGTTTTATAACATGAACCAGTGGGTTCAATTCTGTTTGAAGGCAAGAAGAAAGCACTTTCAACAATAGCTTTAACTCTTACAAATTATTATTATTATTATTATTATTATTATTATTATTACTACTACAATGTAATACAATCACTCCAGCTTCATTTCTGAACATTGCAGAATTCAATCATACATAGGCTCATATGCTCCTTGTTCTTATTAGAAAGACCTACATGATCTATACATTTAATTAATAGCAAAACAATGCAATGCACAGAATGGATTACCATAGAGTACTTAGGCAACAGAGTACATAATGTAAAGTTTTTTGCTTCTCCCCTCCTCTACAATAGAAATGTTTACATAGAAAATAATATATACTTTTAATAATTACTTCTTATATGTTGTAAAATAAAAAAAATACTCTCTACGTAGTTTAAACATAAAACAGACTTTCTTTTAATTAAATATAGATCTATAGGTTACAGCAGAGGCCTTTCTCAGCTTTTATATTTCATATGAAAAGTATAGGAAAGTACATAGCCAATAATAAACAGTACTTCCTTAATGTTATGAAAATGAGGAAAAATATTTAGCATATTTGTAAAACTAACAAAAGACCTTAAATTAATTAATGTTAGGCTTAGGCCCTGGAGCAGTGTTTCTCAACTTTTTTGTGCTGGTGACCCATTTTTGACAAAAAAAAAATTTAGCAACTCCCCTTCCTTCAATGATGCAGCACATATACTTGAAATGCAAAAAACAGCTCCAGGACTATTTCCCATGTAATGATGGAAAGCTTGGTAAGAGGTGGACACTTAATCCATTCAATAAAAGGGTAGTAAATTCTGCTGAACTTGCGGGACACCTACACAATAAATTAATCAAACTTTCTTCTGGCAAAACTGTACATACAGTTTACATTTCCATTAGAAGATTTAGGTACATTTTGGATAGCATGAAAAAGTGAGTATCCAGAACTGGTGTTCTCAAACACTGAAAGTTTTAAAGTTTTAATTCCAATTGTAACCACATACTTATGCAAATTAGGATTCTCATCAATTGGTGCAATGAAACTGACTGACTGACTGTGTTACTTTGTGTTCAGTCAATTCAACCAAATATAAGATTAATAAATGCAAAACAGGCACAGATATATCATTGAAAGACATAGACTAATGGTTATGAAGATTATGACTGTGACATTACACAAGTTTTACATATTTTAATAATTTTCACTGGAAAAATAAACATCAATTTTCCATGTAGGCTAACTAATTAAGCACCAAGACCCTCCTGAGCTGCTTCTGCAACCCCCAGGTTAAGAAACATTGTCTAAGAATATATCTAATACAGTATTTTCAACTCTCTTCTATATTTTTAATAAGGTAGTTAGCAGGACCATTTCCTGGCATAAGCAGACTAAGCAGCCGCTTAAGGCCCCGCTGCTACTAGGGGGCCCCTAGACAGGCTCCCAGGTCATAGCTCAGTGGGCAAGAATAGGAATATAGCTGAAGTTATTATTAATATTATTGTTATTATCCTTATTATTATTATTGTCATATTAATTAAAGTTTTTGTATGAGACAAATGTGATAAAATGGAGACAAATGAAACATTTTGATCATTATGTGTAAATAACTATTGTGAGATCTTATTTCTATATTATTTAACTTTATTCTTACTATATGCTTATACTTTCCTAAATGCTTAATTTTTCTAGTATTGTAAAATATTATTATTATTATCATTATTATTATCATGATTATTATTATTTAACAGATTAGTTGTGGTTAACTAGATGTGACTTCGTGCATCTTGGAAAATGAAACGACATTATCCATCAGGAGCTAAAAAACAGAAAAAGAAGAAAATAGAGGAGGAGAAGCTTTCCAATAGCATAGGTGAGATGTGCCACTTATATATTCTTATGATTACAGTTCAGGCAACTACGTTAGGTACACCATCAAGCTAGGCAAGTGCTCAGGAATCGTGTAGAGTAAGCTAGTCTCTGTAACATTTATAATATTTATAATATTTCGAAATGTGAAATTTAATGGATCACATCACCTCAAATTCTGTTCACACAGATCAATTATCAAACAAGATAAGAAAGAGTATTTTAGCAAAAATTAACAGAATATGTAATGTTATGTTCTTCTCAGGAGCACTACTGAAATATTTAGAAAAGCCATCCTCAGCAAAGCCTGATGAGCATCATGAGCCAACAGCAGGACCATCCTCTATGCAACCTCAAACACCAGTAGAAGTAGAGCCTGATGAATCAAAAAGTGGCCCATCTTCTGTTCAGCTTCAAACACCACACACAGGCATTTCTACTGAGCAACAAGAACCAAGATCTGCTCCATCGCTTGATCCGTATGAGACTGGCCAGTTGTCCTGTCAGATGCCTTGAAGACAGATCTGGTGTCTCGAGGACCATTTCAAATCAGTCCAGATTTCACATTCCCTAAAAGAGAGGACAGTAGCATTCATCACCATTACATGTACAGAACATTAATTAATGGAGAAAAAATAAAGTGAAGCTGGCTGATGTACTCTAGAAGGAATGATGCTCTTTATTGCTTCTGCTGCAAGGTGTTTTCAAGAAGTCGTACAAACTAATTACGGATGGACTTTCAGACTGGATAAACGTTGGTTCGCTTCTGAAAGGCCATGAAAATAGTTCAGGACATGCAGATAACATGGCAACATGGAAGGATCTGGAACTGCGGCTAAAAACTGGGAGGACCATTGACCAAACTGAAATGTCATTAATGGAGGCAGAGCGAAGACGCTGGTGAGATGTTCTCACACGTCTTGTAAGTATAATCCAATCATTGGCAGAGAAAAACCTTGCTTTCAGGAGGTCTTCCTCTACATTGTATAATTGAGACAATGGCAACTTCGTGAAGGAGGTTGAGCTGCTTGCCAAATTTGATCCAGTGATGAAACAACACATCAGCAGAGTCAAAAGTGGCCAATATAGTCATCCAAGTTACCTAGGAAACATCATTTAAAATGAGCTCATTGGGTCCATTAGTGGGAAGATCTTGAATGCCATTGTTGCAGAAATAAAACAAGCTAAATATTACTCACTCATTTTAGACTGCACTCCAGACATAAGCCACCAAGAACAGATGTCAATTATTATCAGAACTGTTAAAATGGGTGAAGTACCAGAAATAAAAGAATACTTCTTGGCTTTCTTGAGGCTTCAGAAAGTACAGGCCTGGGTTTATCAGTTCTGATTCTGAAGAGACTAGATGAACTGAATATTCACTTTGATGACTGCAGAGGACAGTCATATGACAATGGAGCGAACATGAAGGGCAAGAACAAAGGTGTTTAGGCAAGGTTATTAGAGAAGAACTGTCATGCACTCTATGTTCCACGTGGGGTTCACACTCTGAATCTTGTAGTGGCTGATGCAGCTAAAGCTTCCACAGATGCCATCAGCTTCTTTGGCAACATACAAAAATTGTACAACCTTTTTGCAGCAGCTACACAGAGATGGACAATCCTAAAGAAGCACGTGAACATAACACTCAAGCCTTGGAGTGAAACCAGGTGGGAGAGCCGGCTTAAGAGCATTGAGGCTGTGCAATACCAGAGCCACAACACCAGAAGCCCTGTTGGAAGTCAGAAACAATGCCACAGATGCCATAGCCAGGACTGAAGCACAAGCACTTGCAGAGGAGGTAGGGTCTTATCCAGGGGTGCAGTGCTGCCGGAGCGCCGCTCCGGCACCTCTGCAAGAGGAAGTTTGGAGGAATTACCATAACAAGCAACAAAAAAATTGTCTCCATTAATTATAATTATCAACAGTTTCTTACTAGTCTCGTGAACAATTTGCAGCACCGTATGTTCACGACAACATCCATGAAAGGTTCTCAAACTTCTGAACCTCAAAGTATGTATAAATCAGGGCTGTGGAGTCGGCACATAAAAAACCGACTCCGACTCCTCAATTTTTTTGTCTATCCAACTTCGAAGGTATATTAATTCTAAATCTGCTATGATGATAATTACACAAGAGACATTTCATCACCACCACGTGAATCATCATCATCTGTGGTCATTGTTACGGTAACTTTGTCTGTGGTAAAGTATCTTGTAAGTGGTGCTTGTCGTTCAGTAGATTTCTGATCTTTTGTTAACTTTGAAGTAGTTGCAAGGTTTTTATTACTATCTTTCTCAATGACAACTTCTAAAATTTTGGGATGGAAACACTGCAAATGTCTTTTCAAATTTGATGCTCTGGTTGGTGCATTTTTATTAGAGCCAGTAAAACCACTGATTTTTGCTTCACATAATTTTTCATCATCATCATCTTCTATCATACACTGACACACGAAATGTTTCCCATCTGTGGTTATTGTAAAATATTCAAAAACTGCAAACTTTGTTAGAAGTGTCTTTGCCATTGTGAAAGGGGTTTTAGACTTGAAAGTTAAAAACTTATGAAATTTAGAAAGAACTCGAAATTAAATAAGCATTAAAAATAAAAAATATTATCTGAAAAGAAAAAATGAATTAATGGCATTAGTGTCTGAAATGGAAAACATTGTGTTTATTATTTAAGTGGTTTAACCACCATAGCTGCCAGTGATATCACACACAAAAACATTTTATTAAAATTTATATTGAGGTCGGAATCGGAGTCAGTACATTTTTACCGACTCTGACTCCAGCACCACCAAAATTGCTTCTGACTCCGACTCCGACTCCACAGCCCTGGTATAAATCACTGCTAAATGAAATGTATATCCTTGAAAAAGACTACTGGCCTGATGAAATACCACCTAATTACGGAGAAGCTGAAATCTCATCTCTCTGTAAGAGGTTTAAGCTTTCTTCTTACTCTGTACTAAATGCCTTTAGAGACTATGTGGAAGATCATGGGCGCCGCATCCCCCAAGATTTACACCCATTATTGAGCTGTTCACAAGTTATTCCTATTAGTACTGCTGAGTGTGAGAGGGGATTCAGTCACATGAACTTGATAACAACAACAACACGCTCAAGAATTCTCATAAATCATGTATCAGCGCTTATGTTTGTTAAACTACATGGACCTCCTCTAGTTCAGTGGAATCCTGAGCCATATGCCATATCATGGCTGTGGTACCACAGATCGGCAGATGACACCAGGACAAGAGTTGCTTCAGACCCCGAAACATATCACGCCTGACCCTTTGTGGAAATTATTGTGAAACTTCCCACTGGTGGTATTTGGTAAGCACTAAGTAGTTTTAACTTCTTAAATTGATAAAATACATGATTGCTCTTTTTTCTTTATTTGCTTGATAATTATATTTATTTTATGATAATTAGTGAGTGCAAACACGAAATACTTAGTCATCGTGTGGCATATATAGAAACAGGATAGGAAATGGCAGGCTTTTGTCAGGCCCACCAGAGCTCCAGCACCTATAAAATTGGCACTGCACCCCTGGTCTTATCACTTTCAGATTTGCACAGTAGTATGGTATGACATTCTTCATGCAGTTAACCATGTGAGCAAACTTTGGCAGTCTCCCTCAATTCAGTTTGATGTGGTAGTCAACCTCCTCACAAAAACAAAAGACTCACTCACCAGCTACAGAAACACAGGTTTTGTTGCAGCACAAGTCATAGCTAGGGACATATGTGAGGAAATGAATGTGGAGGCTGTGCTGAAGGAGAAGAGGCTCAGATCCACAAAAAAGCACTTTCTTACGAAGCTCCTGAAGAACCATTTACAGAAGCCTTAAAGAGGCTGGAAGTCAAATTTTTTAATGTGGTGGTGGATTGTGCCATCAGGTCAATAAATGAGAGATTCAAAACATTAGATGATGTGAGGGACATATTTTGGGTTCTCCTAAACTTCACCACAATGAACAAGGAAGACTTGTCCTGCAAGTGTGAAAAGCTCTCTAAGATACTGAGCTCTGGAGCTGACTGATATTGATGGAAGAGAACTGGCACTCTAAATTAAGAACTTGCCAACTTTACTTTCACACAACATGACTGCATTAGAGCTTCTCTCCTTGATTCATCAGAAGCAACTGGAGGAACTATACCCCAATCTCTGGGTTGCACTAAGAATTGCCTGCACTCTACCTGTGACAGTAGCGTCAGCCAAGAGGAGCTTCTCTAAGATGAAGCTAATCAAGAACTACCTCAGATCATCAATGGGGCAGGATCGCCTCAGTGGCTTTGGCATCATAAGCATCAACCAGGATGTTGGCAGAGAGATTTCATATGATGATGTTATTGATGATTTCACCCAGAAAAAATCTAGGAGGCAAAAATTTTGAAGATACAAACTGTTCTGAATAACTGTTAGCTATTACACGATTGTATCGTAGAGTTAGTAATTGTTTGGTAGTTGATAACTGCATTATTTTTTTATACATAGTTCTGTGTCATTTATTCTAAATAATGTATAAGCTAATTTTCAGGAATTTCATGAAGAATATTTTTTCTGTTTGTCTTCTGAAAGTACATATTTGTTGTTTTGGACATAAATGTTTCATAATTGTTTTTTATTAACATAGCCATTTTTTGTGTGTGTGTGCTGAGGTGATGTAGTAAGGCATGAGTTGGTGGATGGAGGGGTGGGGCCTCAAATGGGTATACTGCTTAGGGCCCTCTAATGGCTAGAAATGGCCCTGGTAGTTAGTAGCAATCATGGACAAGAAAGAATGCTACATTCAAAATCCCAAACATACCATGATAGGCTATATTGATATGTAATTAATAAATGTCTGTAGTGAAATTAATTGTACAATGTACTGTAAGCCTATCAGGGCTGTGGAGTCGGCACATAAAAAACAGACTCCGACTCCTCAATTTTTTGTCTATCCGACTCCGACTCCGAAGGTATATTAATTCTAAATCTGCTATGATGATAATTACACAAGAGGCATTTCATCACCACCACGTGAAGCATCATCATCTGTGGTCATTGTTACGGTAACTTTGTCTGTAGTAAAGAATCTTGTAAGTGGTGCTTGTCATTCAGTAGATTTCTGATCTTTTGTTAACTTTGAAGTAGTTGGAAGGTTTTTATTACTATCTTTCTCAATGACAACTTCTAAAATTTTGGGATGGAAACACTGCAAATGTCTTTTCAAATTTGATGCTCTGGTTGGTGCATTTTTATCAGAGCCAGTAAAACCACTGATTTTTGCTTCACATAATTTTTCGTCATCATCATCATCTATCATACACTGACACACGAAATGTTTCCCATCTGTGGTTATTGTAAAATATTAAAAAACTGCAAACTTTGTTAGAAGTGTCTTTGCCATTGTGAAAGGGGTTTTAGACTTGAAAGTTAAAAACTTATGAAATTTAGAAAGAACTCGAAATTAAATAAGCATTAAAAATAAAAAATATTATCTGAAAAGAAAAAATGAATTAATGGCATTAGTGTCTGAAATGGAAAAACATTGTGTTTATTATTTAAGTGGTTTAACCACCATAGCTGCCAGTGATATCACACACAAAAACATATTTTATTAAAATTTATATTGAGGTCGGAGTCGGTACATTTTTACCGACTCCGACTCCAGCACCACCAAAATTGCTTCCGACTCCGACTCCACAGCCCTGAAGCCTATATACAATTTAGGGTGGGTCAAAACAAGTTTTTTTGGCTTTATTTAAAAATGACACTATGTGAGGGTTTTCATTTGGGTTAATAAATAACATATCAAAAGTTGAACTATGTGACCCCCTGTACCCCTCGCACATAGTCCCCCCTTTTCCCCAACTCTTCTAGCTGAGATTTCATAATAAGCTTTGAAACTATTCTGAACATCATTTTAAGATATGTTAAAAATAAGTTAGAGGACCTTATTTAAATCAAATGGGTATCTTCTTTATTTATGGATACTTTTTTTGTTTTATGCAGGGTTGCCAGATTGGCTAGTTTGTAGCCAAATTTCACAAATGTGCAAAAAAACTGACAACCCTAATTTTTTGAGTACTTTTTGCAGAAAATTATATTATTTTATTTCAAACTATTGGTTTTAAAGTTGATTATTGGTTATTAAGTCAAATTAATCATGACAATAAGAAAAAAGTCATGAAATGCAGCCTTTAAAGCACACCACACACACACCTATATATATATATATATATAATATATACACACACACACACACAGAGGAAGATGATTGTAGTGTCCCATCCAGTTCCAGGCCAGTGGGACACTATATCTGTAGGATGGCTTTTGTCTCAAGAGAAAGTTATGAAAAAGAAATTTTAAAAGTTTTATATGTATTATAATCTTTATTAATTAATTCATATTTAAAACACATTTTAAAATGAACATATGAAAATAAAGTTGCACATTAAACATTGCATCAAGTGTTGCCTGCACTTGCTTTGTTTCCCCATTCTTCCTTAGCTGTTCCTCCACATCTCTTAGATTAAGGCGACCTTCAGATATTTCAATTCCTTCCAAAGCTGAAAATCGTTGAAGGACTAAGTGCATCAACGACTTCCTTTGTTGAAGGTGGGTTCTCTCCTTTATTGTCCTCTTCTTCGATGTCCATTTTTGGGATTCTTTCATCCTTTTCCATTCTCACTTCTTTATTAACCTTTATTGTTAATAAAATAAATATATTTGTTTCAATTTATAATGATATGAATAATTGTGAAGCTCGACTATTTATTTTATTTAATTTGGCCCTCAAGCTTTAGGCTTTACTGGACTTTTATTAAAAATAAGCAGCTAGTTGTTATAAATTAATAATAATAAATAAATAAGTAAATAAGTATTATTAATAGTTAAAACATGTATTACAATATTAATGGACAATATTAAACAATATTAGTGGACATTACTCCTAGATTTTTGTTAGTATGCCATTATTAATCGGGATTTCAACTTGGTTTTAAACAAATTTACATTCACAATATTTTTTATATTGGCATGCAAGTCATTCCATAGTTTCAATCCAATTCTTTTATCAACTCTTCATCACTGAGTTCTCCATGGGTCTGCACCTCTTTTTCCACATCAAGAAGTTGTTTAAAAGACTCCATGCTTAAGTGCTCTGGAATTGTACCACCATCTAATGGATCAACAGTGACATCAGTTGCATCATTTCAATCATCTACAGCCTGCAACTGGAAGCCTCCTTTTCTGAAACAATTTACGATAATCTCTGTTTGCACCAGTTTCCATGCTTCAGCAATGATGGTGACTGCTGTCAGAAGATCAATTTTCTTTTTTAGTTCTTCAAATGAAACATTTGGATCTGTGTCAATTTTATCTATAATGTACTGAAGCAGTATGGAATGGTAGTGAGCCTTGAGGTTCCTGATGATTCCCATGTCCATTGGCTGCATAACAGATAATGTGTTTAGGGGAAGAAACTCAAGCTTTATGTTTTGCAGGGAAACATCTGCAGGGTGAGTTGCACAATTGTTCATAAGTGAGCATATTTTTCTCTTCTTTTTTGCGAGTTCCTTATCCCATTTGTGAAGTCATGGCTCAAATATGTTTCCTGTCATCCATGCATTTATGGAACTGTCGTAAGAGACAGGGAGCTTTGTCAAATCTTTAGGAAAGCAACATGGATGCTTAGCTTTTCCTATCACAAACAAGGGCTTTTTTTCATATCCTGTCATGTTTGCACAGACAAGGATTGTGATGTGATTCTTAGGCAGCTTTCCTTCTTCCACCTTTGAACCACATTCAATGTAGCCACAAGAGTTGAGAAATTTGAAGAAAAGTGCCATTTCATCAGCATTGAAAATGTCCTCTTGCTTATAAGATTCAAGAATTGCTGGCAGTTTTTCACTAAGCCATTGTTCTGATCAGGGCTGTGGAGTCAGAGTCAATTTTGGTGCTGCTGGAGTCGGAGTCAGTAAAAATGTACCGACTCCGACCTCAATATAAATTTTAATAAAATATGTTTTTGTGTGTGATATCACTGGCAGCTATGGTGGTTAAACCACTTAAATAATAAACACAATGTTTTCCATTTCAGACACTAATGCCATTAATTCATTTTTTCTTTTCAGATAATATTTTTTATTTTTAATGCTTATTTAATTTCGAGTTCTTTCTAAATTTCATAAGTTTTTAACTTTCAAGTCTAAAACCCCTTTCACAATGGCAAAGACACTTCCAACAAAGTCTGCAGTTTTTGAATATTTTACAATAACCACAGATGGGAAACATTTCGTGTGTCAGTGTATGATAGATGATGATGGTGAAAAATTATGTGAAGCATGTCTTCCTAGAAGACATTGATAATCCCAATGTTTCACTAACTGAAATTCAATGGAGGGAGGTTACACAATTAGAAGCTCTGCTTGCTCACCCTTATACTGTCACCAAAAAGTTGCAAGCAGAGGATTTAACTCCTGGTACATTCCTATGGGAATGGAAAAATTTATTATTTCATCTATCCCAAACTGGAGGATTAATTGCTGATGGAATTGTATCCTCAATGAAGAAAAGAGAGGGTCTGCTACTGGAAAATGAGATCTTATTAGCTGCTGTCTACATAGATCCAATGAACTAAATTTTGTTGACCGAAGAACAAATTGCTAAAGCAAAAGAGGCCCTCTGCGAGGTTGCAATTCGCATAAAAGGGCTATTACCTGAAAATCCTGAACCACAGGATGAAGATATGAGTAGTAAGTCCCTCTCATCCTCTTCAAATGATGAAGAATTAGACTTTCAAAAATATTTAGATAAAATTGAACGCTCAAAAGCAAAGCGTCACCGCTTAAACGTGCATAGGCAACCTTTTGATGTTAAACTAATGAAATTTAAGAGAGATTTTTTTGATGGCCTAAAAGAAGTGGAAAAATATGATCACTCATCTAAACTGACAATACAAGAAGTCATCCCCGCATATCCAGAGATTTTAAGAGATACAGCTATGATAGTAACAGCCATGCCACCCACTCAGGTCAGTGTGGAGAGACTGTTTTCAGCACTGAAAATAATTAAATCAGATTTAAGGGCTTCAATGAAAGAGGATCTGGCAGAAGCAATTCTGTTCCTAAGAACAAGTTATTCATAAATTTTAGATTTTCACCCTTGGCCTTAGTTTAATAAATTTTGCAGGAATACTTTTATATTTTTCATTGCATTTAATGAAATTTTTATTTTGTCATAGTCTTAAATTTAATTTTTTTCTTGTTTTATGCTCAATGACTTTTGTTTTTTCATAAATAAAAAATTAAAAAAAGCCATAATGGCATCGCTACAACCATTAGACTCAAACTTTGCAGGTTATAGGTTTAAAAAGTAGCCTGATGATTCACGTGGTGGTGATGAAATGCCTCTTGTGTAATTATCATCATCAGCAGATTTAGAATTAATATACCTTCGGAGTTGGAGTTGGATAGACAAAAAATTGAGGAGTCGGAGTCAGTTTTTTATGTGCCGACTCCACAGCCCTGGTTCTGATGCCATAACATCTGCAGATTTTTTCACTCTGTGTTTAACTGAGTTTAATCTGATTTAATTTCCATCATGTGAACCACCCATCATTTGGCTGAAAACCTTCGATTTTCATAGTTTGGGCAAGATATGCAGCCTTTTGACGAAACAAAACCCCACTTGGAAGAATGCCTCGTGCCCACTTTTCCCTGAACCATAGAAAAAGAACTTCAAGCTCTGAAAATTTGCCTGAACAATTTTGCTTCTCATTGGTGTTTCCTTGTCCACTCTGAAACTGAATCTCAAGATCACTTCTTTGCTTCCAAATATACTAATTCTCATTTCTGTAACTGATGAAAGAATTTGACTGTAATGTAAAACTTACGTTCCAACTTGGTTGGCACACCCATCTTGACAATTTTGTAATTGCTTTTTAGTTTCCATTTCCTTGCATAAAAATTTCAAAACAGGCCAATCATAGAGGGATTACTGTACTAGGTTAATTTTCAGCTTTAGTGGGGGGAGCTAAGTTTGGCCCTATGACAAAGGTAATAAATTTTCAAAGTAAATTCTATTATAACTCACCAATATAATCATTTCTTCCATACAAGGCTTCCTCCTGTGACCACCTATTGGGAGGTTGGAAGGTCTTCATTGGCAATTTATTAAATGTTTCATCACGTGGCAATAAACCTAAAAAAATTTAATTTAATTCTAATTGTACACTTTAATAAGTTTTCAGGTGCAAAGACCTTGCCAGCCTAAATAATAAAGGTTTATTGTATTTAGAACAGACTACTATGACAGTCTTTTTAAAAATCCTGCTTTAAAATTTTTTATGAAAAATCATCCTGCTTTTTCATTCAAAATAAAAATACAAACTAGGCTTAAGTTTAATGACTAAAATTAGCCAAATTAAAAAGCTTAGACTTCAGACCCCAGTTCAAAAAATGATTACCTACACTGGTATGCATCAATTTTGCTGTCAAGGGTTTTGTAAGTGATTATTATAGTGTGTTTCCTGCTGATTTCGAATCTGCAATCCGTTTTTCTCAATCAGCTCAGGTTATCCAGCTATGGCCTCATAAGTAAAATAGAAGTTTTCGTGATTTTGTCAAAGTGGAATTGGAACAGTAACATCTATCATCACTTGTTTCACTTGTATAATATCTTTTTTTACTTTTCAGGCATATAGATAAAATATTTCATAATGAATAGAGCGTGTAAAAATGATCCCAATAGATTCTGCTACATATGTGGGACGGTTACCATACCAAATAACCAGTCCCAAATCACTAAATTTGTGAAGACAATGTATAGAGCATACTTTGGAATTAAGCTAGGGGACCAGGACAAAAATTTCACCCCTCATATGTGCTGCAAGACGTGCATTGAAAATTTGAGAAGATGGAGCAAAGGCAGAGCGAAATCTTTGCCTTTTGGAATTCCCATGATTTGGAGAGAAGGAAAGGATCACGTGACAGATTGCTATTTCTGCATGACAAACCTCCAAGGTGGGCTTATAAATTTATTTTTCTTAAATATTTTGAAATCCTCGTATGAAACTTGACATAATATTCACCATAATGTAATATTCACCATATATAGCAGAATATTTACCATAATGGTAATCATACATTTACATATACATATTGTTATAGAAAATACATTTACACATACATATTGTTATACAAGTTACATTTACATATACAATGATTGTATATTTTCTTTCTTTTTCATTCATATTGTCCCCGAAGGGACAATATGAATGAAAAAGAAAGAAAATATACAGACTCCATCGACCTATTTCATATCTTACAGACCGCAGCCTTCCCTCACGAGCCGCCACTGTCTGAATGCTTCTTCTATTTCATATGCAAGTTTTATATCCATGTTTCTGTGTTTCTATTTTCAGGAGTTAACAAGAAGAATAAACACATTGTTGTATACCCTGACATTCCTTCTGCTATGAGACCTGTACCCCATGGTCCTGGAATTCCAATACCCGACCCACCTCAAACCCTGGACTTCGATGATTCTGATGATGAATCAATGACCAATGCCAATGACTAGTCCCAGTCGTATACACCTCAAAATACCGCTTCAAATGAGTCGAGGCCTCTCAACCAGGCCAAACTTAATGATCTTACCAGGGATTTAGGACTTTCCAAATTAGCTGCCAAGATCTTGGGCTCACGACTTCGAGAGGACAACTTGCTGGCTCCGGGAACAACATTCTCCTGGTATAGGAAATGAGAGGAAGAATTCCGCAAGTTTTTTGCAGTGCACGAAAATACCTCTTCCTTAGTGTACTGCTGCAATGTTGAGGGGCTAATCGAATCCTTGGGCCTGCCATATAACACATCAGAATGGAGGCTATTTATAGACTCGTCTAAACAAAGTTTGAAAGCAGTACTTTCTCAACATTGGGAATAGGGGTGCATCAGTCCCTGTAGCACATTCCGTACAACTTACTGAGAGCTACGATAACATGAAAATTTTACTGGATGCTCTCGTATACGACCAACATAACTGGAGGATCTGTGGAGATTTGAAGGTAATACTAATATCATAAGTAAACTATTGCTATTGACTATGTTGTTTTTCCAAAGGTTATTTGAGAGCGTATAAGAACACTTAACTTTCCCACAGAAGTGATACAGTCCAATGCATAGATTTTTTTATCTGATAGAACAAATTCTCTAAATTCTTTAAATATTTTCATTTTTTTTCAGATTGTGGCATTTGTATTGGGAATGCAAGGGGGATACACGAAATACCCATGTTTCCTCTGCAAATGGGATAGCTGAGCAGATGAGAAGCACTATGCACAGCGTGAATGGGCATCCAGAGAGAATTTTGAACCTGGGTCGCATAATGTCGTTTCAGTGCCCCTTGTACCACCAACAAAAATTTTGCTCCCACCACTTCATATTAAGCTGGGCTTGATGAAAAATTTCATCAAATCAATGAATAAGGAGGGTTCAGCATTCCGATATCTCGAGAGTAAATTTCCTCATATATCTGATGCTAAACTGAATGCTGGGGTTTTTGATGGTCCTCAAATTCGAACTTTGATCAAGGATATTCAGTTTGAAAATGCAATGACTCCAACTGAGAAGAATGCCTGGCAGGCATTCAAATCAGTTGTCACTGATTTTCTTGGCAAGCGTAGAAGTCCAGAATACGAGTCCGTTGTCGAAAACTTGATGGAAGCTTTCAAAGCTCATGGGTCGCGCATGTCCATAAAAATGCACTTTTTGTGGTCCCACTTGGACTATTTTCCTGAAAATTGCGGGGATTATAGTGAGGAACAGGGTGAATGATTTCACCAAGATATCAAAATAATGGAAGAGAGGTACCAGGGAAACTGGGATATCAATATGCTGGCGGACTATTGCTGGTGTTTGAAGCGAGACGTGCCCGAAGAAAAACACAGATGGAAAGCCAAAAAAAACTTCATTGCTTCCTCAATAAACTTTTTTCCATATTCATTGTATGAATAAAAGTATTTATTCACACAATGTTTTCATTTTTCACGAGTGTTCTTATAATATTACTCATATCTACAGTGTTTAAGCTAAAAAAAATAAATAAATTTGGGGATAAAATTGGACTTATAATAAATGGCCAATAGAGAAAAAACCTGACCTGATTGAGGAAAACCAATGTCATTTTCAAATTCAGCATGGTCAAATTATATAATATGAGTTGAAAAAACCCTCACAGCAGACAAAGAAATTTCATATGCATACCAGTGCTATCAATCTCATCATGCTTAATAAATGAAAATCTGAAAAATTGGGCCTACTGTAATGTACTTAACATATAATGGAATGATGATAAAAAGCTTACCAATAAGTTACTATATAATTACTATCTCAACTTGTTTCATTTGATATTATTTAATCTTACCATGTGTAAGTATTTTATCTTTATAACCCAATCTATGTAGTGGTCCACGTTCAATTTTGTCCTTGTGATACCGAAATCTTACACTTGATACTAATGGCATCCATCCTTGGTCTGCGCCGAGTTTTAAAAATGAATTGGCTTGGAATTTTGCAATAAATGACATCATGAATTATGATCCTAAGAAATCTATATAACAGCCAAGTAGGCTCCAACAGTTAAATGGATTACCAGTAATCCTTAACTAAGAAAAATTATAGAATAAAAACCCTGCTTAATTACTGCAAGTTCACTGAAAATACTTTTAAGTAATAAGCCCCATACCCTCTCATTCATGCAATTAGAACATATGAAACAAGGATAATGCAAAGCCACCATGGCCTTTCTTGGTTATTCATATCCAAAAGGTTTCTGAAACCACTCTTCAGTCCATGAGACAGTACCATTCAGTCATGCAAGAACCCCAACTATTCACAAGATTCCCTTTTTCACTTGTCATAAATTGATCTCAATTATATCTCCATCCACTGGATTCTATTATTAGGAATCAGGACAATGAATTTTGTAATAAGGGAAGGAAAACTTGTAGAAGAACATGTATTCCAGGAGGTAATATTTCTAAGGTCAATAAGGTAGTGAAGAAGTTGCCTGAAAACTAAGGTAATATTATAATTCCTGTATGTATAAATGATTTAAAAAGCAAGGAATAAACATGGTAGAGTTAAGATGAACAGAAATTCAGTAGTAGTTAAACATAGGTACAGAGAATTCATAAAAACTTTTAAAAAGCACATAGGTAGCAAGTGTTATGTAGTGGTCATTTTACCAAGGGATGGGGTAAACAGAGTTTACAAGTAGAATTTTAATCTTAAATGATAAAGTTAGGATGCTTTGTAGTGAAGGAGTGGAGTTCATAAATTTGTGGGATAATTTTTATGAAAGGAGGGAGGCTTTACAGTAAGGCTGGATTACATCTTAGTAGAAAGGGAACTGCTTTATATGGGAGACTTCTAGAGGAAAATGCGAGTTCTTTGGGGGTTTTAAAAGATAACTCTAGATCAACAGAGGCCATGGAGCATCAGGATATAGATAAAGTAAAAACTGTTAGAAAATATAAATTATGTCAGAAATAGGCATAACTATCTAACCAAAAGTAGGATACTAGTTAAAACTGAGGGGTTGAAGCATTTTTATACAAAGGCATGGAGTCTTAGGAATAAGAAAAATGAATTATCTAGTTATATGATTAGTGAGGCAGCATTCAATGACACTAGAGCAGAATACGAGTTAAATAATTATGCAATGTATATTTATCAGAGAATGGATAGGCAAGAGGGTAGTTTTGTCTTAATACATTAAGAATAATTTAACTTCAGTTCAGAATGATAGTATTAAATTAAACAATAGGGTAGAATCAATTTGGGTTGATATTTGTGTTTCAGACAAGGAGTATATTCAGACAGGTGCATTTTACAGACCTCCAAACCAAACACAGGAAGTTCATGAAGTATGGTTTAATAAATAAATAAAAGTTGTAGTGCTAGAACATTAATTATGGGAGAGTTCAACCTGTCTCATATTGACTTGAGCCTTTTAGAAGGATATAATAATGCAACTTATAGACAAACCAACTAGGGATCAAGCAATCTTAGATCTGGTTCTTTACAATGATCATGAGCTTATTAGGGAGCTTGCAATGGGGGAGGCATTAAAAAAAAAATCTTTATTGTGGATCATTCACAATCCATAGCCACTTAACCTAACATACAAGTTGTTATTACACGAGACATCTTATAACACTTATTATAACACAACTTAATATGCATATATAATCTTTGCTACATTACAAAAATAAGGTATTGTAAACCAGCAGTTGTCTGAACCAAGACTGCTATATAGGTGAGAGATACACAGTATCTGAAGACAGGACATTGTACAATAACACATTAGAGCTGTTTTGGGACACTAGTAATGAAATTATATATATATTCTTCCAGATTAACATTTGGCTGGTAGGTAGGTTACACGTAGTAAACATAAGACTGGCACTGCACCATTTTGGTTCCCTACATAGCATACAAAAAATATTATTATAAGCAACAGAGAGTTTATTCACAGCAGTTTTTGTATAGTTCCACTACAGATGAGATGTACATACACAATGCAGTACAGTAAGTTCTAAGAAGATAAGTTTTAACTGATTCTGCACACACACCAAATTTCCTTACTAGCATGTTACCTTGTACATACAGCTTTTTACATTGCTTCTCAATATCAAGTTCATCTCGCAGCTCATGAGTAATTACATGACCTAAGTATTTACATGCATCTTTGACAGGTATAGTCTGACCATTCACTTCAAAAGACCCACATGATACATGTTTCAGTAGATTATACCTAAAAATCAAAATACAACTCTTTGCCCCATTATAGGTGGTCATTTTCTATACCATATTGTTCACATATCTCTAATAATACTCCCAGCCCATGGGAAGAGGGTGACAGAATTAGGAAATAGTGATCATTTGATAATACGTTTTAAGATAGAATTAAATAGAGATCTAGTCAAGAATGACTAGCTAAGTCCCTTGCTTCTCAAAGGGTGACTACAATAAATTTCAGAGTTTTTAGGCTCAGTAAAGTGGAATAATGAATTTGCCAATCAAAATGCTATTGAGATGTGGGCTAGATTCAAAGAAATTTTTGAGGATGTACAATGTAGGTGCATTCCTTTCAGAACTGTTAGGAATAACAGGATTAGGAAAACTTTGTGGTGCAATAGGGAAATAGCTAAAATGATTAACAACAAAAAAAAAAAGGCATTCAGGGACTTTAAAGGCAGTGATAGTATTTTGGACTTGGATAATTATAGGCAGTTAAGAAATAAGCTAAACAGTTTGATGAGGAAGAGCAACAGGCATAGGGTAGTGAAATAAATCTAGCTAGAAATAGTAATAAAGATACAAAGAAATTCTTTAGTTTTTAGAAATAAAGGGGATGCCAGAGAAATGGGACCCAAAAAAGAAACCCCTGTAACTCTTAAAGTATAAGTCCTTTTAAAATCATACGCATCATTCGAAAGAGGATAGTTACAAGTTTGTACAGGTTTTGGACAATACAAGACAAGATAAGATACAAAACAAAATAAAAGTGTTAGTTAAAACTAACCCTTCAAGATGACTGCATGGACTGTGGAACAGCTGCGTTTCATAACTGAGCAATATTATGAGCATGGAAGAAGTGTAGTTTCAGCTCAAAGATCTTTCAAGACAAATTTTCAGATGTCAAAATCACCTTCTAAGAAAGTAATCTGTCGGTGTGTCAGAAATTTTTCCCTAACTGGCAGCATTGGAGAAAGAAAACCAACTGAAGAGTGCGCACAGCAAGGATAGATGAGATCATTAACAGAACTCATGAAATTGTACAGGATAATCCTAACATAAGCATCAGACGTGCTTCTCAGCTGTTAGAGTGGATATGGAACAACACACCGTATATTCAAGCAAAATTTAATGCTCTTTCCATATAAAATTCAAACAGTGCAAACCTAAATGATGGAGATTTCGCATGAAGACGACAATTCTGTCAATGGATCCAACAGAAGGTAAATGACACCACCAATTTTCTAGCAACAGAACTCATGAAATTGTACAGGATAATCCTAACATAAGCATCAGACGTGCTTCTCAGCTGTTAGGAGTTGGATATGGAACAACACACCATATATTCAAGCAAAATTTAATGCTCTTTCCATATAAAATTCAAACAGTGCAACAACTAAATGATGGAGATTTCGCATGAAGACGACAATTCTGTCAATGGATCCAACAGAAGGTAATGACACCACCATTTCTAGCAACTTTGATTATGTCAGACGAAGCCCATTTTCACTTGAATGGAACTGTAAACAAACAAAATTGTTGTTTCTGGGCAACAGAAAATCCATTGAATATTACCGAAGTCCCGTTGCATAGTCAGCGTGTAACTGTTTGGTGTGGTCTTACTGCATCTCAGATCATAGGGCCGTACTTTTTCGAGGATTCCACCAGAAACACGGTCACTGTAAATGGTGATCACTACAAAAAAATGTTGACCAATTTCCTTATATTCCTAAATTAAGAGATCTTTATCTAGAAAACCACTGGTTCCAACAAGACGGAGCTACCTGCCAACCCCTGCCATACCACGAGGAACTGCATGGCAGTTTTGCGTCAAACGTTTCCAGGCGAGTTAATCTCAAGATTTGGAGACGTTGAATGGCCCGCAAGGTCTCCAGATTTTTCTCCCTTAGATTATTATCTCTGGGGATATTTAAAGAGTAGGGTCTACAGAAATAACCCAACAACCTTGCAAGAATTGAAGGCCACCATCACAAATGAGTACAGGCCATACACCGCACATTCTTGCAAAAGTGATGCAGACTTACAAGCGAGAACACTGGAATGCTTGGCAACTAATGGAGCACATTTGAAAGGAGTCATTTTAAAAAAATAAATATTTCATAATAAACTTGTAACTCTACTCTTTCGAATGATATATAATTTTTATGAAAGGAATTAAATATTAAGAATATTTGGCTTTTTTTTATGGGTCCCATTTATCTGGATCACCCAGTATAATAAAATGCATGATATGATTGGCTCACTAGAATATGATGATAGAATATTTGAAAAAGATCAGGATATTGTTGGTATTTTTAATGATAATTTTAGCTCTGTTCTTACTGAAGAAAATTTAAATAACTTTGATTTTAATTCTTCACATTTTGTAAATTCAGGCATTCTTGATCATAGTGATATAAGGAAGGATGGTATTTCTTTACTATTACACCGGTCTCCAGTAGAAAGTTTTAAAAGCTGGTTTTCAATGTTTTTCAATGTGCTGAATTCAAAAATGATACTCATTTTCATCACAAATGATTTGCTAGAGAGTTATTGAAGCTTAAACTATCTAACGGGAAAAAGGTAAAAAAAATGGTGCTTCCACTGATTTTAATTTGAATCAGTTAGTGGACATGGCTTCCTGTGGTCTGTGCTCCTTTGATTATTTTTGCTGTATCACCAAATTTTATAGAAATTCAGGAAAAGCTACAGCTTTTCTTCAAGCACACGGTGTTCTTCCTCAAGTGGTGACATGTCCTCATTATGACTCGGATTGTACTCTTCATGAGAAACAGAAAGTGTGGCAGTGCCATAAGAGTTACCCAGTTCCCAAGACTAAGAAAAGACGGCGCTGTGATTTTTCAGTGTCAGATTACAAAGGGTCATTTTTAAATAATACTAATATAGCTGCATGGAAGATGGTTCTTTTTGTTAACCATTTTTTAAGTCATCTCTGGAACCATAAAACTGTTGTGAAGTGCCTTCATATGTCCATCAGAACTTCAGCAGACTGGAGGTTGTTCTGTAGTGAGGTTACAGATGATTGGTTTTGTAATGAGGATCCTATTGGAAGGGACAGTGTAGAGGTGGAGAGTGATGAAACTTTAATTGTGCGAAGGAAGTACGAGCGAGGTTGTGTTCTGTCAAATATGGTTATTTGGTGGCATAGAATCAGTAAATGCCAGTTTGTGCTGCTATTAACAGGTTCTATTGGTGAAAAACGGGACAAAGCAACACTGATTCCTCTCATAGAAAAGTATATTCATGCTGGGTCTTTGATTTATAGTGATTCTTGGGCTGCTTATAAAAGTATAAGTGATTTAGGCTACAAACACTTCGTGATCAATCACTCTAAAAATTTTGTGGGCCCAGAAAATTCCCACATTCACACACAGAATAGTGAATGGTTCTGGCACGATTTGAAAGAATGGGTGAAGAGGCCAGGTATTCATTCAAAGTATTTATATCAATACCTGGCTAGATACCTGTTCATTTCTTCTTTTGAGAATGAGGACTGTCTTTTACACCACTTTTTTCTTGAAGCTGCTTGATTGTATCCACCTCTCTCCGACTGACAGCGACCCCAGACTACTGAAGATTTGGACAAATCTTCAGAGGAGGATGAGCCTCAACCTAGCAATTCACGTGATTAAGGTATTTTTTAAAATTTTTTATAATTTTGGATAACGTTAAGGGTTAGGTTAGGTTAGGTTTGCTTAGGTTGTTTTAGGTTTGGCCAATTTTGAAGGTGAAATTTATGTTTTTCCTATGGTTTTTGATGTGTTTTGTATTAATATGACTTCCAAAGTCTTCAGAAAACACTCATTTTTGTGATTCTCCCCACCCAAAAACTCTGTTCCCACTGGGAGTCCCCCAGGTAAAAAAGGGGAGAAAGTTTTAAAAGCTTTAAGCTTCAATAACTCTTTAACAAATCATTTGCAATGGAAATAAGTATAATTTTTTAATTCAACACATTGAAAAATATTGAAAACCAACTTTTAAAACTTTCTACCAGAGACTGGTGTAATAGTAAATATTTACCAGAAGGATGATGATGATAGGCAAGTGATTCATACACTGAAGTCAAATAAAGCTGCAGGACCTGATAATATATATGTTAAGATTCTCAGAGGAGGGGAGGAAAGTTTATCCGAGGCACTAAAGTTTATTTTGTTTGCTAGGTTTATTAATTATGCAGAGGTACGAGATGAATGGAAAAAAGCAAATGTAGTACCCATTTACAAAAAGGGTAGTAAAGAGGAGGTAGGAAATTATAGGCCTGTTACTCTAACATCATTGGTACTAGAAAGAATAATATTCGAGATCATTTAGAAAATATTAATTTTATTTCAAGTTCATAACGTGGATTTAGATCAGGAAGGTCTTAGACTTTTTAGAATTTGTAACTAAACAGGTAGATAATGGAAATGGAGATGTTACTTATTTGGATTTTAGCAAAGCATTTGACAAGGCCCCATGTAGGTCAGTAAGAGACTTATATATAAATTAAAAGCTCATGGGATATTGGCATCAGTTATAAATTGGGTAGAAAAATGACTGGGAGACAAAGAACACAGTAATTCTACATGGTCATGAGTCTGGGTAGCAGAAAGTGAAAAATGGGGTACCACAGGGATCAGTTTTAGGTCCATTACTCTATTTTATATGCAAGTAATTTGAAGAAGTGGGTAGGTAGGTAGTAAAAGTTTCTAAATTTGGAGATAATACAAAAGAAGTTGCCCCAGTTACAAATAGAGAGAATTTTTATAAACTGCAAAAAGGCCTTGACAAATTAGTTGCTTGGGCTAGTAAATGGCAGGTGAAATTCAGTGTTAAAAAATGCAAAGTCGTGAATTTTGGTAGAAATAATGAAAACTTTAGTGATGAGATGTTATAGGTAATGTTTCACACCAACAAAGACCCAAGGATCCACTCATGGCTGGTCTACCCTGTGTTCGTAAATGTGTATTGTGCATGTCCTCCGTGGTGGCAAAGAGGACCTACAATTTTACGTGGGTTCCGAACCACAAAGCCTTACTTTTACTACCTTAAACTAAACCCAATCTATCAACATATGCGTCTAATTGATTTTTAAACATGTTTATAGACGTGCTACTAATTACTTCTACCGGCAAACTATTCCAACTATTTACTATTCTATGCGTAAAAATGTTTTTGGAAACTGCTGTCTCGAACCTTCAACTTGTCAACTTACACCCATTATTTCTAGGGTAATTATGTTTTAAGTAACTCAGTCATTTTACACACCAAAATACATTTTTCTAGTAGTATTTGATGTGATTTGTTCAAATATGACCTCCATTTCCGTCGGAAATGAGATCCAACAAAGCTGTAGTACTTTGAAGTTTGGCCCATTTTCAAGGGAAATGGAGGTCAAAATCTAAGCAAAACACCTCAAATATTACTAGGAAAATGTATTTTGGTATTAACTTAACCTAACCTAACCTAACATGAATATGTTATTACATTATCATTTGTATTTGATCGATTGAACGACATTTTAGCGTCGGAAATTCAAAAATAAAAAAAATAAAACCCTATACCGATCAATTTGTGATGCGTGATTTTTACGGGGCTCTGCCCCCGTACCCCCGAGACCTAAATTATACAAATGATAATGTAATAACATATTCAATATTTCTATTGCTCGGAAGTCATTAGAATGCACTTCGTATATTAAATCCTCAAAATAATATTCGCACCGTTCACATGTCATCACCACAAACATCTATCAAAAACTAACAGAAGTAGACTAGCAACTTAAAAGGCCTAAGAAGTTAAAAAGTGTAGCTCATATATCATGTTCTCATGACGTCACCAATCAAATATTGGAAGGGCGGGAAAAAAAATGCAAAAATGTCATAATATTCAAATGTACATAATTTGTTAAGTACGCATCTGCGAGCATAGTGACTTATATGAAAATGATGAGAAAATTATGCTTTAATATTTTATAATTATATTTGCTTTTGATATTCTGAGTACGATAAAACTCATATTAACCATTTCTAGTCCTATTGTATTGAGATATTTCGAAAAAGGTATCTCTACGTTATCAAACCCATTCATAATTTTAAAAACCTGAATTAGATCACCCCTTAACGGCGGAAGGCTTAACCTCCTATTCTCAAGTGTAGTCAATTTTAACTCCTTAATTAACCGTATCTTTGTACGACTTCGACCTAAGCGACGGAATCATCTTAGTTGCTCGTCTTTGAACTCTTTCGATTTTGTCTATATCTTTTCGCATATGTATGTGGATTCCAAAATTGGATCGCGTACTCCAAATAGACTAATGATTTATAAAGAGGAACAATAATATCGCGCGATTTGTACTCAAAATTCCGAGCTATAAAACCTAGCACTTTCTTCGCTTTATTGACCGCTAGGGCGGAGTGAAAAACTCATTTTTCGAATTTTCAAATGGCTAGTGTGGAAAATGTGGGAGTAGTGAGGAAATAAGCTGGTATAAATTTAAAATCATAACATTAATATCTTCAGGTGCCACAATGACCTTCAATATTGAAAAAATTGAAAAAAGCAGATTTAACCAATAATTACAGAAGAGTCCACGATGCACAATAGACAAGAATTTATTCACACTTGTATAAAAATAGCTCAGTCAACCTTTAAAAAAGTTTCTATTCTCTAAAAACAGTTTTCTATAGTCAGCTCACTCAGCTGTCACGTGAGTACCTCGTTCAGTGTAGCTGTCGCTCTCGTAGCAGGTGGGTGTTCTGTTGTTGGCGTTACTCAGATAGTCTAAACTATATTTCTTATATATTTTGCATTTCTGTATTGTGTTGCCCTAAGTTTGCCATGTACTATTAACTGAAATTAACGTATAATTGATATTAGCTCTTTCTTTTTCAGATTTGTATACTTTCAAAATGTCTCGAGTTTGTGCAAAATCAACCAGGGCCTCAACTGAGTGCCCCATGTTTGGTATGGGGGAAGATTTGTAGCACAGGAATCTTCCTACATACGAAAGAGTTTTTAAATATTACTTGTTTGTAAGAAACGATTTGAAACAGAATACTAATAAAGATCCTTCAATATCTCAAATATTAGAACAAGTTGTTGATAAATTGAAAACAATTTGGGAAAGTGCTTCCGTCCCAATTCTGTCAGACAGGCGAATTGAAACAATGTTCAGAAGCTACCACGAAAAGTATCGTGTCATTATGAAGCCATACCAAAGCAGAAAAATTCTGAAGCTTACAAAGCAAAGATTGATATGTTCAAAAAAGAAGCACACACGAAACTTTTTGACATTGCAGCGTGCAAGTGCAAAGTACTAACACAATGTTCTTGTCCCAAAGAAAAAACGGTTCCAAAGGAAGAAGTGACGTTCCTCTTAGATCAAAGGAGTGAAAGAAAACTGTTTATTGATAGAGTAGATATTACACTCTCAAAGGAAAAAGCATCTACGTTGCTAAGAAAGCAAAAAGAAGCTGCGAGGCTCACCAAAGAATCTTCACAGGAGAAATTGCAGGATACAAATGTTGAATTATCATCATCGACATCAAATAGTGAAAGTGAATCTGGCGAAATATCAGACGATACATTTCCAGAGCCAGTTAGCTCGAAAAGAAAGCTCGAACAACCTGAAGAACAATTATTCAAGAAAAGGAAAACTACAAATCTACCTTCAGTGGCTACTGCTTGTGACAGGACTGCAGTTTCAGATCGAGCTGCAGCATTCATTGTTAGTGCAGTATTGCAAGATATTGGAGAAGTTTCTATTGACAATACATCTGAAGTAGTGGATAGGAGTAAAATCAGAAGAGAAAGACAAAAGAAGAGATCAGAAATTATGAAAGATCAAAATCAGTCCCAATCAGAGGAATCTATTTTGATGGTCGAAAAGATTCTACACTCTTCCAAGAAAAAAAAGAGTCCAAAGTATATCAGAAGAAGGTAACAGAAGAACATATCACTTTAGTGAGAGAACCTGGTTCAGATTATTTGGGCCATTATTCTGTGAATTCTGGATCAGCTGAAGAAATATGTAAAGGAATGTTTGAGTATATTGGAAATAATGACATGAACCTGGAAAACCTTGTTGCCATTGGATGCGATGGTGCAGCAGTCAACACTGGAGAAAAGGGAGGCGTTATAAGGCTTATAGAATTGAAGCTGAAGAAGCCAGTTCAACATTTAGTGTGCTAGCTCCATGCCAATGAATTGCCATTACGCCATTTATTTGCAAAGCTGGATGGAAAAACATCTGGCCCCCGCGGATTCACCGGTCCTATTGGCAGGGAATTAGAGAACTGTGAGAGTCTTCCTATTGTCGAGTTTGAAAGGATTGATGCCGAGGAATCAACTGTAGACTGTGAAGATCTTAGCACCGACCAAAAATATCTAATTGATATTCATCAGGCTATAACAAAGGGATATTGCTCTCCAGATCTTGCTCATCGTAGTCCAGGCAAAATGGCACATTCACGATGGCTGACTACAGCAAATGTTTGCTTCGTCTATACGTTTCAACTGTAAGTCCATCTGAGAACCTCATGAACATTGCTTCTTTTATAATGAAGGTCTACATCCCAATGTGGTTTTCTATTAAGCAAAGTACGTCTTTTGTCAATGGCTCAAAACATGTTTTCAAAACTATTGAACTAACAAGAACACTGAATGACGAAGTAAAGGATATTGTAAACCCTGTCATACAAAGAAATGCATTTTTTGCAAGTCCAGAAAATATTCTAGCATCAATGATTCATGATGACCGCTAGAGGACAATGATTATGTTTATGTTTATGTTTATTTATTTATATAAAGTCAAACAATGACAACGGTCTTCTGAAAAAGGAATAAGCATAATAAGTAATCACTTGAATAAAACATAAACTAAACATAATCATTGTCCTCTATCTCCTCCAAGTCTTTGATACTACAGTAGATGGATGAGGTAATTGCAGTACAGTAGTGCAAAGACATATTGTTTTATAAAGTGAGTACAGTATAGTACTTTAATAGGAAAACATAGATACTAGTTTATTAAGAGTAATATGAGAACATAAGGCTTTGCTATTACATCATGATGAATACGATACTGTAGGAACTAAAATATAAATACTTATGGAATTATACAGTACATTATATCCAATCAAACATATTACAATACAATTAGAGAGTTCAGCGAGAGATTGAATCATATATTAAAATAAGGGTTGTACAACGGTATTCCTGACAAAAGTAATAGTACAGTAATGAGGTTACAGCTGTATTGGGAACACAATATAAAGTTCTTAGTAAGTAAAGGTAAAGTGTACTGTACTCTATCTCTCCCCAAGTCTTTGAGCCAGCAATTTTAAAGAAGATTATTAAGGATAATATGGCAAAAAAAAAAAAAAAAAAAAAAAAATTTGTATGTGTACGGATAAAGACTAAACCTTATTTTGTCAGTGCCCTTAATTTAAAGCATACTTGATTGGTTATCTTCTTGATTCATATGGTAGTCTTCATGCAGGTAGGGGTGCGTCTGGTACGGTTTCGAATGCCTTAGTGGAATTGCAGTTTGGGGTGCCGTACGTACCCATTGGCCTAGGGGGTGCAGGTGGTAGTATGTCGATGGGCGGCGTTGACATGTCTTCTTGGGTGGGGTGTGTGGTCTCTTAGGGGTCGGGCGCCTGCGTTCAACGTGTGGCTGGACCGTGTCGGACTACGGGGTGAAGCGGGTGTCTTTGGTCTGGTGCTGACCTGGCAGGTGTAGGTGGTGCAGCAGGTGGGCTTTGGTGGGCACGCTAGGAAGTTCTTCAAATGTTGGTCTATGGTATCTTTGGAGCAGGTGTGCTGAAGGGTTCATATTTTTTAAGGAATTTCCTGTTCCTTACAGTTACCCTCCCAGATCCATCGACCCTAACCACGTACTGGTCAACTGCCTGACTTCGATGACCACACCTGTCTTGTCCCATTTACGGGCGTGTGGACCGATCTGGTTCTGGATGCGTATAAGGTCTCCGACTGCTAGTGGTGGAGTCTCTTGGTGTGCTCTGACAGCGTTCCGCTCCCCTCATGTGGCGGTTCCTCAGAGCTTCTTCTCGGGTGGCCAAGTTTTCACGCCACGTGTCGTGTGGTTTATATCGGCCGGGAAGGATTGGAATGAAGTCCCGGATAGGGCGGCCGAATACACACATTGCTGGGGAGTGTTTTGTATCTCTATCGGCGTGTTTCTGTATTGAAGCATGGCCCGTTGAAAGTTTTCGGTGTTGAGGTCGCCGTTTGGTCCAGTGTTGTCGGTTATTAGGCGTTTCGTTGTCTTGACACCACTTCTGCCCGACAGTTGCTGTGAGGGAAAGCCACTGATGAGAGTCGGTGGTGTACGCCCCAGTTTTTGAGGAACTGCCGTGTGGCTGCTGCGGTAAATTCAGGGCCCCCATCGGAAGCCAGTTCGTCGGGGATGCCGAAGGTGACGAAGGTCCGTCGGAGGCAGGCGATGAGTCCAGCAGCACCATCTGATGACCTCTCTACTATTGGCCAGTTAGAGTATCTGTCCACCACGACCAGGTAGTTTACTCCTTTGTAGTGGAAGTAGTCCGCGCAGACGCACTGGAAGGGGTATTCTGTGATGTTGGTGGAGTGGGTGGAGCGCTGGGCTGGGTTGGTGCCATGCGGTTGCAGTGGTTGCAGCTAGCCCGTAGTGCTGTGATGGCTGGTGTGATGCCAGGCCAGAAAATGGAGTCTTCTGCTCTGGAGATCATGGATGAAGTACCTTGATGAGCTGAGTGGAGTGAAGCCAGTACTTCTTGCCTGAGGGCCGGCGGGATAACCGTGCGGTTCCTGTACATTACCACGCCGTCAACAGTGCGGAGGTCGTCGCGAAACTGGTGATATTCCCGCAGCTGTGCAGGGAGTGCATGGCGGGATTCAGGCATGCCGGACTCTATGACAACGGTCTTAGGTACAAATGACTGATTAATTAAATAAATAATAAAATAAGTCTACATACGTGGTAAATTCAAGCAACTGTCAACCACCCCAACCTAATTAAGCAACTTCAACAAACGCTATCCACAATGCCTGCCGTAGAATGTCCTATCACAGGTTGTACCTATGTCACAGCAGACCTGGACCCAGCCATTGTAGCCGCACTTATAACAGCCCACTGCAGACCATGTCCCAAGCCCGACAGTCTCTGCAAAGGTTGAGAAAGTAAGACGGCCAACCATTTCGGCTGCAGGTACCAGTGAAGACTGGGCATATTTTACGTCACGTTGGACAGATTATGCGGAAGCTACAAAATCACTGGTAGGGACAAAGTGGTACAACTACTTGAATGCTGCGACGATTCACTCCGCAAAGATTTGACAAGATCCGCAGGTGGAAGCCTAACAAACAAAACCGAAGATGAAGTCCTTGCTGCAATCAAGAAACTAGCTGCGAGAGGAGAAACCATGGTAGCCAGGGTTACCCTACACAATATGCGACAAGACCGCGACGAAACTGTGCGCAGTTTTGGAGCCCGTCTTCGTGGTCAGGCCGGAGTCTGCAAATTTCTTGTTGAATGCCCAAGCTGCAACAACAACGTAAATTACACTGACCCCATCCTTCGCGACGTCCTTACCCGCAGAATTGCTGACCCGGAAATACAACTGGAACTCCTCGGCAACAGTAACCAGGAGATGACCCTGGAAGACGTCTTTCAGTTTGTCGAGGCGAAGGAAGCAGGCAAGCGCTCAGCATCACGACTGCTGGACTCCCATGCCGTGGAGGCCGCAGGCAGCACATACAGGAGAAGTAAGCAAATACCCCCACAAGAAAAATGCCCCCTGTTCATATTGTGGTAAAAAAGGACACGGCAGAAGAGCCCCAGTCCACATACGCAAGAAGGATTGCCCTGCGTACAACCACAAATGCAAAATTTGCAAGCGCGACAGCCATTGGGAATCCGTATGCAGGAGCAAAGACAAGGACAAGAGCCTTTCAGCCACTCCTAATAAAGCTGATGAGTGCGAAGGTGCGGTATTTGATCTTCTCTGCGCCACAAGCAACACTTCCGAGCCACATAAGAAAAGAGCAATCGCCCTCGACCATCACATTTACAATGAACTATCGGACATGTGGATCAAGGAGAACTCACAACCACAGCCACACATCAACCTGACAGTCAGGACTCTCCCCGAAGACTACGAGATTTAGCGTGGAGGCGAATAAAGAAAGCAAGGCAAACAAACAAGGAAAAAGTTGTGAGGCGTTTCACAGTACCTGTTATTCAATTTGAAGCTACTGATTATACTGATTTAATTAATTGGCAAAAATGCATTGTCACTGAACCACCTGTGACAAGACACCTGACAGAAAATGAGATTGAAGAATTCATAGAAAACAAGAGTACCCCTCCATTCGAGAAATTCCCTTGTCATACACAAGTAGTAGAAAGAATGGTAAAATTAGTGACTGAAGCATCATCAAAAGTATTTGGATTGAACGCGCGAGATGGCTTCATAAGATCAACACTTCAGTCACGTAAAAAAATGCCATCATTCGAAAGTAAAGCTGAATATAAAGTTTAAATAAAACGTTAATAGAAAAAAACATGCGCAAGGATGGGTGGTTGGGAGGGCATGGGTGGAGCTCGACACGCAGCCACCTCCTCGTGGTGAGTTCTGGATTATTTAGATCATTAATCAAAAGAACATTGATCTAAATAAACTAAGAGCTGCGTAATTCAGTAACTACTTTGGTAATTGGAACACTTAATATATAATAATAACAAGTAAGTTTCAGTTATTGTACTAATGCAGAATATAAGAAAATCATTATATTTCACTTTTTTCGACGGCTTTGTGGCACCTGAAGATATAATTTCGCAGGACTAATATTTATGCACAGTCATTATCTATAGCACCCACATATTTTCCGCACTAGCCATATTTGAATTTCGAAAAAATGTTTAAAAACCTCATTTTCGATCCGCCCTATTGACCGCTGCTGTACTTTGTTTCGCCACTTTTAAATCACCAGTGACTATAACTCCTAAATCTTTTTCCTGCTCTACGCTTGCTAACTCCTTCCCTGACATACTATATACAAAATTACCGTTACACGAACCTATATGTGAAATTTTGCACTTATTAACGTTAAATCTCATTTGCCATGTGATTGACCAATCAATGATTTTGTTCAGATTTTCCTGGATTTTACCTTAATCTTCGTCATTAAATATTAATCACCCTACCACCCAACTTCGTGTCATCCGCAAACTTTGAAACTGTACTGACGGGTTTCGGTCAGGCAGATCATGCCTGTCACAACTAATGGAACACTACAACAACATTATTGATTCACTTGAAAGTAATGAAAACTATGATGTACTATACACAGACTTTGCTAAAGCGTTCGACAAGTGTGACCATGGAATCATAATACATAAACTGAAATATATGGGAATAACAGGAAAAGTAGGGAAATGGATATATAATTTCCTTAGTGAGCGGAGGCAAGTCGTTACAGTACAAGGAGTATCTTCATCAGAATCAGAGGTCCTCAGCTCAGTACCACAAGGAACGGTATTAGCTCCACTACTCTTCATAATCATGCTAACTGACATAGATGAGGACGTTACCAGAGACAGCACAGTAACATCCTTTGCAGATGACACAAAGATCAGTAGAAAAATACGAAAACCAGAAGACATAGGATCTCTACAAACCGACATAAACAAAATTTACAAGTGGACGGAAGACAACAATATGAAGTTTAACACCGAGAAATTTCAGCTATTACGGTACGGAAAAAGAGAAGACCTAAAGTCCATGGAATATTATACCCCAAATGGACAGGAAGTCCAGAGAAATTCCAGAGCAAAAGATTTAGGGGTTGTAATGACAGATGATGCGAAATTTGAAACACAAAATAAGATAGCAGTAAACAGAGCAAAGAGAATAACGGGTCTGATATTGAGAACTTTTAAACGAAGGGATAGGAATGTAATGATCCCCCTACTGAAAACCCTGATAATACCCAAACTGGAATACTGCTCGGTCCTAACATCCCCATATAAAAAAGAAGACATTAGACAGCTGGAGGGGATTCAAAGAAGTTTCACAGCCAAGATCAATGGGTGCAAAGAACTAAATTACTGGGAAAGGTTACGAGAACTAAACCTATATTCACTGGAAAGGAGAAGAGAGAGATACACCATTATTTACACTTGGAAAATAATGGAGAAACTAGTCCCTAATCTTACTCTGAATCCCATAACTCCCCAAACAACGGTGGAAGGTAGAAACGGTAGACTGTGTCGTATTCCCAAATTGAAGGCGAGACAGGGAACATCCTTAACCCTGAAAGAAAATAGTTTTGTAGTGAGAGGACCAAAACTATTTAATCAGCTGCCCAAAGACCTAAGAAACACGAAGGGAGTTGCAGTGGAAATCTTCAAAAGAAGACTTGACGCCTGGCTCAGAACAATCCCCGATGAGCCGGGCGTACCTGGCTATGTGAGGTGGAGAGCGCAAGAATCCAACTCACTACTTCACCAGGCCAACTCGAGAGGAGGGGCGACACGCTTGACCTTCGCGAAATGAGAAATCATCACGTGGAACCTTTGTAAGGTTGTAAGGTAAGGTATATTTATATATAAGAAAAAGCAAGGAGCCCAATACAGAACCCTGAGGAACGCCGCTCGCTATATTAGCCCAAGACGACTCCGCTCCATCAACGACCACTCACTGTTTCCTACCTCGCAAGTTCGCAACCGCTCTTCTATCCAATTTATTACTACACCCCTGATTCCATGAGCCTTAATTTTTTCATTCTAAAAGATTATAGTAGGGGAGCATTTGTAACTTCGTGGCAGGTTTAGTGATGAAAAGGTGGGACTGGTTTCGTTTCATCAGAAACTACCTACAGATGAATAATTTCCATGGTGTCCTATGGTGCGTGGCGTGTAGTATTGATGACGTCATCAAGATGGCCGCCAACGAAATTCATAAAATCTTCAGTATTTCCGTTATTTATAGACCAATTTGAATGTTTAAGGTCTCATTTTAAAGATATGTTTTAGGCCTAAAAATGTGGTCCTAACAACATTTACTCTAAAGTCTATGGTTTCTCAGATGTTTCCATATTTATAGTATTAAACCTCATATGTACTTTTTTTGGGATGTTGCACAGGAAATAAAACCTATCAAAATGAAGTTTGAGCTATTGATACTTTATTTTAAGTTGTGAAATTTGATTGTATACTAGGACTGAACTGTTAAAATTACTAACCTTGAGATAACATAATTATATAGCGTCCTTTAATAGGTCAGTAATTGTGATCAACATCATCTTCGCTGAAATCATCTTTACTGTCAGAGTCTGTTAAGTCCGGTACAGTGTGAGAATCATTATCACAGAGTTCATCGTTTCCTCCACACTTACACATATCTGTACAAGGTAGGTTGTTTGCTAAACATTTACACGGTGGACTGCATCTGTTCTTCATACACGAACATCTTATCAACTGCAGAATGGAATCTGGAGCACATGGCATTTCACAGAGAACGGGAGCTATTTGTCCATCCTCTATGTTCCATCCATGTCCAATGGGTGATGGAATTGTTGGCCGTGATTTGTCATCTTGGTTCTAGATCATGACCTGGTAGTTGACTCTCTTCAGTGTATGTACGAAATCACTTCTTGTTGGCGGTAACCTTTCCCAGCTCGTCTGTTTCTTTGAAAACATAGACCAGCGCAACTCTCCAAGTTTAGTTATACTGGTTCTGGGCTGATAGACTTGGCAAATGAATGCTTCCAGTTTATCTAGTACCTATTCAGGAATTTGTTCTTGTGTTCCTAGTGAATTAAGTGCCAAAAGGGTGTCTTTAGTCGCTGTACTGAATGCTTTCCAGTATGAAATTTTACCTTTCCCTGACAAAGTACCTGCGCAATCAGATCCAGACAAGGCGTGAAATGCAGGCAATGCAGAAGCTTTCAAGGGGCCTAGTGATAGGAATATCTCTGCAATTGAAATAATGTCTTTAGAAGTAGGCACAAAGTAAGACTCAGGGGGAAGTTTTGGGTATCTTCTTATAGAAAGAATCAAAACATCTGTGTCATGTGCAAATATATAGAGTTTTGTAGCTCCTCTTTCTGTGGCGATGGCATGAAGAATGATCTTCGTGTCTGCCTCTTCTTGTGTATTACGAAGACAGTCCAAAGAACAATGTGAGGCGGCCACTTCTGTATGCCACGCCACTACAAAGTCTTTTTCGGTCACTTGTGCATGCTGAAGCATTTTTTGAGATAGGTAAGCAGTTAATTCATCTTTGGTGCTAATGTGTGAAAGTAGCTTCTTCTTAGTAACATTAGCCATGTTTGTGCTATCCATGATTTTATAGTGGGTTGGCGCAATCCCCTGGAGCCTCTTTTGCCTTGTCATACTCTTGATTGAGTTTTCTTTGTATGTGTCAAACACTAAGTGTATTTCATCATATTCCCAGTACTTCTTTTGAATTTTTTTGGTGAATGCTTCAGCCAGATCTTTGCATGTCTGAATGCCTTTTGACTTATCCCAAGCTTGTAGCTCTGCCATGCCATCAACAGTTGCAACAGAGAAGGTCCTTTCATGTGGGGTATTGGTAATTGCTGTTGTTGGACTTGTTTGTTCGCTGTTTGGGCTGCTGCTTTGCGGTGGTGGTAGTGGTGGTGGTGGTGGTGGGATCGACTTCAAGATTTCGATCAGTTTGCTTTTTGCTGGCAAAGGTGCATAGTTCCATCATCATTAAACAGTGGTCGTGGTACAGCAGAGAATTCATAGAGCCCTAATGTCTCACGTAAATCTACTTGACTCTGTGATCTGCTTACAACAAGTAGTCGGGCAAATAGTGATCTGTCTGCTCTTAACTCTGTAACAGTGCCAGCCACATTCTTTTTTAATTTCTTCTTGGCGCTTGAACACAGATTTAGTTTGTTCTTCTTGATAGGATCCCATAAATTCATGAATCTTTGTGTTTTGAACTCATCATGCAATTTAATACCAAGAGCATGGAGCTGACCAACATCTTTTGTAATACTTTCACTAAAAACTGCCTTGGTTGAAATGTTAACAAGTTCAGGTCCATCATATGAAAATGGATTTCCAATCCGTTTAAGTTCAATTCGCAATTTGTTTATTGCAATATCCTCCCTGTTTACTGCTTCTTTAGAGTCGTAATGATGTTTGTGTGATGCTGCTTGCTCTGGTGTCCCTGCCATGCTTGATGTCTCTTCAGATATATGGTCAAGTACTGACGCTGTTAAAAAATAGCGTGCAAGTGCCCTAGGGTGTTGTGTTATGCCCACTAAACCTCCACTAACCTTCAAAGCTTTGTTTTGATGTTCAAGTGCTTCATCGGCTCCAAGAGCACAGAATGGAATATTACTTTTCCTCACAACCCAGTTTCCTTTTTCAAACTCTTCCCATATTGCAGGATCAGATTCCTTCAAAGCACTCATTTCTGCAAGATAGTATGCCATCATCCCAGAGTAATTATGTAAATTTAATGCAAAGAAGTACCCAACGATTGCTTCCACTGATGAAATGTGTGCATTCCAGTCACCACTTCTTATAGACCTTATTACTTGCAACAAAGATTCCACCATTGCCATGTATTCCCGCATCGTTTTAAATGTTGGGTTAGACTGTCCTTGAACATTGTCAAATTCCTTAATTTTTTTCAGAGATCTTACATTTCTCGATGGTTGCCAGCAGGTCTTGAATATCGCAGCTTCTGATAAATTTGGTTTGTAATTCTTCAACCTTATTAAGAATTTCGGCACATGGATGCTTCTTGAAGAACGCTTCCAGGTAGCAGTCATACAGCGCAACAATTGTGCGTTTGTGAGCTTCTTCAGCACGTCGAATATGTTTGCCCGTGATGATTTGTTGCACAGTGCTCTCACTGTACCAGACGTCCCACATTTCAGGAATACCGGATCCATCAATAAAAGTACCAATAGCACGAAGGAATGCTATACACATGTGCAGTTCACCAGGCCATTTCTGTGAAGTAATACCAGTGGGAGGAGCCGATTTCCTGAACGTATAACACTAGTGATGTAATTGCATATCTGTACTATAAATATCTTTAAAATGAGACCTTAAAAATTCAAATTGGTCCATAAATAACGGAGATATTGAAGATTTTTAAAATTTCATTGGCGGCCATATTGATAACGTCATCAATACTACACACCACGCACCATAGAGTGACACCATGGAAATTATTCATCTATAGGTAGTTTCTGATGAAACAAAACCAGTCTCACCTTTTCATCACTAAACCTGCCACGGAGCATGATTTTTCTACATATGCTCCTGGACTATTAAGCAAGATTTGTTTTGCCTAAAACCGTGCTGTGTATTTCTAACCAAGTTATGCAATTCTAAGTGTTCGCCTATACGATCCATAATTATTGATTGATTCCAGTAGCTTACCTATAACAGACGTTAAACTGATTGGCCTATAATTTCCCGCCGCACCTTTATCGCCTTTCTTAAAATAGGTGTTACATTTGCTAACTTGAAATTATCTGGTACGCACCCCTCAGAAATAGACGCATTAAAAATCTTTGTTAGCGGCACAACACTGCTTTCTTTTAATTCTTGTAGCTGTATGGGATACATGGAATCTGGCCCCGGTGATTTACGAATTTTCATTTTATCAATATAGCGCAATACCTCCTTTTCACTAACCACAATATTATCCAAAGTATTACCATTATCAAAAGGTATTATGTCTATGACCATAGGGACATTCGTTACATCTTCTATAGTAAAAACTGACGTAAAAAATTCGTTCAGCAAGGTCGCCATTTGCTTGTTTTCAGAAACTAACTCTCCGTTAACATTTTTCAATGGCCCTAAGACACTTTTTACTGGATTCCTATTGTTGACGTATTGAAAGAATCGTTTGGGGTTTTCTTTGCCATCACAAGCTATGGAGATTTCAAATTCGCGCTTAGATTTTTTTTATTACACTTTTCGCTTCACGCCTTAGAGATATATAGTTGTTTCGTAACCACAAGTTGTCTTTATCGCACTTATGTAGCCTATAAGCCCTATCTCTACTCTTTATGATATCTACTCTAGAAGTAAATCACAAGGGTTTGTTGTTTACTTTCGCACGCTTAATCTTGTACGGTAGACATTCCTCATTTATAGTCCTAAATACTGTTTCAAACGATTCCCACATTGGTTTTGCGTTGCAGATCCCCATTACGTTTTCCCAATTGACGTGTGACAATTCATTTCTAAATTTACGAAAGTATGCGTGCTGGAAGTTAGGAATTTTAGTTGAGTTAGCTGGTTTCGAGTGACTTACTGAGAGGACAAACTCTACCATATTGTGATCGCTATTGCTTAACGGTTCTATTACTTGAAGATCCGTGACTAGCCTATCATCCGTAGTTATTACTAAATCTAAAATATTGTCCAACCTCATAGATTCCCCAACCTTTTGAATAAGAAAGCTATCCTCGAGAAAATTAACTAAACGATTACCTTCCGCGTCTCCCTGCAATGTATCGTAATTCACGTTGGCGCAATTAACGTCACCCATAACTAAGGCCTACTCACTACCTATTATTCTCTTTAGTTCACGATATGACGCTTTGTCCGTATCAGCTGTTTGATTAGGGGGTCTATATATAACCGCAACAAGAAGTTTGAAATCGTTCAATTTAAGTTCTGCTATAGTCGAATCTATCGGTTCTGGAATTGTGTGCTTTACTTATAGCTATAACGTTCGCAATATTATCTTTGATATACAACATAACACCGCCTCCTCACCTACCTATTCTGTTTTTAACAAAAAGTCTATAACCTCTAATTTGATACTCCCCTACAAAGTCACGTGTTTCAGTGCTAAGCCACGATCCATTTATCGCAATTAAATCATAGTCTTTACAAGCAATTAAAGAAAAAAATAATTTATTTTATTTCGTAGGCTACGAGCATTTAAGGATAGAACCTTCAAATTGTTTGTAATTGCGACACCTTCGCGACCGCAAGGGAAATTTGAGGAAATTACGCCGGGACCGTTCGAGTTACAATCTTATTAGTTTTTTCCTTTAGTCGCTCTAGTAAGTCCCTGTACCTGGCCAGCAGCTCTTCCGACCCAGAATTTAAAACGTTATTAGTACCGACGTGAATAACATACGTTGTGTCATCAGAGGTTCCGTCTGTAAAATGGTCAACACTGTTAGTTATATCCTCCACCCTTGCGCCAGGGTAGCAGCAACGGCGCCTACGACGATGGTTTCTCCCACAGAATTCCTCGAGCTGCCCTCGAACAATGGAATCGCCAACGAGTCGTATTTTCGGTTCATCAGCATCTTCGAAACCTAAAGCAGAAAACTTATTGTTTGTTATTACTGGTAGACAAGTCTTAGGTTTTCTCAATGGGGCTCCATTACGCACTTGAACGAAGGGTTGAGAACTAGGGGAAGAGAGAGGGCTATTAGTACTATTTATATTACTAGTACAGTTCCCGCCGCTTCGCTGACGGTTAGACAGGCTAAACTAAAAAAAGAACCCAGCCGTGAAAATTTTGAGCTTCACATTGTGTCAACATTTCTGAATCTGGTATCTCCCAAAACCTCCTCACCCCCATTCATGCAACTTGGAGGCTAACCCCCTCCCCCATTACCCCCACCCCTCCCCATTACCCCACCCATCCCCCATTACCCCCACCCCCACCCTTCCCCCATTGCTAAACTACAGAAAAGAACACAGTCATGAAAATCTTGAGCTTCACATTGCCGCCCGTAATACAATTTCTGAATTTTTTTCTCACAATTTTTTCTCACAATTTCTGAAAGTGTGACGGACAGACAGACGGACAGCTCTCTTATTATAATATATAGATTAGTAGAAATTGAGGCAGGAGGGGTCGTAACTGAAGTCTCAAGGGATTCTAATTTTGCCATCAGGAGCATCACCCTTTCTTCAAGCCTCACTCTGGCCTCCCTCTCGTGTTCTAACTCATTCCTCAGCACTTCCATGCTTGAGCACCACCTGCAAACTGACTGTTCTTTATTATTAGCCAAAGTAAACGTGTAAGCGGCAAATTTCCCCTCACAGCGACTGCAAGTACTTGACGGGGGTGCCATGCTATTAATTAATAAAAAAAAAAAAAAATGAGCGTTTGGAAATTAATAAATTACAATGTAGGTCTACCGCGTGCTTATTATGCCGTCACCTACGCAAGCCCGCAAAAATGTTCTTGAAACGCAGAAACAGGTTCTTGTAACACAAATTTATACTAAATGAATATATACTTAATTAAGCTACCGACGAAGGCTCTGTAAAAGAAAAAGTATTAATAAAACTTATCTGTCCGCTATTCGACTGACTTTTTTCTTTCCTTTTTTCCTTTTCCCATGGAGTGTGACCACACCCTACTTGATGATCCCTGTAGCAAGGCAAAATCAACCTTATTAAACCTCGTTTTCTAATAGATTCGGAAAATAAACAAGGCAAGCCACGTGCACTAGGTTTAATCAAATAATATAGTAATGAATAAAGTCAATAAATGAAATATATTCATTAGTGACTGATTAGTAACACGAAGTAATTTAGTTAAGAATGCACCAAACACTATTTTTTAAAGACACTTCAACGAAAATCACTTATTCAATTGGTAACACTGGACACTCGATAAAACACGTCTGTTCACAAGGAAAGACTGATCACTTCCGAGGAAAGACTGATTATTTCTCTAGGAGATGCAAGAGAATTGGTTAGAGGATGTTTGACAGGAAAAAGATTTTGGTATTAAAGTTAGTAGTGATCTAAAATTTTCTAAGCAGTGCTTAGAGGCTAGGAATAAAGCAAACAAAATGTTAGGTATTAGTAAGAAGAATGTTAGTTACAAGAGAGTAAGGAAGTCATTCAGAAATTATATAGTTAATTCTTATGATAGGCCTCATTTAGCATACTGCATTCAAGCCTGGTTCCCTCACCTTAGACATGATATTGATATGCTTGAAAGTGTGCAATATAGGGCAACCAAGCTTATCTCTACCCTAAGAAGATTGGAATACAAAGAGATTAATGTTGCTGGGTATGTTTATTTTTGAGACACACTGTAAGAGGGGAGATATGATATAGATGTTCAAAATGTTTTCAGGTTTGGATAAGTTAGATGTACACAATTTTTTCTTGCTAGAGGCTGATGGGATAACTTGTGGGCATAATAAGAAAATTAGAAAACAGACTTGTAGACTTAATGTATGTAAATACTTTTTCGTTCGATCATAGAGTGGTAGATTTTTGGATTGACTTGCCATATGATGTAGTAAACAGTAGCTCATTAGTTAATTTTAAGAAAAATTTGGATACTTTCATGAATGAAAGTTTGTAGATTGTAAATAGTGTATATTCTTAGCTACTTTGTAGTAGTAAATTATTGTATGCTAATTAACTGACTTGAGATTGACATTTTGCAAGATTTTAAATGTAAATAGATTGTAAATAGCGTACATGGTAAAAAAAAAAAGGTAAAACATGGTAAAGTGGGCACACAAGTGGCCCTTCGGCCCATCTGGGTGGCTCCACTGTTAATATAAACAAACCACAAATACAGTTACATGCAAAATTAAGATATAATTGATCTCTGCAAATTGCAGATTGTCACACATCTACTAGCTGTACAAGTGTACATTAACTTTAAATCTTTTGAACCTGTGGATCATTCTTCGTTACCACTACCGTACTAGTTTTAAACAACATATGATTATCTCATCTCAAGATGTTTTACATGGCTCTAGAGGATCTTAGTCACTGCTTGTCTACTACTTATATATACACAGTACCTTACAATAGTTTTGCAGACCCGAAGGATCAAGTTGTCTACGTTCTCATATGACTATATGTATATAGCTATGTACATATAACCTGAATAATACAAGCTCTACAATTAAGATAAAATGAGTAGGTGGGACTGTAAAGACTGTATAGAGTATTTGAATGAACACCCATTCAGGGTCTCTCATTTAAAGGTGTCTATGAGGCAAGTGACCATACTGAGTCTTTCATACATCACAGTGCTATGGGGGGCACCGCTCGGTAGAGAAATATCATTAAATGGGGGGTATAAAGACAAAGTATCCCCTAACCCAAGATGCTTACCCATTAGACCCATCCTTTCGGCTTACACCACCCACATTTACAAACTGGCAACATTCCTAATTCCCACTTTAACCACCCTAACCCAAAACGAATATTCTGTCACCAACTCCTACGAATCGCTAAAGAAATATTGACCATAAATAACTCAACCTCCACATGCATAGTTTCGACATAGTATCTCTCTACACCAACGTTCCAATTAAAGAAGCCATCGATATCTGTATTAATAGCCTTTTCGCCAACAATCCGAACACAGTTCTGAATTTAACAAACCAAGAATTTACCAAACTGCTTACGCTTGCCGCTTCAGACACCTATTTCTTTTTTAACCAACAACTTTATCAACAAACCGACTCACTAGCTATGGATCCCCCTTAAGTGCCACTTTAGCCAGCATTTTCCTCAGCCATCATGAAAATAACTGGCTACTCCATTGCCCCACCCATTACAAGCCACATCTATATAAAAGATACGTTGATGACACCTTTCTCCTTTTTCACAATGCCAACCACGCCCCCCTTTTTCTTGACTACCTTAATTCCCAACACAAAAACATTAAGTTCACCAAAGAAGATGAATCCAATAACATCCTACCCTTCCTAGATATTACAATAACAAAACAAAACAACAAATTCAGCACCTCCATATATCGAAAACCTACGTACACAGGCCTAGATACTAATTACCTAAGCCACACCCCTTCGCTATATAAAATAAACAGTATCAAAATTTTAATCCACCGCGCCTATCATCTCTGCTCTTCGTACTTATCTTTCCACCACGAAATAGAATTCATTCATAATTTCAGCATTAACAACTCCTTCCCAAAACATCTGTTACAATCTTTAACCAGAAACTTTCTTAATAGTATTTATCAAACCCCCCTTAAAGTTCCCACCGTTAAAAAAGACTACAATATTTTTCATTTCCCTAGTACGACCACAGCAGCCACAAATTACTTTCAGAACTCCGTCTCCTACTCACCCAGCTCTATCCCCAAATTAAATTTCATTTTGTCTTCACTAACAATAATAGTATCAAATCATACCTTAACCATAAAGAAAACACACCCCAGCCACTTGCTTCGTCCACTATCTATGTTTTTAATTGTGTTCGCTGTAAAGCGAACTATATTGGCAGTACCATTCGCCAATATCAAACAAGAGTGGACGAGCATCGTGGTATTTCCACCAGAACTTCGCAGCCCTTGAACAAACCCTCCAAATCAGCAATAAGGGATCATTGCCACCTTCACAACCACCCGCTACTTTCCTCTAATTTCAAAATTGTTAATTCAGCCAACCACCTAATCGACATCCATATTCTTGAGTCCCTTTATATACTCAGTATTCAACCAACCGTCAACGATTACAGTTCCGCTTTCAACCTAAACATCGCCAAATAAACTCTCATACTGAAAAGAAATCCACCATCACTCCGCTTGGCTCCATCCTTTCCAATATGGATTTTTCCAAGAAGCAACCATTCCCAATCCTCTGTACATGAGTCCCTCACTACGTTAACAATTTGGTAAGACCCTCTTCAATTTCGAATAATTTTTTTAACTATTTTATATTTGCTTAATGTCCACACTTCTATACTTTATATCATTTCATCTTTGATTTTAATTAATGCATACTGTAATTACAGTACATTATTAATTCTCGCTAATTATCGCTAATTTTTGCACGTTCATTTTATATTGTATGCTTTTGTTCATTATATTTACTTATTTTATTTGATTTTAAACTTTTTAGCACTGATGATGGAAACAGTGGCGTACTAAGGGGGGTGCGAAGGGGGAGGTCCGCCCCGGGTGACAGCCAGGAGGGGGGTGCCATCGGGAGAGTTGAAATACCAGTACAAGTTTTCAAACCAAATGAAAAATTCGCCAAAGAAAGAAAAAAAAATTAAAAATGTTCAAACTACAGTATTACAACAGCTTAATGTTAATTTCCACTATAAAATAAATTTTTATTTTTATTGGCAATACAAAATTTACAAACGAAAAATTAAATATTTGATAAAAATTACGTCGAAAGGCGAACGTTTGTTGACGTTTTAGTCATCAGTTTGTTGAGCATAGCCAGCTGGCTGCAACTGACATTCCAAGTCTTGTTCACTTGACACTGTGACTCCACAAATGGAGTCCACATACATGAGGTATGTTTCATTAAATAATTATAATAAAGCATAAAGTGCTGGTGTTTATAACAATATCATGGTACTTATACCAGTGTCCAGTAATTTTTGACAATGTGGTATCATAGTGATGTTTAAGTGTTTATAAATGATAATTAATAATGATAATAATAATGATAATTAATTGTCTCTGCTTGTCTGGGTTGATAATCTGCTAACTCAATGGGTATCTGGTTGGAAAAAGTTTGAGAACCACTTGTTTGAACCTTTTCTGCTGTAATAAATTTTTTTACTTCTTTATTTACTAGATCTACAGATCTACAGAAGCTAAGGCTAACAAAGACCCTAAGATCCACTCTAAGGTTAGCCCGAGAGAAAGGAAAGAGTAGGGGGTTAAGAGAAGAGAAGAGAATAAGGGGTTAAGTAAGGAGCAACACCTATCATTCGTGGGTTAACTTTCATTCAGAAAAAGAGAAAAAAGACTCACCATCATCATCCGCCGGCCACTGCCGACAAGTCAGAAAAATAGTCGGAGAGAATAGGAGAGGGGTGAAAGATGAAAAGAAGTAAAATAAGAACGCTTACAAACCATGCAAACACAGTCTTAACTCACAGTCATACCATGCAAACTACAAACATGCAAGAAGAGAGTTACAGACATGCAAAGTAAGGAGGGGATAAGAAAAAAAAAAAGTAGGTAAAGTTAAACAAAAAGTGGGTTAGTTTACGCTACGAGCTACATCTACGTTCGTGTTAGTCTAACTTTTTTTTTTTTTTTAATAATTTTATTGCTGGCATCACACGCTGGCATGTCACAAGCTGGCATTCATCGTCAACAGACTCATCCTCCAGCACCACCACCAGAGCTCCTGTTGCTAACTTTGTTTTTTTATATTAAACAACGTTAATACTTTTAAAATGTCTGTCAAGACGGTTCTTAAACATATTAACGCTGGTAGAATGAACGACTGACGCGGGAAGATTATTCCATTTATCAATTACTTTAAACGTAAAGAAGTTTTTAGCGATATTAGTAATGAAATATCTGCCACGCAACTTAAATCCGTTATTGCGAGTATTACTATTATCGAAAGTGAACAATTTGTCAAAATTTACGTTATCGATGTTATTAACGATTTTGAAAACTTCAGTAAGCTCCCCCCTTAATCTTCTAGTTTCGAGTGAATACAGGTCTAACTCTTTAATCCTATCTTCATAAGGCTTATTGCGCAATGACGGAATAAGTTTCGTGGCACGACGCTGAACCCTTTCTAACCTATCAATATCCTCACGCAAGTACGGGCACCAAAACTGAACGGCATATTCCCTATCATCCATCGTGTCAGTGGTCTAGTTATTTGTGAGTAATGCTCATAGTTTTCTGCTTTTTTAGGATTCGTGTTTAACTTACCCCCCCCTCCCCCACCAAAAAAAAAAAAAAAAAAATCACAGACAATTCAAATCAAATTCTGTCAATCTTCGCTGTTATTCAGCCAAACACTTTGGTTGTTGTAACAGAAGAACTTCGGAAATATATTCCAAATTTGACTCAGATTTTCGATGAAATCGCTGATGAAGATATCAGTGTGAAAATTGGACGACTTCGGAGGCATTTGGAAGCTGCCAAAATCAGCGTTGAAGAGGCAAAGAAATGGACAGCATTGCAGTTTCTGGAGTTTATTGTGAAATGGGATTTTTGTGAATCTTTGCCAAGCTTGTCACTGTGTTTGAGATTCTTTTTGACTGTCTGTGTGTCTATTGCTTCATGTGAAAGAAGTTTTTCCAAATTGAAATTGATAAAAAATTTCTTTCGCTCAACCATGAGTCAGACAAGATTGACAAATCTGGCTTTACTTTCAATTGAACATGAATATGCAAAGAAGGTGAATTTTGATGAGGTCATTGATCAATTTGCAGAAATTAAGGCTCGAAAGCAGAGACTGAATCCTCTCTATTTACCTTTGAAGAGTAGGCTGAGCGTTGAGACTGGATTTCCTGTGTTTTTTGTATAAAATAAAATGCAGTATTACCTGTTCACTGAATTTTGAATGTCCTGCATTTATCTTATTTCCAATTTGCTTATGACAGTACTGTACTGTTTAAAAATCTACTTGCAAACATAATATATTTTTCTGTGTGTTTAAATTTTAAAATTATTTATGGGGAGGTGCCAAAGGAAGGATCCGCCCCGGGTGCCAAATACTTTAGGTACGCCCTGGATGGAAATTGAATCTTCCGAAACGTCTGTAAATAAACATGTACCATCTTTTCGTCCTCCTATTCCTCCTATTCCTTCATATATATATGTGGGAGGGGTTCACAAACCTCTTCTCCTCACCATTACCAGTTCCAGCAAAACGCCATTACCAGATACCTCTTTCAGTCATTAATTTATTTAGTTTATTCTTAGAAGTCTCCAAAGTATGGGAACTCACAACTTCATCTAAGCTATTCCAGAATTTTACTACTCTATTTGAAAAACTATGTTGTGCTAACTGTGATTTACATCTTTGCTGAAAAAGCTTAAGGCTATGGCTTCTTGTCCTATCATTGTGATCCTTTGTAAAAAGAGAGTGGAAGTCTATATTATCTAACTCATTTATTATTTTATATACTTCTATCATATCACCTCGTAACCTTCTTCGCTTTAGGGAAAACATGTTTAGGTGCTCCAATCTCTCTTTGTAACTAAGGTGTCTAAGGCATGGTATCATCCTTGTGGCTTTCTTTTGTACTTTTTCTAGTTTGTCTTTGTCTTGCTCTAAATAAGGACTACTGAACTGAATGCAATACTCAAGAAGAGGCCTCACATATGAAGTACAGGGTGTCCCGTAAGTCTGGACCCATAGGGAAAAATAATAAAATTACAAAATAGTCCAAAAATTTATTTATAATATTTTTTTTATTATTTTTTTTATTATTTTTTTATTATGATCTTACTCCGCTGGAGTTTTATTTGTGGGGCCACTTGAAAGCCAAAGTGTACGAGGTCAAACTTCAGAACATTTTCCACCTTAAAGCACGCATTGTGGAGGCGTGTCAAGAAATTTCTGCGACTGTGATTCAGAAAGTGCTGTCGCAGTGGAGATTGCGTCTTCAACTATGTGTGCGACACAACGGCGGACACTTTGAACAGATTATGTAATAAATTTTTGGACTATTTTGTAATTTTATTATTTTTCCCTATGGGTCCAGACTTACGGGACACCCTGTATAGAGCCTACTTATAATTTCTGGTGGTTTATATTCTATATGTTTTTGCATCAGGTTCAATCTAGCATTAGCCTTATTTCTAATTTCAATACAATGATTTGTAGGTCTAAGATCATGATTCACAATGACATCCAAATCACTCTCCTTTTTTGCTTTATTTATCCAGCTTTCATCCGTGTTATACTCAAATTCTGGATTGTTATGACCAATATGCATAACTTTACACTTTTCCACATTAAATTTCATCTCCCATCTATCTGCCCAAGCAATTACTCTATCAATGTCCTTTTGCATTTTCATGGCACCTGTTAAAGATCTTGCATTTTGTCCCAATTTTGTATCCTCTGCAAATGTTGAAGTTTTACTAGTTAGACCCTTTTCCAAGTCATTAATATAAATAATAAAAAGTAGAGATCCAATTACTGACCCCTGTGGGACTCCACTCAGAACAGGGCTCCATGTACTGTAGAACTAGTTCCATTTAACGGACTCTGTTCTTTTTCTCTAAGCCATTCTTCAATCCAATTTGCTACTGTGCCTTTTATTCCATGAGCTCTACTTTAACAAGCAATCGCTTATGAGGAACTGTATCAAAAGCTTTGGCAAAATCTAAGTACACAATATCTACGGATTCTTTATTATCCAGATGCTTCAACATACTATCATAAAACTCAATTAAGTTTGTCAAACATGACCTGCCATTTCGAAAGCCATATTGGCTATTACTAATTAATCCTTCATCTTCTAAGAATATTATAATTTGTCTCTAATGACACTTTCAAGTAATTTGCAAATAAAAGTTAAACTAATTGGTCTATAGTTTTTAGTTAAGTTTTTGTTTCCTTTTTTTGAAAAGTGGGACCACATTTGCTGTTTTCCAGTCCTCTGGAACTTCGCTGTTAATCAATGAAAGGTTGAAAAGTATTTTAAGTGCTTGGGCTATGTTATATTTTGCTTCCTTTACTACTATAGGATAAATTTCATCAGGTCCTGGTGACAAATCTATGTTTAGCCTGTCAATTGCTCTCAAAATATCCACTTCCTCAATATTTATATGATTTATCTCTCTCTCTTGTGTTATCAGTGTAAAATCTGGAATTGTATTTACATTTTCCTTTGTAAATACTGAGCAGAAATATCTATTTAACTCCTCAGTAATTTCAGAATCTTCTTCAATAATTTTGTCATCAGCATGAAGGGGTCCAATTTTTTATTAGGTTTACTTTTCAAGTTGAAATGACTAAAGAACTTTTTGGGATATCCTTTACAATTTTTGGCTAAGTTCCTCTCTAAATTGCGTTTACTATCTCTCATAAGTTTCTTGCTTTCTTGTCTTTTATTTTTATAGATTTCAAGGTCCATTTCATTTTGAGTTCTCTTAAATTTGCTGAAGGCCTTTCTCTTATCTCTTATTCCTTTCTTAATAGACAGATTTATCCAGGGTTCTCTGTTATTTCTGGTTCTTATTTTACGCTGAGGAATATATTTACTTTGAATATCTTTTAATTTATTTTTTAACTTTTCCCATACATAGTGTGTAGATTTACTTTGGTTGAATATATCTTTTGGTTGAAGCTCAAAAAACTCTGCCCAATTTATACAATTTAACTCGTTAACTAGTTCAGTTATATTTCCATTTTTAAAGTCAGGAATTTCAGCTACATTTTTAGTATACTTTGAGTCAAATTTCACCTTGAATCATATTATAAAATAATCACTTGAACCCAGTGTTTCAAAGACTGATATGTCATATATAGAATCAGCAATATTTGTTAATAGTAAATCTAAAACTGCATTCTCTCTGGTTGGTTCTTTAGACCATTTTCAATAATACAATCAAGGAAGTTCTCATTACTTTCAGGTGCTTGTAATGTTTCCAAGTTTATATATCTATAGTTAAAATCTCCAACAGTAATTATATCATTTGAACTGACCTTAATAATTTCCTTAATAATTTCATTTTCTACATATCGATTCTCTTCTCTTGTTTCGGGGATTCCTCTAATTGAATATCCTTCTGGTGGCCTATATATACACCACCTATTTTAATTTTTTTGCCATTTTTATTTCTGATTTCTATTCATACTGACTCAACTATTTCACTTTCTTCATTGAATTTATCTCTATTGGAGACAAATTTGACTTTGCATAAATAAATACTCCACCGCCTTCAAAATGTTTACGCTCATAATAAAAAAGTTCATAGAATTTAATTCGTAGGTAATAATAATATCTCGTTCACTTAATTGATTATTTGGTACACTGCTAAATTTTGTCCACGTCTCAGTTATGATCATGATATCTGGTTTTTCAATTTCAACATATGTTTTAAATTCATCTATCTTATCTCTGATGCTTCTTGCATTTGCATAAAATATCGAAAGAGAACCTGCAACATTTTCTTTAATTTTGGATCTAATATCAGTTGACTTTGGTCTTTGGACTTTGGTCATTGCCATCTTTAATGTTGTTTATTTAGTTTTTACTCCATTTATTTGTTTCCGACAGTTGTCATTATTTTTTGGAGATATTTTATTCAGTGAAGTACCATTTGTTAGTCAATGAGACATACCCAGCTCTTTTAAATTTTCATTTTGGATTGCTGTTAATAAAATTGTGCAGAGTACATCCATACCATTTGTATTAAGATGAACCCCATCTTTATAAAATTCTCTTTTCCAATAAAATTTGTTCCATAGATCAATATATGTTACATCTACTTGTGTACAGAGTTCTTTGAGTCTATTACACTGGGGAACAAATTTCAAATTTTTGTCTATTGAATTAGATTTGACAGTTACTTCTAGGTAATTTGGGTGCGCTGAGCACGAATTTTTACTCGGTTTTGCTCTATCAGGTCCTGATTTTGCTCAACACCCCTCCTCTTTCGTCGTATTCATAAAAAGGTTTTTTTCTCAATACTCGCTGTCTTTTTGCAGTTACACATTATGCAACTAGGTTTTTATCTAGGTATTTGTATCTATTGTTATGGTATTGTTGTATTATGTATATTTTTATATAACACCCTAAAAATATTTTTAATTTTGTCATTTTTAACCCATTTTAATATTAGTAAATTAAGCTAAAAATATCATAGAATTCTAAAATTTTCTCGAGCGTTCCTGTTCTCTGTAGAGTATTCTAGAGGGACAACTAAATATATAAAAGCGACTCGTTTCCAGAGTTAATCAGTCAATTCAATCAGTCAGTCAGTCAGTCAGTCAGTTGAGTTAGTTAATTAAGTTTGGGCATTAACATAATTTTGAATTGGCATATGATTTAGTGAGTAATTTTGTCATCGTGATTTAATATAGTTGATTTAATTAGACGTAATTTATATTGTACCTACTCATCCGTGTTTCTAGTTTAATTTCATAGATTGTAAGTACCTATTTCATAATAAGTACCTATTTAAACTAATTTTTGTGTTTATATTTCAGATTTTCTTAAATTTATATGAATTAAGGGCTTTAAATACCTTTACAAATTGGCAGAACAATCAAGCAATATGTCATCAAGCACTAGAAAGTTCAAATGCAAAAACAACCCTGATTCCTTTTGTTATATATGTGGAAATTTTACACTTCCACATCAACGAGCAAATATAACTGACTTCGTAAAAAGAGCTTACTTAGCTTATTTTGGCATAAAACTGGGGGACCAAGATAAATCGTGGGCTCCACATAAAGCCTGCACTATATGCATTGAAAGACTGCGACATTGGACGAAGGGTTCGGATTCAAAAATACCTTTTGGAGTTCCGATGGTAAGTTTATGATTTCATAAAACTACGTAATTTAATCACTAGTATACTGTAACTTACCTAAATGTAATTGTAACTTAGGTACATAAACAAAATTTACAGAAATGTTTATAAGAATCTCAAATATTGCATAAGGTTGAAACACATAGAAATGTTAAATGTTTGGGTGATAACTTTTGATAAAATTCATAAAAACAAGTCTCTCGTCGCTTTTGTTAACGCTTTACAATTTTTTTTCCATATCAGGTGTGGCGAGAGCCTACTAACCACGAGACCGATTGCTACCTTTGCTTTGTCAAGACTTCGGGCTTCACTAAGAAAAATAACATTGTATCGAGTACCCAAATTTCGACACCGCGATACGACCTGTGCTACATTCAAATGAGATCCCCATTCCAAAATTTAAGGGTCTGCCAACTCAAGAATTAGTTGAAGATGTTCCTGAAAATATTGTTATGCACTTTGAGGAGTCAGACACCGATTTTGACCCCAGCGTATTTGAAAGTCAAAACGATCCGCAAAAGTTTAACCAGGCCGAGTTGAATGATCTTGTAAGGGATCTAAATTTGCCAAAAAAGGCTGCGGAAATTTTAGCTTCAAGACTTAAAGAGAAAAACTTGCTTACTTCAAACACATACATTTCATTTTACAGAAAAAGAGAGAAGAACTTGTTAAATATTTTAGAACAGAGGATAGTTTAGTATATTGCTGCGACATAGTTGGTTTGTTAAAGAAGATGGGGGTTGAGTCTTACGATGCAAATGATTGGCGCTTGTTTTTAGACAGTTCGAAAAGAAGTCTTAAGTGTGTGTTGTTGCATAATGGCAATCTATACGGCTCGATACCGATTGGGCACTCAACAAAATTAAAAGAAAAGTATGAACATATAGAAAAGGTTTTAAATCTTATCAAATATAGGGAGCACGAGTGGATCATATGTGTTGACTTAAAAATGGTTAATTTTCTGCTAGGACAACAAGGAGGGTATACTAAATATCCCTGCTTCCTTTGCTTATGGGACAGCAGAGCCAAGGAAGAACATTATTTCAAACAAATCTGGCCAGCACGAACATCACTTACTGTCGGAGAAAAAAACGTAATTAATCCACCTTTAGTGAGCAGAGATAAAATCATATTTCCTCCTCTGCATATAAAACTAGGCCTCATTAAACAATATGTAAAAGCTTTAGATACGAACGGCGAGTGTTTCAAATACATAACTTCAAAATTTCCAAGTTTAAGTTATGAAAAAATCAAGGCGGGAATTTTCGACGGTCCACAAATAAGAACAATGATTAAAGACAGCAATTTCCTAATGTCATGAATGAACGCGAAAAAAATGGCTGGTTCTCATTCGTGGACTTGATAGAAAACTTTTTAGGCAATTATAGGGCAGATAACTACGAAGAAATCGTAAAAAAACTTTTAAGGGACTACAAAGAGTTAGGTTGCAATATGAGCATAAAAATGCACTTTTTGAATAGCCATCTTGACCAATTTCCAAGTAATTTAGGTGATGTAAGTGACGAACAAGGGGAGAGATTCCACCAAGATATCAAAATTATGGAGGAACGGTACCAAGGCCGCTGGGATTCCCACATGATGGCTGATTACTGCTGGTGCTTGAAAAGAGACCTGCCATCAACAAGCAAATACGCTAGAAAGTCTTACAAAAGAAAATTTTTGCCACAGTGAAAGCTTCATATTTATTTGTTTTTTTATTTTGTCATTTCTATCGTTATAATGTAATTTTACTGTAGTTTGAACTGCTTGTATTCATGAAACTTGAAAAAAAAATTTAACACATGACAATTTTTTAGTCCTAATTTGAAAAATCTGGAAAATGGCACATAGGCTGTCGACAAGAATCAGGACCTGATAGAGCCAAACCGAGTTGAAATTCGTATTCAGCGCACCCAAATTACCTAGAATCAAGTGTCAGATATCATTCAATAAAATACGTGTTGCCCAGTGTTATTTATGCTAAATGCCCGAGAGAACCATTTATTACCTTCACTCATCCTTGGAATAATACCTGTAATAAATGTTTGATGCCTACCTTCTTTTAATTTTACCAATATTTCATTATAGCTTTTTAAGATTTCAGCTGATGGCTTAAGCATTACATCATTACCTCCAGCGTGATAACTACATTTTTTGGAAATTAAATCAGTACATTTTTAGATTAAGTTATGTAGGCTACTTGGTAGTAGTAATTATAGTAGTTTTATGTCAATTTGCTGACTTTAGATTGATGTTTTGCAAAATTTTATTATTATTATTATAAAATATAGCTCATGATTTGGATAACCTTAATGGCCCCCAGAGTGGCTTCATGTTTTCCAAATGAAGTGTAATGTAATGAAAGAGGAGACAAAACTGTAATAGAAACCCCCCAAAAAAGGGGGGGGATCACCAGGTGGGTGCTAAACTGCAATTTTACCCAAACCTAAGCTCCATTTGTTGTGCAAACTTCTTAAAATATGATTAAAATGTAAATTTTCATATTTAAATACATCAGCCAATTGGATCGCTTAGGTTCCATTTTGGAACATTTGCACAACAAATTGAGTTCAGATTTGAATGGTAATTCTACGTTGTTAGGTTAGGATTAGTTTCCTTTTGGAGCATTTGTACAACAAATGAAGCTTTGATTTGAATAAAGCACGTCAAATTACACTACAAAAATATGTTTCTTACTAGAAATGCAGGTCATGGCATTTACGGCATAATTACCTCTTTTTTTTTTTTTTTTAAATAAAATGTAATGTAATGGATGAAGTATCATACAAACTTAAGCAAGAAATTAAAAACGTTTAAATAAATTATTTTATTAAATTAATAAAAGGCCTCAGGTCCTTTGTAAAAATATGACTAATTTGTACCTCCAATAGAAAGTAAGCCTATTAAAATCTTGCCTCTTGGAAGGGTATTACCTATAGGTTAGTCTAAATATATATGGTTTTTATATTTTCCATAGTTATTATAATAATAGTTAATTAAACTATAAGGTTAAGATTTGGTAAAACACATTCACCAAACTCGATATTGATATTTATACAGCGAGATAGAGGTAAGAAAAATAAGGGAGCTATTGAAGAATAGGGACCCCAGCCTTCTTTAGTTAGGCTAAATAACGAAAATATCACGACCTAACCTAACCAATCGTTAGGTTAACTGTACGCCCTTGACGATTGGTTAGGTTAGGTCATGATATTTTCCTTAGTTAGCTTTATAAAGCTAACTAAAGAAGGCTGGGGTCCCTATTCTTCAATAGCTCCAAAATGAGAATACTTTATTCTATACTAATTTTGGCGGAAATTCCTATTTATCGAGATATTTACTTTCGAAGTTATAAAATTTTGGCGCCATTATTCACCAGTCAAACCATCTCATCTCGTGCGTATGTAGTCATGTTATTATATTGGCCAATTAGCGGCTGCCCCATTGTCACCTGACACCCCCGCGCATGTCCAGCGCTGAAATTTGAACTCAACAGTTGCTTTAGAATGGCTGTGTGTGTGGTGGATGCTGTAAGTACGAGTGGGACGTTATTAAACAAGTTTTGAGGGACGATAGCGCTGCTGTCGCTATATTTCGAGCTCACGGCGTGCTGAAGACCTCTCTTACGTGTCCTCATTGTGGTAATGAACTTAATTACCGTGAAAATCAGCATGTGTGGTATTGTAGCCACCACCGAAAGATAGCGAAGAAGGGATCGGTGCGTAATTAATGCAAGTGCACTGATAATATTTCCAACTAGGCCTAGATTAGGTACGGTTAGGTCAACAGTATGCTCGGTTATGTTAATTGAATGCCCGGTTAGGTCAACTTTATGCCCTTGACAATTGGTTAAGTTGTGTTATTTTCGTTAGGTTAGGTTACTTTTGCCGTGAATATTACTGACGAAAATGTTTTTTTTCTGGTGTATTTCATGCTGTTTCAATTGGTTCTGGCCTTTTAACCAACAATTTCCCTCTTCTTCAAAGTCCTGAGGAGGAGGGGGGGGGGGTATCTCTATAACGGTGCCTTTGCGCAAAAAAGAAGGTCAGATTCAGTTGAAACAGCATGAAATACACCATAAAAACCTATTTTCGTCACTAGTTTGGGCGGATGTGTTCTACCGAATCTTTACCAACTTTAAAGCAATTGCAGTAAGTATGAAATATTTTACATTTATTTCGTTTATATTAATCCCAACATGTGTGCAAAATTTGAAGACAATCCATAATATTTTGTACTTGATCAAAAATTGAAAATTTCGAAGACTTAGATTGTTTATGCAAAAAACTTCACTTTTTTTACGTGAAGGTCAAAATATGAGAATAAAAACCCACTCTAATAGACAGAGTTTATTTCCACTGTCTATTAGAGTGGGTTTTTATTCTCATACTTAGATTGTTTATTTTCCCATTTTTCGAAAAAAATTGAATCGTTTCAAACTTTCCAAAAATCATCACAATGGAGAGTGATGAAAGAAATATAAACGCTTTCTTTGATATCGACTTTAAATTAGGAGATATTCGATACTTTTTAGTGTAAAGTTTGGATAATGTTCCATTAATTTTAAAGTAATTGGAGTAAATATGAAATTTTTTACATTTATTTCCGTTATATTTATCCCAACATGTGTGTAAAATATGAAGACAATCCGTAATATTTGTTACATGATGAAAAATTGAAAATTTCGAAGCCTTTAGATTGTGTATTTTCCCATTTTTCGAAAAAGATTAAATCGGTTCAAAGTTTCACAAAATCATCAAAATTTAAGGTAATGAAAGAAATATAAATACTTTCTTTGATATCGATTTTGAATAAGGAGATATTCGACATATTTTAGTGTAAAGATTGGAAAATGTTGTATTACTCTTAAAGCAATTGCAGTAAATGTAAAATATTTTAAATTTAATTCCTTTATATTAATCCAAACATGTGTGCAAAATTTGAAGATAATCCATAATGTTTGATATTTGAAGAAAAATTGAAAATTTCGAAAGCTTTACAGTGTGCATTTTCCTATTTTTCGAGCAATAATTGATTTGGTTCAAACTTTCCCAAAATCATGACAATGGAGAGTAATGAAAGAAATATAAATGCTTTCTTTGATATCGATTTTAAATAAGGAGATATTCGAAATATTTTGGTGTGAAGATTGGAGAATGTTCTATTACTCCTAAAGCAATTGCAGTAAATATGAAATTTTTACATTTATTTCCTTTATATTAATGCCAACACGTGTGTAAAATTTGAAGAAAATCCACAATATTTGGTACTTGATGAAAAATTGAAAATTTCGAAGACTTTAGATTGTGTATATTCCCATTTTTCGAAAAAGATTGAATCGGTTAAAAGTTTCCCAAAATCATCAAAATTTAAGGTAATGAAAGAAATATAAATGCTTTGTTTCATATCGATTTTAAATAAGAAGATATTCGATATATTTTAGTGTAAAGTTTGGAAAATTTTCCATTACTCCTAAAGTAATTGGAGTAAATATGAAATATTTTACAGTTAAACTATTATATTAATCCCAACATGTGTGCCAAATTTGAAGAGAATCCATAATGCTTGGTACTTGATGAAAAATTGAAAATTTCGAAGGTTTAGATTGTGTATTTTCCCATTTTCGAAAAAAGTTGAATCGGTTCAAACTTTCCTAAAATCATCACAATGGAGGGTAATGTAAGAAATATAAACGTTTTCTTTGATATCGATTTTAAATAAGGAGATATTCGATAGATTTTAGTGTAAAGTTTGGAAAATGTTCCATTACTCCTAAAGTAATTGGAGTAATTATGAAATATTTTACAGTTAATACCTTTATATAAATCCTAACGTGTGTGTAAAATTTCAAGATCATCCATAGTGTTTGGTATTTGAAGAAAAATTGAAAATAATCGATTCGGTTCAAACTTTCCCAAAATTATCACAATGGAAAGTATTGAAAGAAATATAAATGGTTTCTTTGATATCGATTTTAAATAAAGAGATATTCGATATATTTTAGAATAAAGTTTGGAAAATGTTCTATTTACTCCTAAAGCAATTGCAGTAAGTATGAAATGTTTTACATTTATTTCATTTATATTAATCCCAACATGTGTGTAAAATTTGAAGAGAATCCATAATATTCGGTACTTGATGAAAAATTGAAAATTTCGAAGGCTTTAGATTGTTTATTTTCCCATTTTTCGAAAAAAATTGAATCGTTTCAAACTTTACAAAAATCATCACAATGGAGAGCAATCAAAGAAATATAAACCCTTTCTTTGATATCGACCTTAAATAAGGAGATATTCTACAATTTTTAGTGAAAAGTTTGGAAAATGTTCCATTACTCTTAAAGTAATTGGAGTAAATATGAAATTTTTTATATTTATTTCCGTTATATTTATCCCAACCTGTGTTGAAAATTTGAAAACAATCCATAATATTTGTTACTTGATGAAAAATTGAAAATTTCGAAGGCTCTAGATTGTGTATGTTCCCATTTTTCGAAAAAGATTGAATCGGTTAAAACGTTCCCAAAATCATCAAAATTTAGGGTATTGAAAGAAACATAAAAGCTTTCTTTGATATCGATTTTGAATAAGGAGATATTCGATATATCTTAGTATAAAGTTTGGAAAATATTCTATTACTCCTAAAGCAAGTACAGTAGATATGAAATATTTTATATTTATTTCCTTTATATTAATCAAAACATGTGTGTAAAATTTGAAGACAATCCATAATGTTTGGTACTTGATGAAAAATTTAAAATTTCGAAGGCTTTAGATTGTGTATTTTCCCATTTTTCGAAAAAAATTGAATCGGTTCAAACTTTCCCAAAATCATCACAATGGATGGCAATGTAAGAATTATAAACGCTTCCTTTGATATCGATTTTAAATAAGGAGATATTCGATATATCTTAGTATAAAGTTTGGAAATTATTCTATTACTCCTAAAGCAAGTACAGTAGATATGAAATATTTTATATTTATTTCCTTTATATTAATCCCAACATGTGTGTAAAATTTGAAGACAATCCATAATGTTTGGTACTTGATGAAAAATTTAAAATTTCGAAGGCTTTAGATTGTGTATTTTCCCATTTTTCGAAAAAAATTGAATCGGTTCAAACTTTCCCAAAATCATCACAATGGATGGCAATGTAAGAATTATAAACGCTTCCTTTGATATCGATTTTAAATAAGGAGATATTCGATATATTTTAGTGTAAAGTTTGGAAAATGTTCTATTAATCTTAAAGTAATTGCAATAAATGTAAAATATTTTATATTTAATTCCTTTATATTAATCCGAACTTGAGTGCAAAATTTGAAGACAATCCATAATGTTTCGTACTTGGTGTAAAATTGAAAATTTCGAAGGCTTTCTTTTTTTATTTTCCCATTTTTCGAAAAAGATTGATTTTGTTGAAACTTTCCGAAAATCATCAAAATTTATGGTAATGAAAGAAATATAAATGCTTTATTTGACATCGATTTTAAAAAAGGAGATATTCGATATATTTTAGTGTAAAGTTCGGAAAATGTTCTATTAATCTCAAAGCAATTGCAGTAAATGTAAAATATTTTATATTTAATTCCTTTATATTAACCAAAATCATCACATTGGAAAGTAATGAAAGAAATATAGATGCTTTCTTTGATATTGATTTTAAATAAGGAGATATTCGATATATTTTAGTGTAAAGTTTGGAAAATGTTCCATTACTCCTAAAGTAATTGTTGTAAATATGAAATATTTTTCAGTTAATACTATTACAGTAATGCCAAGATGTTTGCGAAATTTGAAGACAATCCATAGTGTTTGGTACTTGACGAAAAATTGCTTATTTTCCCATTTTTCGAAAAAGATTGAATCCGTTAAACCTTTCCCAAAATCATCAAAATGGAGGGTAATGGAAGAAATATGAACGCTTTCTTTGATATCGATTTTAAATAAGGAGATATTCGATATATTTTAGTATAAAGTTTGGAAAATGTTCTAATACTCCTAAAGCAATTACAGTAGATATGAAATATTTTATATTTATTTCCTCTATATTAATCCCAACATGTGTGTAAAATTTGACGACACTCCAAAGTATTTGGTACTTGGTGAAAAATTGAAAATTTCGAAGGGTTTAGATTGTTTATTTTCCCATTTTCGAAAAGATTGAATCGGTCAAACCTTTCCCAAAATCATCAAAATGGAGGGTAATGAAAGAAATATAAACGCTTTCTTTGATATCGATTTTAAATAAGGAGATATTCTACATATTTTAGTGTAAAGTTTGGAAAATGTTCCATTACTCCTAAAGTAATTGTTGTAAATATGAAATATTTTACAGTTAATACTATTACATTAATGCTAAGATGTTTACTAAATTTGAAGACAATCCATAGTGTTTGGTACTTGATGAAAAATTTAAAATTTCGAAGGCTTTAGATTGTTTATTTTCCCATTTTTCGAAAAAGATTGAATCGGTCAAAGCTTTCCCAATATCAACATAGTGAAGAGTAATAAAAGAAATATAAATGCTTTCTTTGATATTGACTTTAAATGAGGAGATATTCGATACATTTTAGTGTAAAGTTTGGAAAATGTTCTATTAATCTTAAAGCAATTGCATATATGAAAAAATTTTTTATGTTATAGTAATTCCTTTATATTAATCCCAACGGTGTACTAAATTTGAAGAGAATCCATAAAGTTTGGTACTTCATGAAAAATTGAAAATTTCTAAGGCTTTAGATTGTTTATTTCCCATTTTAGAAAAAGATTGATTCGGTTTGAAACTTTCCCAAAATCATCAAAATTTTAGGGTAATGAAAGAAATATAAATGTTTTCTTTGATATCGATTTAAATAAGGAGATATTCGATATATTTTAGTGTAAAGTTTGGAAAATGTTCTATACCTCTTAAAACAATTGCAGTAAATGTAAAATATTTTATATTTAATTCCTTTATAATAATCCCAACTTGTGTGCAAAATTTGAAGACAATCCATAATGTTTGGTACTTGGTGTAAAATTGAAAATTTCGAAGGCTTTTTTTTTGTTATTTTCCCATTTTTGCAAAAGATTGATTCGGTTGAAACTTTCCAAAAATCATCAAAATTTATGGTAATGAAAGAAATATAGATTGTTTATTTTCCCATTTTTAAAAAAAGATTGAATCGGTCATAGCTTTCCCAAAATCAACAAAATGAAGGGTAATGAAAGAAATATAAGCGCTTTCTTTGATATCGATTTTAAATGAGGAGATATTCGATATGTTTTAGTGTAAAGTTTGGAAAATGTTCTATAACTCTTAAAGCAATTGCAGTAAATGTAAAATATTTTATATTTAACTCCTATATATTAATCCCAACTTGTGTGCAAAATTTGAAGACAATCCATAATGTCTGGTGCTTGGTGTAAAATTAAAAATTTCGAAGGCTTTTCTTTTTTTATTTTCACATTTTTCGAAAAAGATTTATTCGGTTTGAACTCTCCAAAATCATCTAAATTTGGGTAATGAAAGAAATATAAATGCTTTCTTTGATATCGATTTTAAATAAAGAGATATTCGATATATTTTAGCGATTTCGAAGGCTTTAGAGTGTACATTTTCCTATTTTACGAGCAATAATCGATTTGGTTCAAACTTTCCCAAAATCATCACAATGGAAAGTAATGAAAGAAATATAAATGCTTTCTTTGATATCGATTTTAATTAAGGAGATATTCGATATATTTTAATGTAAAGTTTGGAAAATTTTCCATTACTCCTAAAGTAATTGTTGTAAATATGAAATAATTTAAATTTAATTCCTTTATTAATATTATTCCCAACATGTTTGCAAAACTTGAAAAGACTCCAGAATGTTTGGTATTTGATGAAAAATTGAAAGTTTCGAAGGCTTTAGATTGTTTATTTTCTCCAAATCGATTCGGTCAGAACTTTCCCAAAATCAACACAGTGAAGAGTAATAAAATAAATATAAACGCTTTCTTTGATATTGACTTTAAATGAGGAGATATTCGATACATTTTAGTGTAAAGATTGGAAAATGTTCTATTACTCTTAAAGCAATTGCATTATATGTAAATATTTTATGTTTATATTAATTCCTTTATATTAATCCCAACATGTGTAACCAAATTTGAAGAAATCCATAATGTTTGGTACTTCATGAAAATTATTAAAATTTCGAAGGCTTTAGATTCTTTTATTTTCCCATTTTTCCAAAAAAGATTGATTTGGTTTGAAACTTTCCCAAAATCATCAAAATTTTGGGTAATGAAAGAAATATAAATGCTTTCTTTGATATCGATTTTAAATAAAGAGATATTCGATATATTTTAGTGATTTCGAAGGCTTTAGAGTGTGCATTTTAATATTTTTAGAGCAATAATCGATTCGGTTCAAACTTTCCCAAAATCATGACAATGGAAAGAATGAAAGAATATAAATGCTTTTCTTTGATATCGATTTTAAATAAGGAGATATTCGATATATTTAGTGTAAAGTTTGGAAATGTTCCATTACCCTTAAGTAATTGTTGTAAATATGAAATATTTTACAGTTAATACTATTACATTAATGCCCAGATGTTTGCGAAATTTGAAGACAATCCACAGTTGGTACTTGAAATAAAATTGAAAATTTCGAAGGCTTTAGATTGTTTATTTTCCCATTTTCCGAAAAAGATTGAATCGGTCAAACCTTTCCCAAAATCATCAAAGTGGAGGGTAATGAAAGAAATATAACGCTTTCTTTGATATCGATTTTAAATAAGGAGATATTATCGACATATTTTAGTGTAAAGTTTGGAAAATGTTTTATTAATCTTAAAGCATTTGCAGTAAATGTAAAATATTTTATATTTAATTCCTTTATATTAATCCCAACATGTGTGTAAAATTTCAAAAATCATCCATAGTGTTTGGAATTTGAAGAAAAATTGAAAATTTCGAAGGCTTTAGATTTGTTTATTTTCCCATTTTTCGAAAAAGATTGAATCGGTCAAACGTTTCCCAAAATCATCAAAATGGAGGGTAATGAAAGAAATATAAGCGCTTTCTTTGATATCGATTTTAAATAAGGAGATATTCGATATGTTTTAGTGTTAAGTTTGAAAATATTCCATTACTCCTAAAGTAATTGGAGTAAATATGAAATATTTTACACTTAATACTATTATATTAACTCTTAAAGCAATTTCAGTAAATGTAAAATATTTTATATTTAATTCCCTTATATTAATCCCAACTTGTGTGCAAAATTTGAAGACAATCCATAATGTTTGGTACTTGATGAAAAACTGAAGGTTTCGAAGGCTTTAGATTGTGTATTTTCCCATTTTTCGAAAAAATTGAATCGGTTAAAACTTTCCAAAATCATCACAATGGAGAGGCAATGTAAGAAATATAAATGCTTTCTTTGATATCGTTTTTAAATAAGGAGATATTCGATATATTTTAGTGTCAAGATTGGAAAATTTTCTATTACTCTTAAAGCAATTGCATTAAATGTAAAATATTTTTTTTATAATAATTCCTTTATATTAATCCCAACATGTTATAATGTTATAATGTTTGAGACCAACAAAGACCCTTGGATCCACTCATGGCTGGTCTACCTAACTGTGTTCATAATTGTGTATTGTGTATGTCCTCCGTGGTGGCGGAGGGGACCTACAATTTTACGTGGGTTCCGAACCACAAGAACATAAGAATTTATGTAACAACTGCCTGTACATTCGCAACTACCAATTTTTGCAAAACTAAATAATTATCAATTAAAATCTAATTAATCATCGATTTAAAACTAAAAATAGAATCTCTGGATCCAGGGATCAAGTCATAATAGACTGCTATCCACAAATATGTTACACTCTATATCTATTTATAACCGACATGCAAATATATCAGATCCAAAGAATCCAGTCATTTTCATTACGGTATCCATCAATACTAGTACCTTGCCCAACGAAAAATAAGTCACGGTCCATATCGATTGCGGACCAAGTCAAAATTTACAACCAATATACATTACAATATATATACTTAGGAGGAAATGTGTAGGTGTGGCTGTAAAGACTGTACAGTATGTAGAAATGTGTGTGCACCCATTTTGGTGTACCAAATTTGAAGAGAGTCCATAGTGTTTGGTACTTAATGAAAAATTGAAAATTTCGAAGGCTTTAGATTGTGTATTTTCCCATTTTTCGAAAAAAATTGAATCGGTTTAAACTTTCCGAAAATCATCACAATGGAGGGTAATGAAAGAAATATAAACGCTTTCTTTGATATCGATTTTAAATAAGGAGATATTCGATACATTTTAGTGTAAATATTGGAAAGTGTTCTATTACTCCTAAAGCAATTGTAGTAAATATGAAATATTTTAAATTTAATTCCTTTATATTAATCCCAACATGTGTGCAAAATTTGAAGAGAATATCCATAATGTTTGGTACTTGTGTATTTTCCCATTTTTCGAAAAAATTGAATCGATTCAAACTTTCCCAAAATCATCACAGTGGAAGGTAATGAAAGAAATATAAACGCTTTCTTTGTTATCGATTTTAGATAAGGAAATATTCGATACATTTTAGTGTAAAGATTGGAAAGTGTTCTATTACTCCTAAAGCAATTGCAGTAAATATGAAATATTTTACATTTATTTCGTTTATATTAATCCCATCATGTTTGTAAAATTTGACGACATTTCATAATATTTGGTACTTGATGAAAAATTTAAAATTTCGAAGGCTTTTGATTGTCTATTTTCCCATTTAGTCCGGTAGCACAGACCCTGACTTTACTGGAACCCTGTATTGTTTGTTATAAAGCAAATCTTGACATATTTTGAAAGCTTATACCAACCCATTCAAGAATCCTTCGGGTGTACACCTGCCCCCCACTTGGCTTTTTCAATATGGCCGCCATTTTCCAAGATGGCCGGGGAAACTGAAAAATCCCATATCCTGGTCAAAACTTTGATGGATTTTGATGATCTTGGTGTCATTTCTAGGGGTTTTTAGGATGATGCCTCGATCTGGAGGGGTTGCAGATTTGGGAGTTGTTTTGACCCACATTCGTCAATACTCAAGGTCATTGGAGGTCAAACGTCCCCCGAAATAAGGAATATCCCATATCCCGGGCAGTCGTGGAGATATTTTGGTGATTTTACTGTCGTTTTTATGGTTTTGGGCGAGACTGAGTAGTTTTGTAGGGTTTAAAATTAAATCAGGGATTATTTTCTTCATGGTAAGGTGAATTCTAATATGTCTAATTATTCCTCTTATTTTTTTCAGGTTGTTGAGATTATTGCTGATGGTGCTGTCCACCTGGTGATTTGATGACGTCTTGGTTGTACTGATTCCAAAATTGTTTTTTTTGACTGCTGAATATGGAGAATATACCAGGTGGGCATTGTTTAGTTTTCATTTGCTGAGGATAAATTATTTCAATGCGATTTGTTCTCTGAAGAATGGGTAAACAAAATTCTTATTTTTCAGGTTCTACAAAAGCTGCAGACGAATGTTTCTTCAAGGATTTCCTGCGTAGCTGTCCTGGAGGTCAGAAAGGTCTTTCAAATTGTGGGAGGATTCAGAAAATCATAGAGAACAGCGACATCAGAGGGCAGCCAGATGTTCGAGCGAGACTAGAGCCTCTCTTGGAAGATGGAGCAAAAATCCTTTGTTGTCACAAGAACTGTGTTTCCACTTATGTGTCCAAACGGAATTTATCAGCATTCATGAAAAAGAGAGAATGTGATACCCCTACAGTGGAGCAAAAAAGACTACGTAGTGCCGTTCTCAGTGAAGGCCCAGGCCCAGTATATGACCCTAAAAAAACAGTCTTTTGTTTGAGAGTGAGTGAGTGTATATTACCCGAGAAATATGACATCAAAGTTCCGGTGCAATACCGCATTCCAGCATCTACGTTTATGACCGATAAGCTTGGTGATGAAAAAACAAATTACAAAGATGTGTTGATAGAAAAGTGTAAACTGAAAAATGATGAGCAGGGACAAGTTGTACTCAGTAGGTTGTTGGGCATGAAAGGAGAGTTACCGGCTGAGGAAGCCCGAGACCATAAAGATTGTATGTCTACCTTCCATGCTGAAGTTAAGAGAGCTTGCCAGAATAAGTCAAGGGTTGAACCTGAAGACCGCCCCCTCATTGCTTTGTGTGTAGAATTGTCGAAGGACAAAATGAAACTATGGAATTCAATTGACGTAGAGAAGCTTTACAAAGAGTTAGGTGGTGAGAAGTTGTCACGTAGGTCGCTCATTGTAAAAGTTAAAGATTACTTCAAAGACGAAATTGTAGACTTACATGAGGATGGTATCGCTACGTTGTTAGTTTTCAAAAACTATGCTGCCTCATACCTGAATATTGCAAAAGATTGTGAGGATCCTGACACAACCATGTCTTTTGATATTTTCCCCCAATAAATGGTTATCTAATGTGAATAACTGCATCAAAGTTGCCAATGCCAATCCCCTAGCTAGGTGTGAGCTTTGTTTTGCTTACGAGGTCATATCTTGTAGCTTTGCAACCTTCCATAGAATGCATGTGCCCTGCACTTCAGCATAAATTGTGGTTTATATCCGACTATCCATATCCATATAATG
>JAJOZX010003743.1:290000-350000 GCA_023014485.1 Bathynomus jamesi | reverse complement strand
TCGGCATTCAGATTGGTGTCAATGAAAAAAGGGCCAACAATTGTGTTGCCCCATATCCCGCACCACACCATCACTTTTCCAGCGCCTTGCGTCTTTCAGGGACTCATCCAGTGCGGGTTGTCATCACTCCAATAACGTACGTTTTGACGATTAACCTCTCCATGAACATAAAAGTTGGCTTCATCTGAAAACAGGATGCCAGCCGAGAACTCCGTGTCCTCGTTCACTTTTGTTCTTGCCCATTCACAGAATTCCAGCCGCCTGTCCGGGTCGTCTTCGCTAAGATACTGCAACATTTGTATTTTGTATGGATGCCATCTGTGCTCTTTCATAATGCGGACGATCCTCCTTTGGCTGACACCGCATTCTGCAGACATCCGTCGAGTGCTTTTTTGGGGACTCTTTGCGAACGCTGCCAGCACCATGGTCGCTGTGCCTTCATCGGTGGCTGTTCGTGGACGGCCACTTCTTGGTTGGTCAGCAACATTTCCAGTCTTCTTGAACGTCTCAATGAGTTTGGCAACAGTGTCGTGTGTGATGTGCGTGCCGGGGGCGTGTTTCCTGTTAAAATCCTCGGCAACCTTGCGACAGCTTCCTGATCCTGCCAGAAGAATGATCTCTATACGCTCTTCTTGGGACAAAGGCATCTCAGCACATCACCTGCAAAAAAATAAAAAATAAATCATTTATTTATCATGACCATTTTGCCTATATATGGAGACTTTTGACTCACCCTATATATATATATATATATATATATATATATATAGTGTAGTGGTTATCATATCTGACCGGCAATCGGAAAATCCCGGGTTCGATTCCCGGGTGGATACCTCATTTTTTCATTTGTTTCGTTCTTTCGCTCTCATCTTGCGCGGATAATTCTCCTATACAAAGCGTCGTTCTTTACGTTAATTATACTGCGTGTTTGCAGTTATAATGTATATATATATATATATATATATATATATATATATATATATATATATATATATATATATTTCTTCGTCTGGAACAGTTTTAGTAACTGCCATAATTGCTTTATAATTATGATAATTAATCCGTTCGATTAGGACAGATTAGTTTGCAAAAGATCCTCAATCATAATTAATCGTATTTTGGTTGAGAAGAAAACAATAAGCATTTATTCCTTAAAATAATTAACCACACACTCATATATATATATATATATATATATATTATATATATAACTGCAATGACCGCGCAGTACAAATGAAAAACAAGGCACCCGCCCGGGCGGGTGCCTTATTTTTCATTTGTTTGTTATTTCTCTTCCTCGTGTGCAGAACACTCCTCTATACTTACGTCGTTTCTATACATATATATATATATATATATAATATTTTATTAAATGGGGTTGTTTGACCTCCTCCGCAACATCTAAGGTCATATGACGGAAGGGACCTACAGCTTTACGTGGGATCCGAACCACGGGTCGCTACATAATCTGGGCGCAGAGGACGGTCTCCCATCCAACTACTACCCAGACCCAATGTCGCTTAACTTCGCATATATTATATATATATATATATAATATATATATATATTATATATATACATATACACACATATATACACACAGGGTGATGCATAACTGTTTCATAAATCGAAGGGTGTATTCTTGAGACAAAAGTAAAGAAAGAAGACCATATAAACATACGTCGAGAAACCCGTAGGTTTCGAGCTATTTTCACGCGACAGACAGAAAAATGAAACTGCGAAAGATTTTTACATTTTATGCAAATACACAGTGTGATACATTTGCTTCATCAAAGTAAATGTACGAAATTCTTTCCTACTTCTTGAATGCATGCCTCAGCACGTCGCAAAATGGGATAGAGGAGACATAGTTAAAGGGGAACAAAGTCAATCTGCACTCTGTCGACATGCATAATGTCGCTAGTGAGAACTTAGTTTAAATTTGGTTAGGTTAGGTTAAGTTGGGTTAGGTTACGATTGGTTAGGTTACGATTGGTTAGGTTACGAATGGTTAGGTTACGAATGGTTAGGTTACGAATGGTTAGGTTAGGCTTGGTTAGGATAGGTTAGTCAATTTCATTGAAAATCTGAAATTTAGTTTGAAATGTGCAATCCGTATACTTGCATAATGTCGAACATTGACGTTATGAAAATCGATCTTGTTCATATAACTGAACATTTTTTTAATACCGGTGCGATCAGCAGTTCTCCATACACTCGAACTTGAACGGGATTGTCTTCTTGGATGCAAAGAAGCTCACTTACAGATTCAATGTTTGCCGGGGTCCTTGCTGTACGCAGACGTACACTTCCCGGCTTTTGTGCATGAGTTCCTGTACAAAGTTGCTAATAATAGACACTATACTTCCCCCATTCACAGGGCGATTTCCCCACATCAGACCAACCATAATCATAATACAAGGCTTCCCAATAATTTCATAAATAAACCAAATTATTCAATGCAAATTGCAGGAAATGCTCTCTCCTACAAAGGGACAGATATCTGGAACGTTATACCTATAAATATCAGGCAGGCATCATCGTTAATTTCGTTTCGCAACTTACTAAACAAACACTTATTAACTCCTATTAATATTATATATATATATAATATTATATATATATAATTTAGGGTGGTCCAGAAAAATAAATGTTGAAAATTCGTAGGTCTTACCTCTTAAAATTGTTACCCATGTTGGAAAAAACTAAATATAAAATTTTAATAAGATCAAAAAATTCTAAGTGGTGCCACATCGCATTTGAATTTAGATGTTTTTAAAAACCTTTTTTGCTTCTTCCCCATAATATAGATTATTGTGTCTTTACGAAAACTATTTCGATATATATAATTTTTTTTGCATAATATAGATTTTTGTATGCTTATTGTGGTTAAATATTCCGAAGCACATCTTGTATGAGCGGTACTGAACACGTTGAGGCATGAATCGCATCTGTTCTGTTGATACTTGTATTCACGTTTTTCCATGAAATAGATTTCGTCACTTTTCCCATTAAGTGCTCATCTTGCGTAAACGTGTTGAAAGGGCATTCCTATAACAATCGTATTTTTTATTCACAAGCCTCAGTCTTTTGCCAACCTGTCGTTTGCAGTGTATTGTTTGCAGTCGTTTGCAGTGTATTATTTGCATTCATTTGCAGTGTATTGTAGTTCGTTTGCAGTGTTGCAATAGTGAATAATCATATTAGAAATGGCAAGTTCCTCAATGAAAACTCGCAGAAATACCAAAATATGACTCATTGGACAACCAATTGAAATGATATGCGGGAGAAAACTTCCTTCCAAAGGTGATGTGCTCCGTCGTCTTTTTTATTTACTTAAGGAAAAGGAAACTCTAAGAGAAGCTTCTAAAGCAGTTTACAGAGGTAGTTGAATTTTGGGAACAAGCTAAAATTTCAACAAGAGCTGACTATAATGTTATACCAATGATTGAAAAAGTCTATACGGAATATAGAACGCTCCAAAAATTAAAATTCCGCTGCTCCGAAACTCAGCGTGAGAAAGAGAGATTGTTTCAGGACAGTTTAAACGATCTCTTTGATATTTGCTCACCATAAAGCGCACGATATGATCAAGATCAAAGAAGACAGAGAATTCCTCCAAGCTCAAAAACAGAAGGGAAGAAAAGGATATGGCTAACGTTGACAAAGCATTATCAAAGAAAGATCATAAAAGGAAGAGAGAGTCAGCTAAAGAACGGTTAGCACGTAAGGAAAGTAAAAGAAAGGAGGAAGAAACAAAGTCTGCCAAATTGACTTCATCAAGTAGCATGAGTAGTGAAGCTGAAACGATGTTGTGTAAAACTAACACAGCATCAAAAAATAATGCAGGCAAGAAGGTCCCTAGCAAACCAAGTAAGAAGGAACTTGTAACACGAGACGTTGCAGTTGCACTGGATAGGTCAAATATTTCTGATAGACAGGCCGTATATGTGGTATCAGCTGCTGCCTCTGCATTAGATCATGATCTTGATGACTTGCCCATAAGCAGAAGTACAGTTCGCCGAAAGAGAATGGATGTACGTGAGAAAATCGCAAAAGATTTAAAAGAATCCTTTAATCTTGAATGTTCTTTAATGGTGCATTGGGATGGAAAAATGCTAATCGACTTAACTGGAAATGAAAAAGTTGAAAGATTAGCAGTGTTGGTGTCAGGAGGAGGCAAATCAAAGTTGCTTGCAGTACCCAAACTCGAGTCTGGCACAGGAGTAGACATTGCAACAGCTGTTGTCGAATGTTTAAAGGACTGGAACTTAATTGATCGCATTAAAGGTATGTGCTTTGATACAACTGCCACGAACACGGGTCCTAAAAAGGGAGCTACTGCACAAATAGAACAAAAGCTTGGAGAAGACTTACTAAATATTGCATGCCGGCACCATATAATTGAACTTATTGCATCCAATGTTTTTGAGGTGTCTTTGTTCCGCCAGTAGCGGACCTGATATTCCGATATTCAAACGCTTATATACACACTGCAACTTGTAAATATTACTAAACAATGAAAGTCACCTAATATATATACAAAATTCACAATCTTAAATTGGGTGGAATCACAAGCTATATAAATTATATGTTAAAAGTTTCCATTATATTACTCCATAGTTACAATATACCTCTTTTATCTGTATTTTTATAACTCTAAGACTGTATCATCATTTCCAATTTGTAATATTAGAAATTAATTAGTATCGGTATTTCAACATGGTCTGTTAACCCTATTGTTTACCATTTTTCTTTACTATTATTTCTATTATCATCATATTGTTTACCTCTCTCTACCTTTTCTATTATTTCAACGCTTATTTCAATTTTCACTAGTGATGACAGATGCAACTTTACTTTATTTTTCACAAATTCTATTTACATTTCTTAGTTCCCTTTGTAAAACTAGAAATGAATCTCAAACATTTTTGCCTGAAAAGCTGTCATACTTCCCAAACGTCATATTCAATAAGAATACTGTAATTAAACTGCTTGTCACTAAGAAATACAAAATTAAACGTTAATGCCAACATTGTGTAAACCTATATGGATGTGATGTACAGGGTGTCCATAAATGTTTACCCTGAAAACAGTATGCTCTCATGTTTTAATGACGAATCTTACATCCGTTTTCTTTTTACAGGTGATCTCGTACACGCATAGAGTTTCTGTGCTGGTGTGTTTCGTCTACCGCATTCGCCGCTAGGAGCGCTGTAGTAGCTGTTCAGTTAAGATGGCGTCTGTGACAGAGATGGCACAATGTGTTGTGTGGTTTGCAGAAACAAAATCTCCTGTCAGTGTTCAGCGAAGGTTCAGAACAAAGTATGGAAAGAATCCACTTGATGTGAAGTTAATTAAGTCGTGGATGAAAAAATTCTTGGAAACTGGAAACGTGGAAAAGGGAAAGAGCAGTGGTAGACCATCAGTTTCTGATGGGATGGTGGAAAACATTCAAACTGCTTTCACACGGTCACCAAGGAAATCGGTGAGACAACTTCATGCCAACTAAAGATACCGAAGTCTACGGTGCATAAGGTGTTACACAAACGTTTGAAGTTACACGCCTTCAAGGTACAAATTGTTCAAGAACTGAAGCCTGATGACCGTCCAAAACGCAACATTTGACGCAACATGACGCAACATTTCCAAATCGATGGATTGGCAGGGACGGGCCAATCCCATGGCCCCCAAGATCACCCGACATTACCCCGCTGGATTTCTTTCTCTGGGGTCATGTTAAAGATTTGGTTTACGCAACAGTTGTTCCAGATATCAGGACATTGCGAGAACGCATTACGGATGCAATTGCAACAGTTAACCCACAAGTGTTGGAAAATGAGTGGCGTGAGTGTGAATACCGTTTAGACATTTTACGTGCCACTAGGGGTGCACATGTGGAAGCTTATTAAGCTCATTAACTATGTATCAAAACTTTGTATGTTTATCTACTTATGATTAAAACTGTGTTTGAATACGAGTGTTTATTTAAAAGTTATAGCATGCTTTAATCAGGGTAATCATTTATGGACGCCCTATATATCTTATGTAATGTGTCCTTCTTGAATAAAGATTATTATTGTTATTATTATTATTATCATTATTATTATTATTAAATCCTAGGCAAAAAGCTAAGAATGCATATAATTATAAGTATAATGCCTATTTATAGGTCCCTATATCTATAAAAATAAATATAGCCTAACCTAACCTAACATAACAACCTAAACAATGAAAGTGACCATTGTAACTAATGCTACATGCATTCTTAGCTCCCAGCTTATTGCCTAGGCATTATCTTAATGCCTGATTTCGTTAATTGCCGCTAACACACATACTATATATGTGTTCCTGAGGCTGTCATTAGACGAAAGCGCTTGAGCACCATTCTGTGTTTCCTTTTTCCTTCGTGGTTACTTTCATCATATATATATATATATATATATATATATATATATATATATATTGTTATGTATGGGACTAATACAATAAGGTCAATTAATTACGGGTTATAAATTAATCCACAAATAAATTGACCATGCAGACAGAAGGAATTGTGTGTACAAATGACTGGTTCATGAAAACAAAGGGAACGAGCCCAAAATGACAGCTCCGCCTTTTAGTTTCTAAAACGACGTTTTATAAATTCTTAAGTACATCAATTTAAAACATATGCATGTTAAATACTCGTGTAATTTAGAGAAAAAGACAAATTCAATTGGCTATTTAATTCTGAATAAGTTCGGATAAAATTACCATATAAAGGTTACCCAGAAACTAAGAAAATATCTAATGTAAAAATTAAATTTTTAAACGAAACTTAGTCATTCCTTCACGTGGTTTCCGCGTTTCACTCCAACGAAAGAAAGAATGCGTTATAAAATTGAACGTTCATTTATGTATAAAATAGGAAAACTTCGCTAAAATTAGATTATATTATTAACAAGTTTAATGGCATGTAAAAATTAGACCTTCTGAAAGGTTAATAATCCTTAAAAAGATAAGTTTAATAGCATTCAAATAATTTTATAAAATTGTATTATGTATAAAATACGGTTAAAAGGCCGGGTAGAGAACCAACTGTTGTTCTGAAAGATAAGTCAATTAAAATTGTAGTATGTATGCGTTTATTCATTTTAAATAATCTGACATATTACAATACGGCTGTATTCAGTTAAATAACTACACAGTGTAGATTAAAATTGTCTATCAGTCAAATTTAAAGTGTTTGTGCATTTTATTTGATTGTCTCAATATCAAATCTTTATTATTCAACAAAATCTCTTTACTGTCCAAAATTTCATTGCTGTATTGTAATTGGTTTAATAAGATCTGTGACGAATGTATTATTTTTGTAAAAGGTTTCTAATTACTCCCCTACACGAATTGACAGAGAAATAAGAATATATATAATCATTGATATATTGAGCCTTGGGTTAAATCTATATGATGTGGTTTAAATGAAAACAGGCTAAAATAAAGGTATAATTCATACCATAAATATAAAGAAATAAATCACGTCATACATCACAATATATATACACACACAAACACACACACACACACACACACACACACACACCACATATATATATATATATATATATTATATATTATATATATATATATATTATAATATATATATATATATTCCTAACGAAATGGCAAACAAAATCTAAAATTACAGTCGCATGTCACCCCAATTTTGTTTTTCTAAACAATAGACTCACTCATCTATAACTCAGAATCGCCGTCCTGATTACTAAATAATAATAAGAAAAAAAGGTTTGAGTCGCAATCTTCATGACTGGACATCGTTTGTCCAAGCCATAAATTGGAAGCTCAGAAATAGAATGAAAAAAAGGGACACAAAACGAGGGAGGAAGAAGCCAAATTGTTTTCGATTGGTTTATTATTGTTTTCAGTCGTAGTTTTTAATTTATGACCAATTTCGTTGTGAAAAATTGAGTTTCATTCGGAGATGAAAGATATTATAATTGTGGAAATTTATTGTGGTGAAAATGACGATGATGACGATGATGACGAATCGTGGTCGAATTACTCTTGACAAGACGGTCAATCGGCAGGAAAAAAAGGGAGTTGAAAAGTTACTGAGCCCTTTACTTCAATTATATAAAGCAATTTTTAAATATGGGCTCGCTGAGGCACTATTCTATTCAACGGGAATTATATGCAACAAGGAATTAATTATGATAGAAGAGTAGCGAAACAATAGGGCCAATAAACCGGGTTCGAAATACAGGGTGTTCTAAAATTACCAAGGAAATTTTTATATCAACGTAATAATATCTTAACAAAAATAATGCAATATTTAACAATTTTATTTCAAATACAGCAACAATAATTGTTTATGCTAGACGTTCAAAATGCCTTCCTTCCTTCAACTTGAACACATTGTTCACAACGTCCCACTACTGATCGACAGACATAAAAGTTTATGGCCTTGGTCGGTTCGAAGTTGACGGGGGTTCTGGTTAGGTGGCAGCAACGGATTTGTTACTCGCAGTAGTTTCTTCTATACTACTTTCCGATTTCTTCTTGTAGTGGATCGGAGGATTCTGTGAAGCTGATTGAATTCTCTGAAGGTTCCCCGATTCTTCTTGCAACGTATCGGGAGAAGGAAAAGATAAAGACTTTCTCTTACTGTAGTTTACTGCTAAAAGTTACAAGTAATACTCAGCCTCTAAATTAGATCAGTCAAATCAGAATAAACATGGGAGAAATTTTGTGGGTTTATATACCCAAATTTTGTTAAAATCACTATTATTTAATGTTGACTTGTTTCGTTTCTACTCTCTATAGGCTGCATTATTTTTGCACAATATTTGAAAATAAGGTAAATTTTTTTAGCTGTGGCAACGTCTAAACAGATAAACAAGATATTTGAAGATGAAGCCCTATTTTTATCTTAAATCGCATATTGACAGATCTGATGTTATCATGATCTGCCGAGTTAACTGAAAATGGAAATTGAACTATGCATTTTTACACTAAAACATGCATATGAGCAAAAATTAAAGGCTTAAGATTCACAATTAAACGTTTAGGCAAGACTGATCCTTTTGTAACGAAGAGAAAATGCATACAAAAAATTAACATTGCAAAATTTAATCAGGTTTCATTATTAAGCTAAATCTAAAAAAATGATTAAGTAATTTAAAAAGAAACAATTCACCAATTATTTGGCAAAAATAGAAAGCAAATCCAGGTATGGACGCCTGCTCTCGTCTTTTGGCGCGGTATCATAATGAAGGTGAAAACTTTTTGGAGCGCATTATCACTGGAGATGAAACCTGGATCCATCACTATGAACCAGAAAGCAAACGACAGAGCATGCAATGGAAGCATCCAACATCTCCCGTTACAAGGAAGTTCAAAGCGCAGCCGTCAGCAGGTAAAGTTATGCTAACACTGTTTTGGGATGCACGAGACCGTATCCTTGAACATTATCTAGAGCGTGGAACTACAGTAACAAGTGCATCGTATTCTGACATGCTTCGGAAAGAGTTAAAGCAAGCAATTCGCACAAAACGGAGAGGGAGATTGTTGGAAGGTGTTATTCTGTTACACAACAATGCGCGCCCTCATACCGCTGCACAGACTAGAAAATGTCAAGAACTTAAATTTAAAGTTCTCGACCATCCAGCCTACAGTCCAGACCAGGCACCTTCGGATTTTTACCCGTTTGGACCACTAAAAGACGCTTTGAGAGGTCAGCGATTCCAAGGCGATTATAACCTGAAGGAGGCGGTGCATGACTGGCTACGCACACAGCGAAAAACATTCTTTTGTGATGGCATTAGGAAGCTTGTAGATCGCTGGACTAAGTGCATTGAGAAACAGGGAAACTATGTTGACAAGTGATGTGTTTATAATCTATCAGATGTGAAAATAAAATTGTGAAAATAAAAAGTGCGGATACTTATTGAATTACCCTCGTATATACAATGTGTATATATGGAATACGCAGACTTAATGTGCAAGGAACAAGGAACTCTTCTCCAATAATTAAATCCACTATCATTTTGTTGTAAAAAGAGAGGCGTAAGTCCACTGCATGTACTTTTGAGAAAATGTCTTTCAAAGTTTTAAGTTGAAAACATCGATAAATAATTCATGTTATGTGATAATTTTACCAGTGCATAATAATTGCGCACTTTATCACAAATCTTTGAGTACAAATGATTTTATTACGCATATTATATATATATATATATATATATATATATATATATATATATATATATATATATATATATACTGTAATATATGTATATATATGCGCCTCGGTAGTGTAGTGGTTAGCGGCGCGCAGCAAAACCCAGCTGTTCATCCTTCCACGCATTAAAAAAATTGGTTGATAGATAAATGGGTACCTTAGGTAGCCTAGTGGTTAAGACGATGGCCTGCTGGTGGGGCGTGGTTCGGATTCCACGTTAAACTGTAGGTCTGAGGTGGAGTGACAAGCTTGACCATCGTCAGAATGAACAATTTCGGCGGAAGCAAAACCAAGGTTAACCAAGGTATTGAGCGAATTTGGCGCTTACATGTTTTTTCCATTGTGAAAGATGTGATTTCGTGGAAATGGACTTACGTTTTTCAGTGATTTAACCACTATAAACTGGATTTGTGCGCATCTTCCTTTGCGTAGAGATGGAGAAATGGATTGCTGACCCCACCATGGTCTTAACTCAATTTTGACCAAATTGTGACTTATGCGTTTTTTCCTTTGCACGGCAGTAATAGTTCGAGTAAGTAATGGTAAATGACAAATACTACAGTTTTTTTTCTTTTTCATGACGGAAACCCAACGTGGATAACGAGTCACTAACAAAGGGACCCCAAAATATAGCTTCCCTCGCCAGCTACCTGCTAAGCATATAAGACCGTGGTTTGGGATAAAGTATAGAGTTTAAAGCTAACCTAAGCAACTGTATTCAGAACCTCAATATACGCAAGAAACTCACTGCATTCAAGTCGGATTGAATTCACATAAAAAAAAGCGTAACTATTGTAATTTTAGCTAAATTCCAAAACATTGTTACCGTGACCAGGATTCTTTAAACAAATAAGTATACTGTATGTTCCTTTTATAGCGCAAGGCCGTTCCAGCCACGAACAGTAAAGCATTAAATTAAGAAACTAATATACTGATAAATACGAATAAACGGTTGGATTCTCCACCTATAAAAATTGAACAAAGTAAATTCTATACTTAATATTAGGCTGTTTAAATAAAGAAATTCAATATCTGAACGAAACCGAAACTTAACCTAAACTTACAACATTAAATATTTAAATAATTGGCACTTTAAACTGTAAAAATAGGGGTTTAATAACAGAGAATATGCCAAGCGGGTTACTAATGGGAAATTGCGAAGTTTGGCTCCCAACTCCATGTCCTCTTTTGCAGAGGTCAACTCTTAAGCTATTGGCGTTATAGTTTAGTTTCTATTCGAGCAAATCTAATTTTGTTAATACAGAAATTCGTCTACAGGAAAACCTTCGATGAAAATTAGTTCCTCTTATTTTAAATTTGACACACTTCAAACACCAAAATTCTGACAATTCAAGCCAAGTCTGTTTTCAAGCAACAAAAATTCAAAAGTCCAAGAGCGCATGAGATTCAGCCACGTATCATATACCATACAACCAACCACCCAATTAATCATCCAAAAGCCACTACATGCCCCCTGTTACAACATAAACCTCATTCGGCAACTTTGAGCGTCCATTTTCAAGGCACTTAACCCGTCTGCTTAATGTGAGGACGTGCTAAGTGACTTGAAAATGGATGCTCAAAGTTACCGGTTGAGGGTTATGTTTTGAAATTTAGCTAAAAGGAAAATAGTTACCCATTTTCTTTGATGTGAATTCAATCCGACGTAAATGCAACGAGTTTCTTGCCTATAATGAGACTCTGAATGTAGATGTCTACGTTAGTTTAAAATTCTACTCCCCCTGTCCCCTGCAGATAGATGGTGAGGGAAGCTATATTTTGGGCCTTTTTCGCTAGTAACTTGTTACCCACATTGGGCTTCATTTATGAAAAAGAAAAACTTTAGTATTTGTTCTTTATCATTACTTATTCGGACTATAGTGGATTTAATTATTCCAGAAGAGTTCATCGTTCCATGGACATTAGGTTTGTGTATTCCGTAAAAGTTACCTCAGGGAACCATTCTGAGTTTATCATATATATTAGTGATGGACCGGATATCCGCATCATTTTTAACATCCGCACCCGCACTTCTGACTGCGGATGTTATGCGGATATTACCTCTAATAAATTATGCAATTTACAATTAAATTAGCTTATAAAGTAGCTTATAAGGCCCAGCCATGCACATTTCATGTAAAGTATTAATAATTATTAATGAACAAACAAATATATAAACCTCAAAATATAAATAGCTGGTAACACAGAAAATTGAATGAAACTTGTTTCATTCAATTTTCTGTGGCTGAAACTCTTGAGAAAGTTATTATTTTTATCATAATGAAAACAATATTAATTTTAATTCTTATGCATTGCCTCCCATAATAGTAATATCACGAAATTTGAAAAATTATGTCATATATTCATAATTCTATATTATATTGCTAGATTAACTAAATATCCGCATCCGCATCCGCGGATATTGAAATTAAAAATCCGCATCCACATCCGCAGATGTTGAAAAACTGACATCCGGTCCACAACTAATATATATATATATATGATGAATAAAACCACGAAGGAAAGGAAACAGAATGGTGCTCAAGCGCTTTCGTCTGACATCCTCAGGAACATTGAAGTACATAAAGGGTTACAGCCTATATATAGGTTACAGAAAAAAAAAAAAAAATATATATATACAATAAACGGAGAGATAAAAAAAATTAAAAAATTATTAAACATTAAAGGATTGTGGGAGGAGCATACAAATTTGTAAGGAAAAACAACCGATTTTTAGCACAAGATTAGCACAATATCAAATTAATTGTTTCCAACCAATGTTATAGAAAAAAAAAAAATAAATAAAAAATAATAAAATAAAATAAAAATATACAAATTTATACTGGAAATCTGCCCGGGTTTTAGCACTTTGCCCTTCTTGTTTAGGTTCGATGTATATAAAAATAAATTTAAAAAAATACAAGTTATTTGAGTAGCATACAAGTTTACCAAAGATTTAGCGTTCTACCCTTCTTATCTAAATCTATTCTGAAGGAATTCAAAACAACAGGATCGAGTTGAAAAAGACCTTTGCTTATGTTGAAGTTATTTGTGAGTTGGATAATGGCAGACTCAAAAATATTTCTATTAACGATGTTGCTAGAGTGAAATAAAACTGAAGCATTATTCCAATCAATACAGTGGGATAACTCTGACAAATGGATAAAAAGGGCACTGGACGACTGTCCTGTTCTAACGGAATATTGATGCTGTTTTATACGTGTGTGCAAATCCTTTCCCGTCTGACCTATGTAAAAGGAACACATTGTTTACAACCAATTTTATAGATAATGCCTGAATTATTGGTAGGGCTATTTTTTACTATGATATTTTTCACAATATTGTTATATGAAAATACTACATTAATATCCAAAAGTTTAAGTACATTAGCAATGCCTAAAAAGCCCGGGAAAAATGGAAGTACTAAAATATTTTTTGACAAAGTATGAGTGTTATTATTCACACGATAGAAAGTTCGTTTTGCCTTGTTGAGACAAGATTCCATAAACGCAGATGGATAACACAGATCACTTCCAATACCGTTGATTTTTTCCAATTCGGCATCGATGTATTCCGGACTGGCGATCCTAAGGGCGCGGAGAAACATTGAAGAAAAAATGGCCTTCTTAGTGGGGGTGTCATGTCCCGAGTAAAAATGTACGTAGGACAAATTGTTTTTTTTTTCCGATAGATACTAAACTTAAAACCTGGGCTTTCCCTATGTACACGCACATCCAAAAATGGGATTGAGTTGTCTTGTTCCACTTCTAAAGTAAACTTAATGGAGGGGACTTGATCATTTAACTGAAGGAGGAAGTTACCCAGGTCACGATTCATGGGCCAGATACACAAAATATCGTCGACGTACCGCAACCAAAGGATGCCAACCCCCAGGATTCTCGGAATGTAAGTAATCTCGAAAAATTCCATATAAATATTGGAGAGGAGGGGCGACAAGGGGTTGCCCATGGCCATCCCAAAAACTTGTTGATAATACTCGTTATTGAAAGTGAATTTACAGTCTTTGATGCAAAGCTTAATAAGTTCCAAAACAATGTGTGAAGGTAGTGGCAGGTCATACTTATGTAATTCTTGGGAGAGAAAGTCAAGCATATCGTCAATCGGCACTTTTGTAAACATTGATCAGTTTTGACGTTGTTCATTGTTTACAAAAGTGCCGATTGACGATATGCTTGACAGCAAGCTGTTCCCTCTCTTGTCTCCGTGTTTTCTTCTACATTAATGAAGGGGCATGCAATTCGTATCCGACGAAAGTTTCTTACTAAATGTCTAGAGGAGCAAGTTCTTCCCAAATCCCTGCTTCCGATTCGCCTCAGACAAATTGACGACCATCCGTTCAACAACTTCAGCAGATTAATTTTAAAGAAACATATTGAAGTCACCAGACAAAATGAGTGGTCCGCCTTCAAAAATTTAAACATCGCCAAACATAATTTTGTGACCGTTATTCCCCAACCGTGGATCCAACCTTTTTTGATGAAATTTACAACGAGTTGCGTCGGAGAACTTCTTCACTTCGTAACATTTTGGATCGAAAAATTAAAAGTCTTATTCGAAATAGTCAGTGGAGTAAAAAAGCAAGCTCAAAGTGTGTTTTGAACCTTTCTTCGAAAAACATTAGTGACGATGCAAAAAGTGCCCTTGGATATGGTATGTCCTTTTTTATTGTTAAAAAACCTTCGGCTTTACAAATTTGTTACAGTCTCGCTTGTTTTGAAAAACAGTGTAATCTCCCTCAGTATTTGTTTAACATAGTTAAAGGCCTCGTTTATAGTGCGGTGAATAGTAATTACGAAGATAACTTTCCTAAACGTTTTCGCAATAGCCTCTCACAATTAAAAAAAGATGGGGAGCTCCATATTACTAAAGCAGACAAGGCTAACACCATAGTTATTATGGACAAAGTGGACTACATCAGAAAGATGAACGAACTTCTCCAGGACCCCGCCACATACAGCAAACTTAGGAAGAACCCGCAGGATGACGTCATCAAATCATTTAATAGTGGCTTGAAACGCATTCTCAAAGATCATAAGGACTTAATTCCGCTTTTCATGTCCACTTCACCTTCTCTGCCCTACCTTTACGGTCTCATTAAAACCCACAAACCTGGCAACCCTCTGCGCCCTATTATTAGCTCGGTGGGCTCTATTACTTATAAACTCTCCAAATGGCTCGTCAAAGTCTTGTCCCCCATTCTCGGAACTATCTCTGATTCACATGTAAAAAATTCCATGGATCTTACTGAAAAATTGAATAATGCACGTACTGAAACTAACGATAGATTGATCAGTTTTGATGTTTGTTCATTGTTTACAAAAGTGCCAATTGACGATATGCTTGACTTTCTCTCCCAAGAATTACATAAGTATGACCTGTCACTACCTTCACACATTGTTTTGGAACTTATTAAGCTTTGCATCAAAGACTGTAAATTCACTTTCAATAACGAGTATTATCAACAAGTTTTTGGGATGGCCATGGGCAACCCTTTGTCGCCCCTCCTCTCCAATATTTATATGGAGTTTTTCGAAATTACTTACATTCCGAGAATCCTGGGGGTTGGCATCCCTTGGTTGCGGTACGTCGACGATATTTTGTGTATCTGGCCCATGAATCGTGACCTGGATAACTTCCTCCTTCAGTTAAATGATCAAGTCCCCTCTATTAAGTTTACTTTGGAAGTGGAACAAGACAATTCAATCCCATTTTTGGATGTGCGTGTACATAGGGAAAGCCCAGGTTTTAAGTTTAGTATCTATCGGAAAAAAACAAACAATTTGTCCTACGTACACTTTTACTCGGGACATGACACCCCCACTAAGAAGGTCATTTTTTCTTCAGTGTTTCTCCGCGCCCTTAGGATCGCCAGTCCGGAATACATCGATGCCAAATTAGAAAAAATCAACGTTATTGGAAGTGATCTGTGTTATCCATCTGCGTTTATGGAATCTTGTCTCAACAAGGCAAAACGAACTTTCTATCGCGTCAATAATAACACTCGTACTTTGTCAAAAAATATTTTAGTACTTCCATTTTCCCCGGGCTTTTTAGGCATTGCTAATGTATTTAAACTTTTGGATATTAATGTAGTATTTTCATATAACAATATTGTGAAAAATATCATAGTAAAAAATAGCCCTACCAATAATTCAGGCATTATCTATAAAATTGGTTGTAAACAATGTGATTCCTTTTACATAGGTCAGACGGGAAAGGATTTGCACACATGTATAAACAGCATCAATATTCCGTTAGAACAGGACAGTTGTCCAGTGCCCTTTTTGTCCATTTGTCAGAGTTATCCACTGTATTGATTGGAATAATGCTTCAGTTTTATTTCACTCTAGCAACATTGTTAATAGAAATATTCTTGAGTCTGCCATTATCCAACTAACAAATAACTTCAACATAAGCAAAGGTCTTTTTCAACTCGATCCTGTTGTTTTGAATTCCTTCAGAACAGATTTAGACAAGAAAGGTAGAACGCTAAATCTTTGGTAAATTTGTATGCCACCATAAAAAATAGGGCAGAGTGCTAAAACCCGGGCAGATTTCCAGTATAAATTTGTATATATATTTTATTATTTTTTTATCTATAACATTGGTTGGAAACAATTCTTTTAATCTTGTGCTAAAAATCGATAATTCAATTTTTTTTTTTTATTATTCAAAAAGAGCAGTGCTAAAACCCGGGCAGATTTCCAGTATAAATTTGTATATATATTTTGTTTTTTTATCTATAATATTGGTTGGAAACAATTCTTTTAATCTTGTGCTAAAAATCGATAATTGTTCAATTTTTTTTTTTTTTTTTATACAAAAAAAGAGCAGCGTGCTAAAACCCGGGCAGATTTCCAATATAAATTTGTATATATATATATATATATATATATTTTTTTTTTTATCTATAACTGGTTGTAAACAATTCTTTTAATCTTGTGCTAAAAATCGATAGTTTTTCCTTATAAATTTGTGTGCCCCCTTCCACAATCCTTTATTCTTGTTTTTCCGTTTATTGTATATATATATATATATATATAGATTTTTTTTTTTTTTCTGTAACCTATATATAGGTCGTAACTCTTTATGTACTTCAGTGTTCCTGAGGATGTCATTAGACGAAAGCGCTTGAGCACCATCTGTGTTTCCTTTCCTTTGTGGTTTTATTCATCATGTATATATATATATATATATATATATATATATATATATTATATCGGGTGATTCATAAATCTGTTACCACTGTAATGGTGAATAAAAAATAACTACAAACCACAGTAACATGTGATGTTTTTTTATTTGAGGTTATTTTCACACAATTACACATTGGAAATTAACAATGGAAATTCTTTCTTTTAAATCAATGACATTACGAGGTTTTGTTGCATATACCCTATCCTTGACCATACCCCATATTTTCACAAATCAACAATCTGAAACACGGAAAATATTTCACTATTACAGTGGTAACAGACTTATGAATCACCCGATATATATGTTATACATGAACAGTCGCCCATCGGTACAAAGCCCTCACGCAAAACACGATCCGAGGTGCAAGATATCATTCGCTCGCTGCTTACGTGTTTTGCCCTACAAACAGCCCCAAAGGGCTCAGCGTGTCCTCACATCCGCTTAGGAACTCCGCGTGGGAACTCAGCTAGCTTGGATACAAAGTGCTTTGACTCTGAGAACTTCGCGCTCTCTTGTGTCTCACGGTCCAACGCCTAGCTGATTCATGTGAGAATGGATTCCTTCGTATATAAGGAGGGGTCCAGGGTTTGAGAATCGGATTCTTGAATAGCTCTCCGCGGGTGATGGATGCGAGTCACCCCGTATGGAAATTGCTTTGTGCTTGAGATCCTAGAACGGGCCGGCGACTTCCTTAGAAGAGGATCTCCCCTGGGTGAAGAGGTGCATTTCATCCCGTATGGAAATTGCTTTGTATTGGAATATCGGGTTTGAGGATCTGACTGAAGGAAAGGAAATGCTAGTAGACTCAAACATTATTTAATTTAACGTAACATTAAATGTCAATTCTAGAATTAAGAAATAAATCATTATAACTCTTATAAACTTGTGTAGAAGAAATATTTTTATTATAACCAGAGCGTGTTCTGAGAAGAAATACCTGATTGTAATCCGCTTGCCTAAAATTGATTAAAGTGATTAAAATTAATCAGTGACTCTCAGTTAATCCACTCTTGACTTTGCGGAATTGCGGGTTAAGAAAATATTACGGGACTCTTAAACGAAATTCATTTTCGGCGCACTCTGTGGTCACGTCTGGGCAAGACATAGAGAAGGCCCAGACGATCCAGGAGTACTATATTATATCCTCTTGGAACAAGTCGATTTTACCCGACACGTCCCGACCAAGAGTCCATGGGTATAATATATATATATATATATATACTGTATATATATATATATATACAGGTGGTCCAAGAAGTTCTGCCCCACATGTTAATATCATGCTGTACATTATGGAACAGGATTTTCAGGACACCCTGTATATAAATTTTTTTAATGTAGGAAGGAGGGGCCAAGGGCAAATGCCTGCAAAAATGTCCCTCTCATAGAGGGAGAAGAGAGTCAAAATCAAGGTTGAAGGTATTCGAGACCAACTGTGTTTAAAAGATTGGAGGTCAGAGACAGGGGTAAAGATGGATTCAGGAGGATTATTCCAGAGTTGACTGGTTTAGAAGATGAAAGATTGAAAACACCGATTAACCCTTGCGTTAGAGAAGTTGACAAAAAAAATGAGAATGTGTCGGAATTCTGGTACTTCGTGCGCTCCTGAAAGAAGGAGGCATGCAGTTAGAGAGTTCAGAAGAGCAGTCTCTGTTATAATGGCAATAGTAAAGAGAGGGTGAGGTAATATTGTGGCGAACGGAGAAGGATTAAAGACAATCAGGAAGGGGTGGGGAATTGATGAGACGAAAGGCCTTTGATTCCACCAGGTCAAGTAGAATTGTGTGGGTTGAGCCAACCCATACATGAGAAGCGTACTCCATACAGGGGAGGACAAGATCCCTGTACACAGACAGCAACTGAATGGGGGTGAAGAAACTGCGGAGGTGGTACAATACACCTAACCTCTTAGAAACTGTTTTAGAAAGAGAGTATATAGTATGTGATCTTTTCAGGAAAGATCACGAGAAAAGGGAACGCCAAGAATGTTAAAAGATGAAGGATTGAGTTGTGTATTGGTGAAAGTAAGGGGATAGTCATGTGGGAGATTTTGACGAATAGACAGATGAAGGAACCGAGTTTTTGAGGCATTGAAAACTCCAATTAGAGATAGTAGGAAGCTCAGAGGTCATTTGCACTATAACCGTCGTACGCGAAGCATGCAGTGACTATTGAGAGGGACGCTTTTAAAACGGGTGGAAAAGTGAAGAGTGCAATTATCGGCATAGGAGTGGCTGGGACAGGAAGTGCAGCTTAATAGATAACTGATAAATGAAAGGAAAAGAGTGGGTGACAGGACAGAGCGCTGAAGAACACTACTATTAATAGCTTTTGGAGAAGAACAGTGGCCATCTACAACCGCAGCTATAGATCAGCCAGAAAGGAAATCAGAGATGAAGGCACAGATAGAAGGACAGAAACCGAAGGATGGTAGTTTGGAAATTAAGGATCTGTGTCAGACTCTACCAAAACCTTTTTATATGTCTAGCGCAATATCAAAGGTGTCACCGAAATCCCGAAAGGAGATGAACAGAGTCACAAAGATATGCAAGAAGATCGCCAGTAGAGCATCCCTTGCAGAATCCACACTGAGAATCTGAAAGAAAATTGTAAGAAGCGGTGTTTAAAAATTTTCCTATTAAGGATAGATTAAAAACTTAAGAAAGACAAGAAATAAAAATAATTGGAAGATAGTTGGAGGGCTCAGAGCGGTCACCCTTCTTTAGTACAAGCTGAATGAAAGCGAACTTCCAGCAGGAAGGAAAAGTACCATATAAAAGATAAACACGAAGAGTTTGCCTACGTAGGGTGTCAGCACAGAAGCACAGTTCTTAAGAACAGTAGGAGGGGCACCATCAGAACCATACGCCTTCCTAGAGTTGAGCCCAGATAGGGCAGACGAAACATCTTTGGAAGACATTCTAATTTCTAATTTCTAATTAAGTCGGAGGAAGGAGATGGAGGAGTAGCACCAGAATCGTCCAGGATTGAATTGGAGGCGAAAGTTTGAGCGAAGAGTTCAGCTTTATCAGAAGAGCTGGCAATTGAGCTGTGGGAATGGAAAAATTGAGAAAAAGAAGAACTAAAGTTGTTGGAGAGGTTCTTGGCTAGATACCGAAAGAGCGAGAAGAATTAAATTGGATAAATTTCCAAATTTTTGTCTGATGAAGGAATTTTTGGGGAGTCCAAGAACAGAATTCGCACGATTCTGGGCAGAAATAAAGCTAAGTGAGAGACAGGAGATGGATGGCGACGGTACCTTCTGAAAGACTCTTCTCTGTTGCGGATAGGACTAGAACAAGCAAAGTTAAACCAAGGATTTTTTGCATTAGTAGTAGGGATAGGATATGGAATGTACGCCTCCATGCACAAAAATTCACCTCCATGAAGCACTCAGCACACTTGGAAGCAGTAATCACTCATGGGAAATCAGAAATGTACTGCCTAAGGGTCCTAATCAGCGGCGCCGAAGTGCCAAAGGCGTTTCCTCTTGGGAGGATCCAAAGACCGAATTGGAGCGATAGGACAGGAAACAAATAAGATTGTGGTCGGAGAAACCCAACGGAGAAATAGTTTGACAGAGTAAGAAGAAGGATGAGTGGTGAGAAATAAATCCAGAATGTTGGGGTTATTTATCTCCAAGGCGATCGGGGATACGAGTAAGGTGCTGCACAATCTGTTCCAGGTCATTCAAGATAGAAAAGTTGTAAGCTAGTTCACCAGGGATTTTAGTGAAATAGGAGGAAAAACCAAAGTTGGTGGTGAACATTGAAATCACCTAAAATGGAGATTTCAGCAAAAGGAGAGTGGGACATCATGTATTCCACTTTGGAAATGAGGTAGTCAAAAATTTTTGGATAGTCAGTAGAATTAGTAGAAAGGTAAACAGCGGAAATGTATTTAGTTTGAGATTGGCATGTAAGTCGTAGTTAGAGGGTATAGAATTCGGAAGATTCAAGTTCGGGAAAACGAGAGCAGTTAGGTCATTGTGTACATAAACGCAACATCAACATTTGGAATGAAATTGAGTATAGAGAAAGTAAGAGGGTACAGAATACCCGAGATACCCGAGTTCAATGAGGAAGAGAAGTTGAGGTTTAGAGGAGGAGAGGTGGTGTTTAATTAACAAATTTAAAATTTGAGGAAGGCCACTAATGTTGCAAATGTTTATAAAAAGTGAATCAGGCAAAGGCCCAGAGCATCTCGAATAGCAGTAGGAGAACCATCCCCCTGCCCGGGTCTGCGTTCCCAGTATCGAGAGCGAGGGAGTCAGAAGTTATGGTCCCCTCCACATGGACTCCGAGGTTCTTAAATCGATGCCATTTTTTTTGTTTTAATTTTTAAGAGATTATGTAGTGTGTAGATGCATGTATGTGTAGTGAAGAATAGGGACAGAAATGTGTGTTTGAGAGCATGCTGGACTGCTCACAGGGTAGATGAGATGCGGAAAAAGATCAGCTAAGGAGGATAGTGACGGGAGAAACTGGAGTTTCCAGCACTCCGTCTTCTGCCTACGTCCACCCGTGTACTTCCTGGTCGATTGGTGTCTACAATATATATATACATTACACACATACACACACACATATATATATATATATATATATATATATATATGAATAGAAACGACATAATATTAAGGAACGTTTCTGCACACGCGGAAGAGAAATAACGAATAAATGAAAAATGAGGCGAACCGCCGGGAATCGAACCCAAGGCCTTCCAATTGCCGGTTGGATGCGCTACCATTACACCACGGACCTCAATAATTCACACATCGAAATTCTCCTACATAGGGCAGAAACCAATGCCCTGAGAGGGCACCCTCGCAAATCGTGAATATGTGCATTTAACTGCAATGACCACGCAGTATATAAATGAATAGAAACGACATAATATAAGGAACGTTTCTGCACACGCGGAGAGAAAATAACGAATAAATGAAAAATGAGGCGAACCGCCCGGGAATCGAACCCAAGGCCTTCCAATTGCCGGTTGGATGCGCTACCATTACACCACGGACCTCAATAATTCACAAATCGAAATTCTCCTCATAGGGCAGAAACCAATGCCCTGAGAGGGCACCCTCGCAAATCGTGAATATGTGCATTTAACTGCAATGACCACGCAGTATATAAATGAATAGAAACGACATAATATTAAGGAACGTTTCTGCACACGCGGAAGAGAAATAACGAATAAATGAAAATGAGGCGAACCGCCCGGGAATCGAACCCAAGGCCTTCCAATTGCCGGTTGGATGCGCTACCATTACACCACGGACCTCAAATTCACAATCGAAATTCTCCTCATAGGGCAGAAACCAATGCCCTGAGAGGGCACCCTCGCAAATCGTGAATATGTGCATTTAACTGCAATGACCACGCGTGGTCATTGCAGTTAAATGCACATATTCACGATTTGCGAGGGTGCCCTCTCAGGGCATTGGTTTCTGCCCTATGTAGGAGAATTTCGATTTGTGAATTATTGAGGTCCGTGGTGTAATGTAGCGCATCCAACCAGCAATTGGAAGGCCTTGGGTTCGATTCCCGGGCGGTTCGCCTCATTTTTCATTTATTCGTTATTTCTCTTCCGCGTGTGCAGAAACGTTCCTTAATATTATGTCGTTTCTATTCATTTATATACTGCGTGGTCATTGCAGTTAAATGCATATATATATATATATATATATATATATATATATATGTTTGTTGTGTATATGCATATATATACATAAGGAATCTAAAATCCTATGATTATAGTAATCATAAGATTAAAGATCCATAAAGATTTCTTTATTTTAAGAAGGTAACCCGAAATTTTTTAAATAATTTATTCAAAATTGTTGATTGTCATGAAAATAAATCAAGATTTCAGTTCTGCGTCGTCTTATTTGGTATTAAAGGATTTAATTCGGTTGAAACCACTCGGAACGAAGTAAATTTGTAAGTGTGCGATGAAATATATATTCAGGTTTTCATTTTAGATTTTTTTCTCAGCTTTAAATTTGATGTAATCATGGTTTTGCGATTAAGTTTTAGAACACACACACACATACACGTACGCACACACCCACACGCACATACCGTGTGTGTGTGTGTGTGTGTGTGTGTATATAATATGCGATTACACATGCTGTAGTTTATGTAATGTATATATATATAATATTTACTGCAACGTATAAAAGCCAATTATAAATTAGAACGACCTTCATCCGAGATCAACGAATAACCTAAATTATACTCGTATGGAATACTTAATTATTTTAAACTTGACACATAAAACAGAATCACTCATTTTGATAATGTTCTCATGAACGAGGTATTTCCTTTGCAAATTAACTATTCACAAAAATAAGTTCAGAAACGAAATAATTACCAATAAAAACCCGATTTTAGATTTTAATGGTGGGTTCAAAATAACTAAGCTAAAAAATTTGTTTCTCACACACTCTCCCATTTCATTACTCCTCTCGTTCGATGTGGAAGGGGACAACGAAATATATCACGGAAGAATGAATTATCTGGAAAAGAAAAATTAGAATCATCGGAGCATTAATTAAGAGGGGCGGACACGGTGCTTGGGCAGACACCACGAAATCTCGATAAGAACACTCGATTCTTGACCACAACGACCTTTCTCTTTAGTGAGGATGATATACTGTAGATAATTAATTAATGTATTGAAGTAATATAATAGTAACATTATATAACCTTTGGTTTTGCTTCCGCCTGAACTGTTCATTCTGACCAAGGTCAAGCTTGTCACTCTACCTTAGACCTACAGTTTAACGTAGAATCCGAACCACGTCCCACCAAGGGCGGTCAGAAATTACAAAGTCCTCGCCCGCACTCGATCTCACGACCTTCCGATCAGCAGCAGCAGCCCAGCGTCTTAACCACTAGGCTACCCAGGGTACCCATTTATCTACCAACCAATTTTTTTATTGTGTGGAAAGATGAACAGCTGGGTTTTGCTGCGCACCGACTGCTGCCGTCACCAGGTTTCGATCTCGGGGTGGATGGATTTGTGGTTAGCGATGCTAACCACTCCGCTCACGAGGCGCGTATTTACCTACATATAATCGTCTATTATTATTATAGTGAAAATATAATTTTAGAATTGTTCTTTATTAAATATTACAATTCGCGTAAACGAACTTCTCAAGTCTATATTGAGTGATAGTAACGATCTCTTTGCTCTTTAAGTTCACTCATTTAAGTTTATAGCCATCGCCATATACTGTACTCGTATATGGTCTCTTTAACAAAATAAGTGGTTTGTGTATATCTATAGAAATTTGCGGCTAAATATTTTCAGTAAAAAAAATACTGCATTTTATCTTTTGTTGTTTTTTCTCTCATGTTTTACAGCCATTTTTCTCATTAATTGTTCAGTTATGATTAAAAAACAATTATTTCCTAAAATTTATGACAAAAATGATTTAAAATTAGAAATTAATTTCTTTCAAATTATAAAACCGTTCAAATTTTTGTTTATAATCGCATCATTTTTATTCTCCCCATTAAGGGAATCTTTGTTATTTTTGAAGTGGGGCATTATTTTGAATCCAAAATTTATAGTACAGGGTGTCCCATTAGTCTCTTTATCCCCATGTTAAAATTTTTTTGGGTTCCAAGTGAATTGCGGTAAGGATTTTTGAAGAACAAGGAAGAATGGACGAACTCAAAGAAACTGTCCTCGCAGCGTTTGCCACTATCGCATGGAAAACGATGGTGCTCACACTGATCTTCTTGGTTATTAACTGTCACAATACACGAAATATACGTGAAACTAAGCGTAAAAATAGATAAAGTTTCTGGGGTAAAAGTACTTATGGGACCCTCTGTAGATTCAAAATGAAAACTTTTAATTTATTTTTTTTAACATTTCTAACATCTAATAATATGGCGACAAGAAAGAACCATCCAAAGTGTGACGCTATTTCGAAAAGAAAATATAATAAAACTTAAATCTGTTTTGCCTGAAAATAATTAGAATGAAATCAAGGTTATGTTTATGAGTGCCTAAATAACGCGCAGAAACGAGACAAAATTGTTTTGAAGTCTTCCTTATAAGATTTTTCAGTTCTGTTAATTTGCTTCACGATGCGTTTCACTCCCATCGATTTACTTTCCCCGATTTGGCGACTGACAGACGCATTCGCAAATGCATTCACCTTTAATTTCAGTGACTAAGCCAAAAGGTTTAGGGTAGTCTAGATCAAAACAAGTGAAAATGGTACTCTGCCATCAACCGAGATGAAAGTCAAGTAAAAAAGACTAACGGGATAATTTTCAGATCAAGGAACGATGTGAGAAGAAATTTTTTACAATTTACAACCATATAAACCAGGCTTGTGACAACATACAACCCATACGAAATATGGCCCTTCATGATAAAAGGTTGGACACCCATGATATAAACTGCATCGAAAAACGTTAAAAAAGGTTTGTACGAGTAGTTTGAAAATTTGCGGCAAAAGAAACTCACTCATTTCCGACGGTAAACGGAACAGAAATGAAGGGCAATGGCAACACCAAGTTTCAGAGTCAGATATTTTTTTATGTAGAAAGGTGAGGCCAAGGGCGTGTGCCCGCAAAAGTGCTCCGTTTTATAAGAGAGAGAGCCAAAATCAAGGTCTCCAAGGCTCGCAATGCCTTTTTATTTTTTATAAATTTTGAAAAGATTGCGTAGAGTGTTAAATGCGTGTACGTGGAGTGAAGAATAGAGGGAGAAGCGCGTGTTTGAGAGCATACTGGACTACTCACAGGGTAGATGAGACAGAAAAAGATCAGCTAAAGAGGACAGTGACAGGAGAAACGGGAATTCCAACACTCCCTGTCTCCTGCCTAACGTCCCCCCTGGAGTACTTCCCTGGTCGATTGGTGTCTACAATCTCATTCTACGATAAACAGCTTCACATCCTCTTTCAAAATTTTTTATGTTAGAAACTAAGTGAAAAATATGTATTTCGAAATGATAAATATGAAAATTGGGCAAAGAAGAACTCAAACATGAATCGGCTTAGAATCAATTTAATTCTTCTCATTCCTTCTTAAAATATAAGTTTAAAGGATATACTATATATATATATATATATATATATATATATATATATATATATATATATATATATATATATATAATATACACACACACACACATTTTCAACTGCAAGAACACGCAGTATAATTAACGTAAAGAACGACGCTTGTATAGAAGACATTCCGCACAAGATGAGGAGGGAGAACGAACAAATGAAAATATATATATATATTATTATATATATATATACAAACTCAGAATGGTCCCCTGAGAAACTTACAGTATATGTTAAACACAGACCGTGCATGGAACAAGGAACTCTTTTGGGAAATTACATCCACTATAGTTCGAAAAAGTAATGATAACTGACAATACTATAGTTTTTTCTTTTTCATGATGAAAAGCCCAACGTGGGCACCGGGTTACTCGCAAAGAGGCCCAAAATATAGCTTCCCTCACCAGCTATCTGCAAAACAGGTAGGATCCAGCTTTGGGATAGGATCTAGGGTTTACAGCTTATACCTAGCCTACTACATTCAGAACCTCAATATACGCAAGAAACTCGTTGCATTCACGTCGGATTGAATACATCAAAGTTTGTGTATATTAAACGGACATGTTATGTGCCTTGAAAAGTGGACGTTCAATGTCCCGGTTGAGGGTTAAGTTTTGTTTTTTGGCTAAAAAATACAATAGTTACCCCTTTTTCTTTGATGTATTCAATCCGACGTGAATGCAACGAGTTTCTTGCGAATATTGAGGTTCTAATGTAGCTAGGTATAAGCTGTAAACCCTAGATCCTGTTCCAAAGCTGGATCCTATCTGCTTTGTAGATAGCTGGTGAGGAAGCTATATTTTTGGGCCTCTTTGCGAGTAACCCGGTGCCCACGTTGGGCTTTCCATCATGAAAAAGAAAAAACTATAGTATTTGTCATTTATATTACTTATTCGACCTATAGTGGATGTAATTTCCCAGAAGAGTTCCTTGTTCCATGCACTGTCTGTGTTAACATATACTATACATATATATATATATATATATATATATCTATATATATATATATATATATAAATAACGTAAAGAACGACGCTATATAGAAGACATTCCGCGCAGATGAGGAGGGAGAACGAACAAATGAAAAAATGAGGTAACCACCCGGAATCGAACCCAGGATCTTTCGATTGCCGGTCAGATATGATAACCATTACACCATGGGCCTCACTCGATCAGAAGTCGTAATTCTCCTACATACGCGCAGAAACCAATGCCCCGAGGGGGCACCTCCCGCATGCCGCACATATATACATTTTCAACTGCAAAGAACACGCAGTATAATTAACGTAAAGAACGACGCTTGTATAGAAGACATTCCGCGCAAGATGAGGAGGGAGAACGAACAAATTAAAAAATGAGGTAACCACCCGTATGTAGGAGAATTACGACTTCTGATCGAGTGAGGCCCATGGTGTAATGGTTATCATATCTGACCGGCAATCGGAAGATCCCGGGTTCGATTCCCGGGTGGTTACCTCATTTGTTCGTTCTCCCTCCTCATCTTGCGCGGAATGTCTTCTATACAAACGTCGTTCTTTACGTTAATTATACTGCGTGTTCTTTGCAGTTGAAAAAAAAAAAAAAAATATATATATATACTGTAATATATATAAGGCAAATATTAAACAATATACACGGTGAACCAAAAATAGGTGGACAGTAGGTTGAATACGGTTTGTGTTATATTATATTATAACTATGGTGTTCATTATAACTATGGTGTTTGTGTTATATTATATTAATATTATAACTAAATTTATTTAAATTTTATTTTGTATTATAGTATACAAAAAAATTAAATATGTATTCTCAAAATAAACGTTATCATTTACTGTCCACCTACATTTGGTTCACCCTATATATTTAAAATAAAAATCAAACAGCAAAATTTGTCGTATTTGTTGTGGGTCATCACATGGCCAAGTGGATGACATCAAGGCCCACAAAAGTCCTATTTTCAGAGACAAAGGTGCAAATCCCATATCGGGTAAATAGACTGATGATCGGTTACTTGTAATGCATTTAGTGTTAGAACTTAAGTTTCTGTTAGTATGTTATTGTAAATTAACATATAAGCATTAAGCTGCAGTTCTTTCCGTAAAGATTTACGGAAAAAAATTTAATTGACACTTCCGCCAATAGATGGCGCCTCACGTTAAAATATCTTCACTTTTCATCAAGTAACAATTATTATTATTATAATTATTATTATTATTATTATTATGATTATTATTCGTAGTAGTAGTAGTAGTAGTAGTAGCAGTAGTACCAAGAGCGGATTAAAGAATAAAAAATTCCTAGTTTCGTTTGATGTAAATAAAATAGTACTTATTCCACTACCCATTCTGGAACGACAGATAAAGTGACCGAGTTTATCCTGGAACGAAAGATAATGATCTGAATAAGGTGACGGAATCGAACTTGGTACCTAACTACATATTATTAGTTTTCAAATAGACAAAACACTCAAATGTTTCCAAGTGAAGATGTGCGAGTCTATTGACTTGTCTTAGTTAATAAATATATTATATATATATCCCACTATTTTTTCGGTGTGGCGTTAATAATAATGAGATGAGGGGGTAGGGCATAAGCTGGAACAGCAGTCGGTCCAGCTAATACGGCACATTGATCTAACCCCCGTATTATTATTAATACCAGCATCATCGGGATTCGAACCCCCGACCTCAGTGTCTACACTTCATTTATGGAGAAACGGTGTTACTCACTGAGCAACGTATAAATAGTATTTTTTAAAGTTTTTGTGCGTGGATCTTTCCCTTTTCCAGTTTTATTCCGTTTCTTTCGCAATAATTTAGTGTTTATTAACCATTCATTCAATTTTGTTTCGTGAATTTAATTACATTAATCAACTAAATTCATACGCGTATTCTATAATTTATTTGGTAATTAGGGTTTTCTTTAGGCTCGTTATTTTAAGCGCCATTATTCATTTGTGTCTTAATGTCGCGTCTCTCCACGTCATTAATCTTCTAAACATTATGGATCGCTGCATTTCATTCATATAGAATGGTTTCGTATAGTCTTTTTTTACGCAGGAAGGAGGGGCCCCAGGGGCGAATCCCCGCAAAAACGCCACCCCCATAGAGGAAGAAGAGAACTAAAATAAAAAAATCAAGGTCTGGGGCTTGCGAGATACCTGGACACTGCGTTTGAAAGATTGGAGGTCAGACATACGAAGAAAGATGGATTGAGGAAGATTGTTCCAGAGTTGACTGGGTGAGTAGATGAAAGATTGAAAATACCGATTAAGCCTCGCGTTAGAGAATTGGACAGGGAAGGAATAAGAGTGTGTCGAAAGCCTGGTACTGCGTGCTCTCCTTAAAGGAGGAGGCATGCAGTTAAAGAGGTCAGAAGAACAATGTCCGTAATAATAGCGGTAGTAAAGAGAGTGAGGCAAAATGTGGGTGACAGGATAGAACCCTGAGGAACACCACTGTTAATAGCTTTAGGAGAAGAACAGTGGCCATCTACAACTGCAGCTATAGATCAGCCAGAAAGGTAACCAGAGATGAAAGCACGGATAGAAGCTTAGAAACCGAAGGAGGGCAATTTGGAAATTAAAGATATGTGCCAGACTCTATCAAAAGTTTTTGATATGTGAACCGCATAGCGAAGATTTCATCGAAATCTTGAAAGGAAAATGATAAAAAATCAGAGAGATATGCAAGAAGATCGCCAGTAGAGCGTCCATTGCGGAACCCATACTGATGATCTGAAAGAAGATTGTGAGAAGAGATGTTTAAGAATCTTCCTTTTAAGGATACATTCAAAAACTTTGGAAAGGCAGAAATCAAACAACTGGACGATAATTGGAGGGTTTGTGAGCGCTCACCCTACTTTAGGACAAGCTGAATGAAAGTGAACTTCCAGCTGGAAGGAAAAATACCACATGAAAGACAAAGACGAAAGGGTTTGCTTAGGCATTGTGTCAGCACAGAAGTACAGTTTTTGAGAACAACAGGAGGGACACCAAGACTGTACGCCTTCCTAGAGTCGAGTCCTGATAGGGCAGAAAGAACATACATACATACATACATACTGTATATATATACACACACACACACACACACACACACACATACAGTATATATATATATATATATATATAGAGGATGAATTTCACAAAAAAAAAAAAAAAAAAAAAAAATATTATATATATGCATGTACATTGTACAGTATACCTTACCTTACAACTTACAAAGGTTCCGCGCGATGATTCCTCATTTCGCGAAGGTCAAGTTTGTCGCCCCTCCTCTCGAGTTAGCCTGGTGAAGTAATGAGTGGTTTCTTGTGTTCTCCACCTCACTTATCTCGGCTTATCGGGGATTGTTCTGAGCCAGGCGTCTAGTCTTCTTTTGAAGATGTCCACTGCAACTCCCTTCGTGTTTCTTAGGTCTTTGGGCAGCTGATTAAACAGTTTTGGTCCTCTCACCACAAAATTATTTTCTTTCAGGGTTAAGGATCGTGACCGGAAAATTCGCCGTAAACATTTTCGCCGTAGGAAAATTCGCCGTAAACATTTTCGCCGTAAACATTTTCGCCGTAAGACAAATTCGCCGTAAGGACATTTCGCCGTAAATAAAATAAAATTAAATTAAAAAAAAAAGTTTAACTGAACCCTTATAATAGCCGGTGCTGGTTAAGTGTGCGGTCTACCTAGCTTCGAGCAGTCTACCACAATTAAAATTCTTTATACTGTACGGCATTGACGATTGGTTAGGTTAAGTCGTGATAGTTTGGTTAAATAAATTTCTTAAATAAATTCCTTATCTTACTTTGAAACTCACTGTACGGCATTGACGATTGGTTAGGTTAAGTCGTGATAGTTTGATTAAATAAATTTCTTAAATAAATTCCTTATCTTACTTTGAAACTCACTGTACGGCATTGACGATTGGTTAGGTTAAGTCGTGATAGTTTGGTTAAATAAATTTCTTAAATAAATTCCTTATCTTACTTTGAAACTCACTGTATGGCATTGACGATTGGTTAGGTTAAGTCGTGATAGTTTGGTTAAATAAATTTCTTAAATAAATTCCTTATCTTACTTTGAAACTCACTGTACGGCATTGACGATTGGTTAGGTTAAGTCGTGATAGTTTGGTTAAATAAATTTCTTAAATAATCATCCATTGATTATTTTTAAAAAAATTTACGGCGAAATGTCCTTACGGCAAATTTGTCTTACGGCGAAAATGTTTACGGCGAAAATGTTTACGGCGAATTTTCCTACGGCGAAAATGTTTGCGGCGAAATTTCCTAGAACCGTTAAGGATGTTCCCTGCCTCCCCCTCAATTTGGGAATACGACACAGTCTACCGTTTCTACTTTCCACCGTTGTTTGGGGAGTTATAGGGCTCAGAGTAATATTAGGGACTAGTTTCTCCATTATTTTCCAAGTGTAAATAACGGTGTATCTTTCTCTTCTCCTTTCCAGTGAATATAGGTCTAATTCGCGTAACCTTTCCCAGTAATTTAGTTCTTTGCACCCGTTGATCTTGGCTGTGAAGCTTCTCTGGATCCCTTCCAGCTGTCTAATGTCTTCTTTTTTATATGAGGATGTTAGGACCGAGCAGTATTCCAATTTGGGTATGATCAGGGTTTTCAGTAGTGGAATCATTACATTCCTATCCCTTCGTTTAAAGGTTCTCAATATCTGTCCCGTTATTCTCTTTGCTCTGTTTACTACTATCTTATTTTGTGTTTCAAATTTCGCATCATCTGTCATTACAACCCCTAAATCTTTTGCTCTGGAATTTCTCTGAATTTCCCGTCCATTTGTGGTATAATATTCCATGGATTTTAGGTCTTCTCTTTTTCCGTACCGTAGCAGCTGAAATTTCTCGGTGTTAAACTTCATATTGTTGTCTTCCGTCCACTTGTAGATTCTGTTTATGTCGGTTTGTATAGATCCTATATCTTCTGCGTTTCTTATTTTTCTACTGATCTTTGTGTCATCCGCAAAGGATGTTACTGTGCTGTCTCTGGTAACGTCCTCATCTATGTCAGTTAGCATGATTATGAAGAGTAGTGGAGCAATACTGTTCCTTGTGGTACTGAGCTGAGGACTTCTGATACCGATGAAGATGCTCCTTGTACTGTAACGACTTGCCGCCGCTCACTAAGAAAATTATATATCCATTTCCCTACTTTTCCTGTTATTCCCATATACCTTTGGGTAACCTTTGGTTAACTTCCGCCCGAATTGTTTATTCTGACGAAGGTCAAGCTTTTCACTCCACCTTCGACCTACAGTTTAACGTGGAATCCGAACCATGCCCCATCAGCAGCCCAGCGTCTTAACCACTAGGCCACCCATTTATCTACCAACCACTTTCTTTTTGTATTGTGTGGAAGGATGAACAGCTGGGTTTTGCTGCGCGCCGGCTGCCGTCGGGTCTCGAACCCGGGGCCGATGGATTCGTAGTCAGCGACGCTAACCACTACACCAAAGAGGTGTTTATGTATTATGTATTATGTTTCTGTATTGTTTATGTATTATGATTCCATGGACACACATGTCAAACGCTTTAGCAAAGTCTGTGTATAGTACATCATAGTTTTCATTACTTTCAAGTGCATGAATAATGTTGTAGTGTTCCATTAGTTGCGATAGGCATGATCTGCCTGACCGAAACCCGTGTTGGTTATCATTGAATTTTTTCCGTTTCCAAAAAGTCATAGATTTTCTGTCTAACTATTCTTTCAAATATTTTAGTGAGATGAGATGTAAGCGACACTGGCCTATAATTTTTGAATTTTTGGCCTCGAATCGATCTCCTCATTTATATATTGGGACTATGTTCGCGCTCTTCAGGATGGCCGGTATTTCTTCCGTGTCTAGTGATCGTCTCCATATCCAGTATAGAGGCTCAGCGATTGCATTCTTGCAGTTTTTGATCAGTGTGGCATTCCATTTATCCGGTCCTGCCGCTGAGTGTGTTTTTAGTTTTCCTATGGCTTGTGTAATATCATCCGTCGTAAAGTAGAAATCCGTTATACTTTCCCCTTGTAGTTCTTCTTCAAAGAACGCGTTTCTATCGCATATCAATTTGTCAGTTTTTGGGATACCGAAAGATGATTTGTATTGAGCTCTTAATATTTTAGCTACTTCTGTTAGATCATCAGATAAAGCACTGTTCTCGTTTTTTAAAGGTCCGATAGTCGCATGGTTTTTCGACTTTTTTTTTGCGAAATTATAGAAGTACTTTGAGTTAGCCTTTATCGCTTCTATAGCGTCATCTTCTTCTTTTTCTGTATGCTTCTCGATTAGTTCCTGTATGACGTCATCGATACTTTGCAGTTTATCATTTAATATTTTTCTGATGTTGTTATCTTTACAATTACTTAATTTTGCAGTCACTCTTTTTCTCTTTCGAAACAATACCATATTTTGTCTTTCCAACCTGCTTCTCTTTCCTCTTTGTTGTATTTTTGGGACATGTTTTTCCACAATTTCTAACGTCTTCTCCTCTAACGTCATTAGCATCTCCTCCGTTGTCTTGGCCTCGAAAATGTTTTTCCGATCTATTACTTCCATGCTGGATGCCACATCTTCCCAGTTTATAGCTTTGGAGTGAAAATAAAAAAAATCAAATTTGCTTCTTTCTGTTGTGCGTGTTCTTTCCTTTCCTGTTGCCTTTGTATTAGTTGTCATTTCAATGATGTTGTGGTCCGATATCATAGTTGGGGATATTTCTACATTATCAATTAGAGTACTGTTGTTTGTGAATACCAAATCTAGGCAGTTGTTTTTTCTTGTGTTTTCTGTTATTTCTTGCGTTAACATTTATTCATCAGCTAGAGCTAGTGGCATTTTTACCTGCTCCTGGTCTTCTCGTGTGCCCCCCTTGTCCTGGTATACACACACATTTTTTCCTATCCTTTTATATTTCATGAATGGGAAATTAAAATCACTACAGAGGAAAATATTTGGGGTTGGAGAGTGTAGATCTTTTACTAAGTTTCTTACCTCTGTAATGGAATCTGAAAATTTTGAGGTTGGCGTGTTTGGGGGTCTGTACATTACAATTAGTACCATATTTAATTTTTCAACTTTTGCTGCTACACATTCTACGTAGCTGTTTGAGGTGTTTGTAGTCATTTCTGCCATATGCCTTTCGCGTGTGTAAATAGCACATCCTACTTTACGTCTCACTGTTCTGTCGGCTCGGAGGATGTTATAGTTGTCAATTTGTATTTTATTTCTTTCAGGTATAAAACTTTGTTCCGGGAATAGTTTGATTTAAGGCCCTGAATGTTGGCTAGGATTGTTTTTATTTTTTCTCTTTCGTTTTCGCATACAGGTGGTTCCGATTTGTTTTCCAATGGGGGTGCCGGTTTCGTCGCCTTGTGGTCCTCCGAGAATTTACCTCTTTTTATCTTTGTCATACCTGTTGTCCCGATAACGCATGAAGTTCCTTTGTGCGTGCCTTCTGTCCGGCTCTTGGATTCCTATATTTGTCAGCTGGTTTTGTAATTGCTGGATAGTATTTACTGTAGCAGCTGAATTGGGTTCACTGCGTCTAAAAAATTGGCACTCTTCTTTGATTTTCGTTTTTCCTGTTCACTCGTTGCATTCCTTTAAGGGTGGTGGTAACAGCATTTTTTTCAGTGTTCGGAACTCCCATATCTTGCATAGGTGTTGCAGACCGTAAGATGGTGGAACTTGCATTTCTTATCAAATTTGCAGTATCCACTTGTGTAATGAGTGTTGCATAATGTGGGATGTGCATATATGCATTGCCTATCCCGATATCTGCAGTTCCCTTTCGCGTAGTATTTACATACGATATTTTCTACGCTTCTACTTCTTGTTTTCTTATTATTTTCAAAGTTCTTAATTTTGGTATTATCATTATTTTTCTTTGGCTGTTTATTTTCTACGTTTTTAGTTATTATCTTTTTATCACTTCGCTCGTTGGACAGTTTAACTACTTCGCAACTTTTACTTATTTCTTTTCTTTCATCTTTGTCTTCCTTCCGTATTATATTGTTTATATTGTTATTCGTTATTAAATTGTTGTTCGTTATTAGGCTGTTATTCGTTATTTCGTCCTCTCTCTCATCCACCCGGTTTTTCGTTGGGACAATTCCGGACCCTTGTGTCCCCATTATTTCATTCTTTTCTTGTTATTTTGCATGCATTTTTCTTTTATTGTTAATGAAATATACTGGCATGAAAGTACGAAGAAAATAAATGAATAAAGGATTCCTCTTCTTTGATTTCGCGGAACTTTCTTTAAAAAAATATGAAAGTATATAGAAAGGATTGACAAAAGTAAATAGACACTTTCGGTTTGGCTTTAGAGTAAATGAAAGCGATTCAGGTCTCTCGAATTATAGGTAAATTAAATATCATTCTTATAGAATATGTTACTGGAATAATTTACAATATAAAGAGTCCTGTGTATTTCTATTATTAATATTGGTGTTTTATTTAATTCTTTTGCTAAGCCATGGATTAATTTCAAGTGTATTTCTTTTATTGTTAATATTGGTGATCGTTTAAATGTATTGAATTAATTCGAGCAAATTAAGGAGAACGTCTCTCTTTCGTTTATTAAATAATATAATTAAAATAAATGGTACTGTCTGATAACCCTGCATATATAAATAATTAAATAGTGGCCTCTAGAAACTCATCTATAAACAAATAAATAGTGCTTTCTGGCAACTCATCTATATATAACTAAATAATTAAAATAAAAAACAATAAATGTCAACTCATTTAAATAAAATTAAAATAAATGGTGCAATCTGGCAACCCATCTCTATATAAATAAATAGATAGTGCCCCCTGGTAACCCTCCTTATATAAATAAATAAATAAGTAGTAACCCCTCCATATAATTAAAAGTGGTATCTGGCTACTCCCGACCCTCTATATAACATCTGCGAATTTCCTGGACGCTCATTATGCGACGGAATACTTAACAAAAAATTATCCCTTTCTTCTACTACTTCTTTCACCACCTTTCTCTACAAAAAAAAAAAAAATGGTGTCAATAATCCAGCAGGGTTGAAAGCACCTTAAACAGAAAAAAACAAAAAACAAACAAATTATGCGACGGACTCCGGTGGAATAAACAACTCTCCTCCTTCTTAGGTTAAGGCTTAGGTTAGGGTTTCCCTTTGGGGGGTGAGGACATCCCAACTTCTCCCCCAAAGACTCTCCTCCTCCTCTTTTCTCTCCCTCTCTTAGGTTAAGGTTGCCCCTTTTGAGGGGAAGGTCATCCTCCCTTCTCCCCCAAAGCTCCCTCCCCCCTTCATTGCAGCTTGGGGGCTAACTCCTCCCCCTTGTTGCAGACTCCTTTGCAACATTCCCCCCATTGCAACATTGCATTGTACTCGTCCATTTTTCCCCTATACTACTGACTGCATACTATAGGAGCACCGGATAATGTTTGATTGTTTGTGTATGTGCTCATTCTGGGAAATATTATTAAAAAAAATAATAAACTTGCTCCTGTTGATTGTTTAAGCGTGGTATTTTTACCACAGGCTTCTGCTAGTTCCTTATATTGAGATTAATTTTCTTGGATCACCTGAAGATCAGGGTCTCCAGCCTTCTATAGTTAGCCTTATAAAGCTAACTAACGCAATTATCACGACCTAAGGTAACCAATCGTTAGGTCAACTATACGCCCTTGACGATTGGTTAGGTTAGGTCGTGATATTTTCGTTAGTTAGCCTTATAAGGCTAACTTACGAAGGCTGGAGGCCCTGATTTTCAGGTGATCCATTTTCTTTCGTGGGTTTTATGTACAGAAAAATTAGATCGCCAATGTTTACTGTTTACTTTCTTATTTAATTTAAAGTCAACGTAGCTTTTTAACAGTTTTATTTTTGTGTCACCATATTTCTTCCTTCAATAATATATATATATATATATATATATACACACATACACACACACACACACATCAGAAAGCTAATAAAGGCCATAAACCCTCCATCCCCCAATATAATGATCTGCGGAGACTTTAACTTCCCATTTATAAAATACAAAAAGGTTGATAGGAATATATATACACACCAGGACAAGGGGGACACAAGAGCAAGAAGGACCAAGGCAAGCAAAAATGTTGATGGCTCTCACAAATGAGTTTATGCTGACACAGGAGATAACAGAAAATACCAGAAAAATTAACCGCCTAGATCTGGTATTCACGAATAACACGAACTTGATTGCTGATATAAAAATAACCCCAACCATTATCTTAGAGTGACGGTGAACCAGTGTTTCCCAACCGGGGGCCATATGGCTCCCTGGGGGCCATGGCACATTTGAAGGGGGCCACAGGAAAATGTTATTTTGTAAAATAGAGTTAAATCTGCATATTACCTACTGAAAATAATGCTTATGGGGGCCACAGGAAAAAATAAGGTTCCTAAGGGGGCCATAAGCCAAAACCGGTTGGGAACCACTGTGACTTAGACCACAACTTAATCGAGATATCAACAAATATGAGGCCAATACTAAAAGAAGTACACATATTGAGGAAAGAAGCAAATTTGGGGCCTTTAACTTAAACTCCAAGACTATAAATTGAGAAGCAATCAGATCGCACATAGCTCAAATAGAGTGGAGAACAGTTTTAGAGAATAAAACAACTGAAGAAATGCTAACAACCTTGGAAGAAAAACGCTGAGAATTTTAGAAAAATATGCTCTGAAATCATAGCCAAAAGGAAAGAGGAACTGGCTAGAGAGGCAAAAGAGAAGAATATTCCGCAAGAGAAAGAGAGTGGAGGCGAAGTTAGCCAACTGCGGAGATAATGCCAGGAAAGTAATACAAGAAAAAATGGAGGGTATCGATAGGGAAATACAAGCCCTGATTAAGGACCATACAGAGAGGTAAGAGGAAAAGGCGGTAGAAGCAATAAAGGAAAATCCAAAATACTTCTATACCTATGCGCTATTGGGCCCTTATGGAAGAGAAATAATGAACTAACCAACGATCCAAAAGAACTATCTGAAACAGTGAAAGCCCATTATGAATCAGTTTTTAGTATCCCAAAAAGTGACAAAGCGATACCTGACAAAGATGCATTCTTTGAAGAGAAATTGCAAGGACAGTGTATAACAGACTTTGGTTTTACCCCAGAAGATATAATGAGAGCTATAGGACAAACGAAACCACATTCAGCTGCAGGTCCGAACAATTGGAACGTATTATATTGATTGAAAACTGTAAAAATGAAATAGCTACACCTTTATACTGGATATGGAGGAGATCCCTAGACACTGGGGAAATACCAATGTCATTGACGTCCCACCTCATCAAAGTATTTGAAAGAATAGTTAGAGAGAAAATTTATGATTTTTTGGAGACACTGGAAAGATTCAACGAAAATCAGCACGGATTCCGATCAGGTAGATCATGCCTATTACAACTAATAGAACACTACAACAATATCTTAGATGCACTGGAAGGCAATGACAACTACGATGTCATATACACAGATTTTGCAAAAGCTTCCGACAAATGTGATCACGGTATAATAGCACATAAAATGAAATGTATGGGAATAACAGGCAAAGTGGGAAAATGGATCTACAACTTCCTCAGCGAACGTCGGCAGGTCATCACAATTGAAGATATATCATCATCAGAATCAGAAGTACGCAGCTCATTACTACAAGGGACAGTACTGGCCCCACTCCTGTTCATTATCTTGCTAACAGACATAGACAGCGGAGTAAACAGCAACAGTATAGTAACATCCTTTGCAGACGATACAAAGATCAGCAGAAATTTCAGCGATGTAAATGAAGTGGAAGCCTTGCAGTGGGACACGAACAAAATATACAAATGGTCAGAAGATAACAACATTACATTCAATACCAAGAAATTTCAGCTCTTGAGATATGGTTGAAAAGAGGAACTTTGCATATTATGCTCCAGATAGACAGGAAATTCAAAGAAGCACGAAAGCGATCGATCTGGGGGTAATAATGACCGATGATGCCAAATTCGAAACACAAAATCAGATAGCGATAAATAAAGCAAAAGGAGTCGCGGGAGAAGTACTAAAAACGTTCAAAAAAAGGGACAGGACAGTAATGATTCCCCTGCTAAAAACACTGATTATACCAAAACTTGAATACTGCTCAGTTTTGACGTCCCCATATAAAAAGGAAGAAACTAAGGATCAATCCCAGAATAGGCACCTGAAATCATTTTTAGGTGCTTAATCTGGGATTGAGGCAAAACACAGGTGCTTAATCTGGGATTGAGGAGAAAAAAATATAAACAGTTTTTAGAGATATAATTTCATTGTTTTTATCAATATTTGAAAAAATCAACTCTAACCTAACCTAACCTAACCTAACCTAACCTAACCTAACCTATATCTATACCAATTTATGTGGCAAGATAGATTTGCTTCAGATGGATTCAGAAACATTCGGGCTCATATTGCAGGAATTTATAATATCTAAAATTTTTCTTTATTCATTAAACCACTTTAAACCTTTTATAACTTTGCCTTTATTACATTTGTAATAAACTTTGTATAAACAATAAATTTTGTAATCATCAGGTTTTTTTTATTTAATTCCTTGCAAGGTGCCTATTCTGGGATTGAGGTTGAACGCAGGTGCTTCATCTGGAATTGAGGTACAGCAGGTGCCTATTCTGGGATTGACCCGAAACTAATAAACTAGAAGAAACGCAGAGCCATTTCACAGCCAAGATTGATGGCTGCAAAGAACTCAACTACTGGGAAAGACTATGTAAACTAAATCTGTACTCCCTGGAAAGAAGAAGAGAGAAGTACACCATAATCCATAATCTACATATGAAAAATGATCGAAAAACTGGTACCAAACCTAAAAGTAACCCAATTACCACTCAAACAACACTGGAAAATAGGAAAGACAAAATGTGTAGTGTTCCCAAATTAAAGGCCCGACAAGGGACCTCCTCAACACTGAAGGAAAATAAATTGGTTGTCAGGGGGGGGGCCAAGACTTTTTAACCAGCTTCCAAAGGACCTCAGAAACGTTACAGGGGTCAAAGTTGAAGTCTTCAAGAAAGGACTAGATGCCTGGCTTAGGACGGTACCAGATGAGCCGGGTGTACCTGGCTATGTACGGTGGAGAGCGCAAGAAAGCAACTCGCTCCTCCACCAAGCTAGACCTAGCGGCGGGGCCACCAGCTTGACCTCCGTGTGAAGAGAGACCAACGCTCGGAACAGCAACGACGTTAACGAGGCTATATATATATATATATATATATATATATATATATATATGGTGTCCCATAAATCCGGTCTCATAGGAAAATTTATTTTAAATTAAATTTACAAAAATAATAAATTAGAATTAAAACAAATGTTCAAATTGATGTCTTTTTTCGGAACCTTTTTTTTTTGGTTGCGGGTAGAATAACACGCAATGGCTAATATGGAAGCGAGTTACACTCGTGAGGAAAAGGCCTCCAATATTTATTTTATAGGATCAGGATAGAGATTAGGATTTTTAAATTTGAACAGGATCGTAAGGATATAGGATCGGGAGCTCCGGTCCGTCTCTACATACAACTATGTAGAGATATTCCTAAACGAATTTTCTCACCTGACTCCCCACTGCAGCCCGTAAGTATTCGGACAGGGTGGCCCAAAAGTGAGGATACATAGGAGAAATTAGTTTATATTAATACCGTTTGTTTGCTGTGTTCCAAGTGAGAGACAGGTAGGAAATAAGCGAAAGATGTCCGAATGAAGTTAGTTTGGATGTACGCAAGAGGCGGAAAGACGTACCGAAGTGCTGCAAACGAATTTAATCAGCAAATCATTGGTTTTACAACTGTCATAAAAGTGATTGAGCGATTTAATTAAAGGATTGAGAAGCGTATTAAGGTTAATGAGTTTCAGTTTGAGCATTTATTATGAATAAACCAACATCATGCGTGAAACAGATTATTTCTCTTATGTGTCCTGATATTTGGGCCACTCCTAGTTTTAGTTTTCACCATTCAGTAAACCGACATCAGCAGGATAAGTCTACGAGGAACGCGAGATGCGGTCAGTTGTATCCTGGAAGTGATAGAGAATGGCTGTTCAGTAACCGTCCCGTAAAATTCCTGACTTAAACTCGTGCACGTGTCTTCGGCAGATCTTTAGCCTAGATTGTAGTGATGCGATAAATATTTCTCTACAATTTGTCATTTAAGAATGCGTCTTTACATTCGGAAGTTCTGACACAAAGCGATCGATTTCCATTATTTTTGTCAACATTGAGAGAGAATGGTTGATATTTGATCATATTCGTAAGAGCGCATTTGCGCGAACTCACTCGAGTAATTACTCTCCAATCGATTCATACAAGACTTTCTCGAGGCAGCGATCCTCACATTAAATTCAAACTTAATGCCTACCGTCCTTAATGCGTTCTCCTTATTGATACAACTAATATATAGGGTGAACCAAATGTAGGTGGACAGTAAATGATAACGTTTATTTTGAGAATACATATTTAATTTTTTTGTATACTATAATACAAAATAAAATTTAAATAAATTTAGTTATAATATTTAATATAATATAACACAAACACCATAGTTATAATGAACACCATAGTTATAATATAATATAACACAAACCGTATTCAACCTACTGTCCACCTACTTTTGGTTCACCGTGTATATTATATATATATATATATATATATGTTATAATGTTATAATGTTTCAGACCAACAAAGACCCTAGGATCCACTCATGGCTGGTCTACCTAACTGTGTATTGTGCATGTCCTCCGTGGTGGCGGAGGGGACCTACAATTTTACGCATCTAGGAGAATTTGTCTAAAACAATTCGTCTAAAATACAATTTGTCTAAATCAATTTGTCTAAAACAATTTGTCTAAAATAGTTTGTCTAAAATCAATTTGTCTAATAACAATTTGTCTAAAATACAATTTGTCTAAAAATAATTTGTCTAAAATACAATTTGTCTAAACAAACAATTTAATATAATATGGCATACAAATTGTTGCCTGATGTACAATGCTATTTATTACTTGCCACGCCCCATTTAAAAGGTTACCTCTTGTGCGGAATAGTACATCGAAATAGTTTGTCTAAATAGTTTGTCTAAAAATAATTTGTCTAAAAATAATTTGTCTAAAATACAATTTGACTAATAACTGAAGATAACTAGAAATGCATTTGTCTGCTTGATAAATTTGGAGTGAGGATGAAAAGATTGAAAATGGGTTGATTTTATTTCATAATATACCTAACCTAACCTAACCTAACCGGGTTATGGGTTCCGGGATAACTGATTTCGATGTATTCCGCACAAGAGGTAACCTTTTAAGATGGGGCGTGGCAAGTAATAAATAGCATTGTACAGTGCTTACAAGAAGTCTCACGCTTCTGTCTCGTCCCAAGCTAGTCTGTTAGGTATAAAATGGGCCGTCCTTATGGCAGCGGAGGTGTGTTCGGATTGGTGCACATAACTGCTCTAACACAATCAATGACGTCCATTATTACGTCACTTCTGCTACATTTTAGTGTTTAAAATACAAATGATTAAGAAGCAGAATGGAGCAAGTTTCGGGATGTTGGGATGGTTATGGAGCAATCCTAGTCATCATAATATTAGCTGGGCATTACATTATACCGTCAATATATACTGTAGACTATAGAGAACGACTAATTCGGCAAATATCCCAAATCATGGCATGATACCTAAGTTATTTTGACGCAGGTCTAAATTATTTGCTCAAATGCAATTATTGATATTAAGTAATTGTTGGGAATTGTTGTCATATTGTTGTTTGTGATATATATCCTACGTGAAGAATCTAATGACCAAATTCCTTAGTGAACCTCTCACGCGCTCGCATTTCGAGGAAGTCACGGTCGTCTCACTAATAGATAGTTTATCCATTGTTTTAAGTGGTAACCTATTAAACGAACTATGTTAAACCTATTCCATCTTATGAAAGTCATTAGTCTAAAGCAGTGGTATTCAAACTTTTTCCTTGGCGTACCCCTTTAGTTTGTTTTTTATTATGGCGTACCTCCTCCCCCTCAGTTTCCAAAATAAAAATGTTATTATACAATTTACACAGAATATGAAGCTATCAAACGATCTTTATTTACGACCACCTAATTATTAGATGAATATATATATATATATATATATATATATATATATATATATATATAATATATTTATTATATATTATTATATAATATATATCAGCATTTTAATTATACAATTTACATTACACAACTCAAGCAATTTACACAAATTTTAACTCGGGCAATATTAGAATCTAATACAGTTAATTAGAATCGTCTGAGCTTTTTAAAATAATATTTTAATACTTACAAGTAATTAATGCGATGGGTGGGACTGTTGTCACTAGCAAGTTGTTCTATTCGCGGACGAACATTTGTGAGTGCCATTATGAGGCAAGCTTCTGGATTTAGGCGGTTTCTTTCTTCCGACTTGATAGCTGTCTGCCGAAAATCCCTTTTCACATAAATAGGTGGACGGAATAGAAGTAGTTGTTGATAGCAAATTCACTTAATTCTTTGTATTCAATATGGGCCAATTTCCAAAACTCGGAGACAGAAAAGTCATTGAATTTATGTTTATGTGCTGTCAGCTGCCAATCAATCAATTGTTCTTTTAAACGAGCGGGAAGCTCCGCATTAGACACAGCAAGGTTTCGAAAACGGATTCGATACCATTCACTTTGTGGGGAATCTCTATTAATACATGGAAAGTAATGCAAAAATGATTCACGAAGGCTCACTAAATGCTGCTTTATAATATTCATAACTGAGTCACTGACAAGAAACTCGTTTTCGTGACAGAATTCGCTGAATATTTGGAAAGGTGTGTATATTTGTCTTCTATGCACTTTATCCAGTTAAAAACTTTCCCAAAAAAATCCCTGACTTTTTCTTGTGCCTGCAATATATTTTTGTCATACCCCTAAAGGTGAAGATTAAGTTCGTTTAATTTGGTCAGTATATCTGCCAAATAACTCAGTTTACAAAGCCACTCCTCATTTTCTATAAATTTTAATAAGTCTGAATTTCGGCTAAGTAAACTTCTCACTTCATTCCTAAGTTCAAAAGTCGTGTTAATACCTTTCCTCGTGAGAGCCAGCGCACTTCAGTGTGCAAAAGCAACTGAGTATGATTTTTGCCCATCTCCTCACAAAGAATTTTAAAGAGGTGCGAATTCACTGCTCGAGACTGATATAATTTACTATTTTTACAGCATCGTACGATTCGTACCAATTTGTACCAATATCGGGTAATTTAATAATAATTTAAATAAAATATTAAAATATAAAAATATAAAATAATTAATATTAAATAATTTAATAATAACTTGTACCAATGTTGAGTTAAATTTATAATTAAATATTAATATTATAAATAAATGATTATAATATATATTTTCAAAAAAATTTAAATGATAGATGATAATTATAATTGTATAAATTCATTTTATAATGATAACCAACTTGCTTGTTTTGCAGCAGAGCTTACGCACCCTCAGGAAACCCCTCGCGTACCCCGGTTTGACTACCACTGGTCTAAAGCAAGACTGGTGGGCCGTGAATCAGAGAAGTTTGCATTTGATTGTTCATCGTAATTATACGTAATACTGATATATAGTAGTATATAAGAGTTTATTGGTAGCATCATATGACAATTCCCATAAACATGTGATGACCTCGATGTTGCCAGTTTTTATTTTTCCTTTTTTTGAAACTATTACCTTCTCATAGTTTGTTTCAACAATGCATATATTATCATTTCCACGAGCGTAGACATTGCAAGAAAAGATTCTAACTAAGGATAAGTAAAGTTCTTTCATGGTCACAATAATACTTTTATAGATGTCAAACATAAAAATATAATAAAATTCTATATTAAATAAATATATATTCGATACACATTACGTCATGGCTTTAACATCAGTATTCGTATAGCTTCCTCCAACATCAATAATTTCTTGCAATCGTTGCGGCATAGAAGAGGCCAGATTGTAGGGAATGTTTGGTTTCGGCGTAAGCTCTCCAACTATTCCCGTGTTGAGCTAAAAGTGCTTCAAATGTCTTTCATTGCGTTGCTCCATTCGTTAATCATTATTGCCCAAAGGTTTTCAATCGGATTCAATCAGGAGAACGTGGTGGCAGAATTAGATTAATAATTAATATCTGGTGATCTTCGTACCACGCTCTCACAACGTTACTCCTATGAATGGGACTGTTATCTTCCATTAAGTAAAATGGTTCCGGTGCTGGAACCAGATACGCACGAACACTGGGTAGCAGCACCTCTTCCAGTATCTGGCAATATTGCTGTCCAGTAAAGCGTCCATCTACTTGAGTCAATTCTCCGACACCATAGCCAAGACATCCAGCCCCACACACCGAGATTGATGTGACCACTACGTTTGCTCGGGAAAAACATTTCCTTCTTCATAGCGTTTTCCGCGCTGCCTCCAACAATGCAGGGAAACCATGACTATCTGTTGAAAATGTTTTTTCGTCACAGTACACAACTTTTCTCAGAATTCTTCCTCCTGCGGCAAGTATAGCAAGACAAATCCCATCCGCGCCTCTTTATGCTCAATCGTCAATGCAGGTTTTATAGCCGGACGGCGAGAAAAATACCCTGCCTCGTGAAGTCTGTTGTTCACTGTATTTGCGCTACAACGAAGGTTCAGGTGTCTGTAAATATGCGTCGCTGGAACAAACGGATGCTCTCTGGCATGATTAACGTGGAGGACCAGACCTCGGCAAAGTAGCGATTGAGTTTTCTGCTTCATACCGATGAATCCACCGTTCCACAGTGCTTCGATGAACGTCTAGTCGTCTTGATATTTCTATTATTGGCACACTATATTCATGCAATGTCACCATTGCTCCCCGCATTGCCTGGGTCGTCTCGTGGTGCACAGGCGGCCTTCCATCTTGTGTAAATGGCTTATGTGAAGCGTGCTGGACGATAAAGGAAATGAGGATACCATGCACCCCTTCTGAATTGATTTCGGTTGTAAAGGGTACCAACCTTCGAATGGTAATAATAATCAGCCAATTTCCTATTTTGTTGAAACATATGCATAAAAAATTCGTCTTAAAAGCCAAGGATCCAAAGATTGTCAGCAATAGTTATATCCCAACTGAATTTAGTCAGCCATCAACAGTATAATCATATTTTATTTCCATAACTACTCATGACTACTCTGTCATAGTAAATAACCTTATTATGACTTAGGTAGTAGTGGTAATTCTGAGTGGCTGCCTCTAGCCACATACGTTAAACCTATCAGTGTGTCTAAGACCAGACTCTTCTGTTTCTGTCAATTCATTGTTAGTTTAAGGTAATTTTGCTCTTTGTCTTTCTAGGTCTAGGGCATTAAAATAAATATTTGAGTTTGTGTTTAGCATTCCTCCTCCCTTCGTAATTCCCCACCCAACCTCGTTTCCTTCGACATAGCAACGCTTACCTCCATCCTCATTCCACTTCCTTCATTAAACCTATTATCGCTTTTACTGTCCCTTCCTTCCATCCTTCAATGCCAGCGTTCTTAAACCTAGCACATAAATTATATAATATGGAATCTAACACCTTAGATCTCTACGCATTCATGTTACTTGAAGACGCCTGTGTCTTAGGGGAATCTAAGTGTTGAGAGTGGGCTTGAGGGGTAGTCTATAGATTATTACAGATGACCTTGAACGCTCCAACTATTTAAAAATGATTATTTATTACGCACATCATATGGCATAATACACACATGAATTTAAGTATCTCTTACACCGTTAGAGCAATTATGTGCACCACTCCGAACACACCTCCGCTGCCATAAGGACCGCCCATTTTATACCTAACAGACTAGCTTGGGACGAGACAGAGGCGCGAGACTTCTTGTAAGCACTGTACATCAGGCAACAATTTGTATGCCATATTATATTAAATTGTTTGTTTAGACAAATTGTATTTTAGACAAATTATTTTTAGACAAATTGTATTTTAGACAAATTGTTATTAGACAAATTGATTTTAGACAAACTATTTTAGACAAATTGTTTTAGACAAATTGATTTAGACAAATTGTATTTTAGACGAATTGTTTTAGACAAACTCGCCTGATTCGCAATTTTACGTGGGTTCCGAATATATATATTTAATTCGCCGAATGTCTGTCCGTCTGTCCGCAGAAAAACTTTTACGTTTGTGAACCGATTCCGACCATACTTCGTATGGTGGATGGGGGTGAGGAGTAATGAACGAAAATATACGTGTGACCAGCTCCCCCCTACTCCAATTACTGGGCTCGAAGGCCCCAGCACCGCAATAAAACTATAGAAAAGAACGCAGCCATGAAAATCTTGAGCTTCATATTCTGTCAAGATTTGTGAAGCTTAAAATTTTCATGACTAGTTTTATTGACCAAATAGTTGGACTCCCAATAATTTGGGGGGCCTGTGGCCCCCCAATTACTGTCGGTTTAATTATTAGGTCAATAAAACTATAGAAAAGAACGCAGTCATGAAAATCTTAAGCTTCACATTGCCGCCCGTAATAATAATAATAATAATAATAATAATAATAATAAAAAAAAAATAAAAAAAGAAAGTTTGTTGCCACAGTCTGTGATCCAGCCCCTTCCCCCTAATTACTGGGCCAGAAGGCCCCAGCACCGCAAGCCTAACTAAATGGGCCCGTATATATAATGTTTATAGGGTGTTTGTTGGAATGTGCTAAGTGTTTATACATATAATTTACGTCTCCACAGTTATTTGTAAAGACTATCTTAAAATAGAATTTTAAACTGTATTTTAATATGCAAAAAGGAAAATACAATAAAATGGGGAACTTGGACCAAGCGGAACTTATTTTAGTGCAGTTATTGCACTCAAAATACATTCATTCATTTGCATAAAGGTGACGGCTTTTAACTGAACATGGTCAAACAGCGAAAATATTGGTTTCACATAAACGAACTTTATTGGCGCGGATGGGGGGAGAAGAGGGTTTGGTTTTGTTTAACCTCCTTCACAACATCTAAGATCATATGACGGAGGGGACCTACAGCTCTATGTGGGATCCGAACCACGGGTCGCTACCCAGACGTAATGTCGCTTAACGTCGCTGATCAACGGGAAGCGGTGTTACAGCATTGGCTACGACGTAGCCGGAGAAGAGGGTTCTGGATGGCGTGAACGGTACCGCACTCCGAAACCACGCGACGCGGGTTTGAGTACCTGGTATTCCATACATTAAAACCAAACTCACCCTCTCGTCTAATCGTCTATTGTTAATTTCGCAGCCATCCCCTACCTAAAAGAAAATGTCAACACTGAAAATTCATATAGTGCACGACTTTTGCGCCACCCTGTACTTTTGTACAACTTCATTGGCAAATAAATATTTTCCAACGTAAGTACTGACCAGTTAGTTATCTTCTGAATTTAAATGTCAGTTTCTTCTTATCGTTATCCGTCTGTATCTTCTTTTAAAGGGCTCTGCATCGGCATTATCTAAACCTTTCGTATTTTGATATTTTCAATTGTATCTCTTAATCTCAATCTCCATTCTTATAGTAAAAATAAGTTTATGAACTCTCTTTACTTACGGCTATTTTTTAATTCCGATATGAATTTTGTCTTCGACTTTGAACGCTTTCGGGCTTATAGAGTACATCTCTGACGAGGTTAAAAAACCAAAATTGTACTGCTTACTCTATGGTATGACTAATTAAATTAGAGATTTAACATAAAATTAATGGTTTTATAACGAAAATTTGCCGAAATGAGATCCAATTCTCAGTCATTTTTATGGTGTGGCAAAACAATGTTTTGACGATTTTAATTTTTCTGCGTTCACTTTGTATTATTTCCCACTCGTATGGGAAGGTCCGAAGGGGCTAATTCCAGATTTTGGATAAAGATTTTCCTAATTTGCGGACCTAAAGTGGAGAATCCAAGAATGGAAATAGAAATGGATTGACTTGAGAATTGCCTCCTTTAAGATTTCCACTTTCGAATTTTTCATTCTTGGACAAAGACTGAAATGGGCGAGATTCGGAAGAAATCTTCTCAAAAGCCTATTCATTATTCGTCTTTGTTGCTTTTTCCATGATGCGCACTTAGAATTTTACTCTTACTGGCATTAAATTCCACTCGTCACACAAATGACTATTATGGTCCTCTAAGTCCAATCCAAGTTGCCATTTTTCAAGTATTCTTTCCACTTCACTTCCTGCATCGTCCCCAAATTTTAAGAGGTTAATAATTAAGCCTATTTTTAGATAGGTGAAGCGTAATACGAGCATAAGATTGGTCCTAAGTTCTCCCGTTCGTGTTCTCGATCTCAAACTCTTAAATCGTTCGCCTTTTTTACTGATCCGAACTACATCTTCCTTCAATACTTGAAAATCCTCTTTAATCAGAGCACTCACATCGCATTTGTACTACTGTTCACACCAAAGGCGACAAACAAATCTGCATAAAAGACGCTTCTGCAACAGTCGCGAGTATATTTCTTACCGTCCTCATTTAAATACACTGAAGTAAAAAATTACGAACGAACAATATAACTTTCGGCAAAATATGACTTTCGGCAAAATATGGCTTTCGGCAAAATATGACTTTCGACAAAATATGACTTTCGACAAAATATGACTTTCGACACAGTCTCATTCCTTTTCTGTCCAACTCTCTCTAACGCAAGAGTTAATCGGTATTTTCAAACTTTCATTTACTCAAGCGGTCACCTCTGGAAAAATCTTCCTCAATCCAGGCATCTCGAAAATCTTGGACCTTAATTTTAGCGCTCTTCTTCCTCTATTGTGGTAGGGTGGGGACGTTTCTGCGGGAATTCGCCTTTGGCCCCCTCGTTCCTGCTTAAAAAAAATAAAAAAAAAAAATAAATAAATATATATATATATATTATATATATATATATATATATATATATATAATATATACATATATCACACACACACACACACACACACACACACACACACACAGAGAGTTAGAGAGAGAATAATAATAGAGTCACTTTAAATTATAATAATAATAATAATATAATATAATAATGGTGCATTTTCGCCATAATCTAAATGAACGCAACTGCTAATTCTAATAATGAGCCAAAACCCTCTAAAAATAGAAGAAGAAAATAAACATTATATAAAAACTAAAGTAAATAATTATCTCGCTTTGTTCGTGAGTAGCCAATGATGGTACAAACATTTGGAAAACAAAAGTTGGCTGCTCGCGTGTTGCTCATTTCGAATTCGGTGTAACTCTAATTTGAATAAGAACATTATGGTTGAACGGCCGAACCAACCATTTCCTGAATCAACCACATTAACAGAACTTACGCGCTATAATTAGTTCTCATTTATTTTTACAATTACGTCAGTAATTACGGATGGTAATCGCAAATTACTGGTTGTTCGATCGGGTTTAATTAGGGCCAATGCGGCTATTCGCCAGGGCTTCTATTTATTACTTTACCCATAATAATGTCGTGACATTCAGCATATAGCACGTGCAGTTAGCAAGACCTCACTTTATATCTATATACAGGGTGGGTAAAAAAAAGTGACTCCTTAGGGGTAAACTGTCATATTAAAAAAAGTAAGGGGACCAGAGCTCCCAAACTTCATAGATGCTTACCTTAGCATGTTGTTCGTCTTAATTGAGAAGTTGTCGATATGTCCCCCTTCCTACTCAACGCAGGCCTCCAAACGTGGATGGACGCCACTGATCAATACACCTGTTTACATTTCGTTGAGACATCTTCTCCCAGCCGAGCAGAATTCTTTCGTGTAGTTCATATATGTCTCTTATATTGGTACCAGGGATGTAAACGTTGGACTTCAGGGTTTCCCAAACACCATAATCTAGTGGTGAAAGATCGGGGCTACTAGCTGGCAACATATTGGGTTCGATAAAATCCGGTGTTTCGTTCTGAAGGAATGTGACGGTTTGTCGTGCTCTGTGAGCAGGGCTCTATTTTGTTGGAAAGCATATCTTTCACTCTATCTAACTGATATTCGACGAATTAGTGGTGAAAGATATACTTTCCAACAAGATGGAGCCCCTGCTCACAGAGCACGACAAACTGTCACATTCCTTGAGAACGAAACACCGGATTTTATCGAACCCAATATGTGGCCGCCAATAGCTCCGATCTTTCATCACTAGATTATGATGTTTGGGAAGCCCTGAAGTCCAAAGTTTACATCCCTGGTACCAATATAGTAAGATACATAGATGAACTACGCGAAAGAATTCTGCTCGGCTGGGAGAAGGTGTCTCAACGATATGTAATCAGGTGTATTGATCAGTGGCGTCCACGTTTGGAGGCCTGCGTTGAGCAGGAAGTGGGGACACATCGAGCAGCTTCTCAATTAAGACGAACAACATGCTAAAGTAAGCATCTATGACATTTGGGAGCTCTAGTCCCCTTACTTTTTTTAATATGATAGTTTACCTCTAAGGAGTCACTTTTTTACCCACCCTGTGTATATATATATATATATACAGGGTGTCCGAAAATTATCTGTACAATTTTTGGCTGTTATTAAAAGTCAACCATGAAGTGTAGAAATTCCAGTGTTGTCCCATTTTACAGAGAATCTCATTAAGTTTTTTCTGATACCAAGTTTTGACAAGTTTTTTCTTTTTCAGATATTCATACACACCCCTCATCCTTAATGAATCCACAGGAGAAAGCACAGTCTGTTGAATGGTTTATCGAAACAAAATCAGATACACAAGTTCAACGAAGGTTTAGAACTAATTACAACAGAAACCCTCCATCAAGAGTAACCATACGAGCTTGGTATAAAAGGTTTAAGGAAACTGGAAGTGTAGAGCATAAGAAAGGAGCAGGGCGGCCTCGAACGTCTTTTGAAAATGTCGAGCGCATTCGAGAGGCTTTTGTTCGCAGTCCACGCAAGTCGACAAGAATTGCATCACGAGAATTACAGATACCTCGTTCGACAGTGCATGATGTCTTGCGTAAACGTTTGAAGTTGCATCCTTACAAGTTGCAAATCTTGCAACAGATTACGCAAGAAGATAAGGTCTCCCGTAAGGAATTTGTAATGACTCTGCTTGACAGAGTCGACCAGGACAATGCGTTCTTGGCAAGAATCATGTTTTCGGACGAGGCAACTTTTCATGTTTCAGGCAAGGTAAACAAACAAAATGTGCGCATATGGGGGTCACAAAATCCACATTGCATAGAAGAGCACATCAGAGACAGTCCTAAAGTTAATGTGTGGTGTGGCCTGTTACATGATCGCGTGATTGGACCATTTTTCTTCGGTGAATCAACAGTGACCTCCAATACCTACCTGGACATGTTGCAACACTTTGTCTATCCGCAATTGGAAGCACTGCATCCACGCATCATTTTTCAGCAAGATGGCGCACCGCCACATTGGGCCTTGATCGTCCGTAAGTCCCTGAATGAGACATTCCCAAACAGGTGGATTGGCCGTGGAGGTGCAATTCATTGGCCGGCTAGATCTCCCGACATCACACCCTGTGATTTCTTTCTTTGGGGATTCGTCAAAGATCTTGTGTACAATACGCGGGTGACAGACATTGATGATTTAAAAGCAAGAATCACAGCTGCTATTGAGCAAATTGATGTGGATATGCTGCAGCGTACATGGCAACATTTGGAATATCGATTGGATGTTTTGCGAATCACTGATGGTGCACATATCGAATGTTTGTAACAACGTTACTTTAATAATATAAACTTTTGAAAATACAGATTCTAAATAATCTTGTTTAAGAATTTTACGTGTGTTATCAAGAATTTTATTAAAATATGAAATTGTACAGATAATTTTCGGACACACTGGAATTTCTAAAAAACTTGTCAAAACTTGGTATCAGAAAAAACTTAATGAGATTCTCTGTAAAATAGGACAACACTGGAATTTCTACACTTCATGGTTGACTTTTAATAACAGCCAAAAATTGTACAGATAATTTTCGGACACCCGTATATATATATATATATACAGGTGGGCGGAAAGCAGCTCCCTAATTTAAATTACATATAAATTATGTATAAATTGTGATTGTATTGTTATATTGTTATGGTGTGTTCTCTAAAGTGGTACAATTGTAACGGTAATATTTTTTTCTCTAAAGTGTTCTCTTTGTGTTCTCTAAAGTGGTACAATTGTAACGTTCATTTTTTTTTTCATTTCAGATTGAAGGGTAACATGGCTGAGCTTTTAACACTGCAGGAGCGTGCCCAGTTGGCGGCACGGTACGAAGTTTGGCAATCTGTCGTTCGAGTTCAAAGATGGTGGCGGGCCATTCACGGACCACGTGCCCAAGTGGACCCGAAAACAATCAAGAACTGCCACTCGAAGCTCATGACCACGGGGTCTGTGGCAGATGTTCGAAGATGTGGTCGCCCTTCGACATCCAGGGCCCAGGAGACGGTGCAGGCAGTTCAGGAAATGTTCGCACGGAGTCCACGAAAGTCAACTCGCCAGGCAGCTCGGGAAAGTGGACTCTCCCGCTACTCAGTGCGAACTGTGCTGAAGAAGGAGCTGAACTGGCGTGCGTGGAAGCCGCATTACTGCCAATCTCCCTCGGACGAGGACTGCGACATTCGTATGGAGTTCGGGGAAATCATGCTGGCTTGGCATGAAGACTGGCCCCATCTCTTCCGCAACATCCTCTGGAGCGACGAGGCGGTGTTCCACGTCGGAGGCTTTGTCAACCGCCACAATTGCCACTACTGGGCAGGAGAGGATCCCATGGTTACCGCTGAAAAACGGCAGAATCGGTTCAGTGTAACGGTGTGGTGTGGTATGACCTCAGATCAGGTTGTGGGCCCGTTCCTTCTGCGCAACACCATGAATGCTGAGCGGTACCTTGCTATGTTGCGAAACGAGGTCTGGCCGGTTGTCAGCACATGGAGAACATCGACGATCTGATATTTATGCAAGATGGCGCCCCTCCGCACTTCGCTCTTGTTGTCCGTGAGTGGCTGGATGCCCACTTCCCTGGGCGTTGGATGAGTCGTCGTGGTCCACATCAATGGCCAGCCAGGAGCCCCGACTTGACACCGTGCGACTTCTTTCTTTGGGGTGGGTAAAGGAAGAAGTCTACCGCACCAAACCGAGGACATTGGAAGAACTGGAGGACCGAATTCGGGAAGTCATGTCCTCCATCCCGCCGGAGTTCCTGCTAAAGTCAGTGGACGCCATTCCTGGGCGGCTCCAGAAGCTGGTGGAAAGAGTTGGAGCCCACATTGAATTTTAGAGAAAACCTACCATGTATGCCTACCTTTTCATATTATTTCTTCTGAAATAAATGGATAATATACGTATTTTTTTACCAATCCAAAATAGGGAGCTACTTTCCGCCCACCCTGTACAAAATATCCACTGTTACTCGCCTCGGTGGTGTAGTGGTTAGCGTCGTTGACTACGAATCCATCGGCCCCGGGATCGAGACCCGGTGACGGCAGGCCGCGCGCAGCAACCCAGTTGTTCATCCTTCTACACAATAAAACAATTGGTTGGTAGACAAATGGGTAGCCTAGTGGTTAAGATGTTGGGCTGCTGGTGGGGCGTGGTTCGGATTCCACGTTAAACAGTAGGTGGAAAATGGAGTGACAAACGTGACCATCATAATGAACAATTTGGGCGGAAGCAAAATCAAGGTTATATATATATATATATATATATTATATACACACAGTGGTGTAGTGCTGCGGGAACGCGTGGGAACGGCGTTCCCTTACTTTTTTTGGTAGACGGAACGGCGTTCCCTCACTATTTCAAATAAATCCGAACTTACAAATCTCTAACGTCATGAAATTTTAATTCTCACCCCTAGAAGAAATATGAGAAAGAATCATTAACTGTTTCATTTCTTTTAGCTTCGACTGAGGCAATGCTAGCCTATAAAGATCTAATGAAACAGTCACCACGGCGTACCAGTTGTTAACTTTTTTTTTAGTTAATCATTCCAGTTGTTAGCTATTTTTATTGATCGTACTGGATGTCATATATCTAATGACACTGGAAATACTGCATCTTCAACCTTGGAATATATCCTAATATCCAGTGCATATGACCTCAAAATATCCCTGAAATTGGTCAGATTTCAAAAGATTTCCCGGGGGGCTTACAGTGCCCCCGGACCCCCAGCTGTATGGGCTCGCCGCGCTCGCCATTGTCCCCCCCGCATCTGAGTAACACTTTCAAAATGCGTTCCCTCACTTCTTTATTTAGCACTACACCACTGTGTATATATATATATATATATATATATATATATATATATATATATATATATAAAACCAAGGTCACAGTGAAAAAAGTTTTAATGATCTCTTTAAGTGCATATATTGAAGCACTTCTGAGTATTTAAATGGTTTTTTTTTACAACATTTAATTTTACAAAAGAATTTGCTGGCGACTGATGAGAACCCCGTAAAGCGCGAAACCATTTTCCGGTTGTTGTATTTAACGTTATCAGTCCTAACTGACGAAGTTCATGTTTCTGCATTTTATAAAATGAATGAGGTTTTGCTCAAGAAAATTGGTCATTATTTACGAAGATGGAAATCGTTCGTGAGCTTAAAAGTTTAACGTTTTATTATATACAAAAGAGACGTTTTATGCGTTCTCTTCAATGCAAATTCGTTCTGTACGTTTAATATCGTTCACAAACGACGTTAATGGTTCTGGCGTCATATTATGACGGCGAAGTTTGTTCCGTCGACTAACATGTTCAAGTTGTACATGATTGGTTGTTTATTGGCTCGTAAAATTGCAACATATACCGCACAGTGTCAACCATACCCCACTAGGGTGTGTCAATTTGGGAGGTGAAAATTAATTTTTGCCAATTCCTTCACTGAGGGGTTTTAAAAATATGTTTTTGGATTTGAAGAATTCAAATCTGCTATTATTTTTGTGATTGTTCAACACTTAGCTTGGTAAATCTACGTTTGATTAAAAAGCACATAAATTGCTCTTGGAAAACAACATTTATTAATTTTAGCTTCTCAAAATGTCAGGTAATGCTATAAAAATTTTAGTTTCTCTGCATAAAACATATCCTAGTAATCATAAAACATATCCTTGTAATCATAAAACAACATTAGAAAGTAATGACATCAGTAAAAAAAAATATTTAAACAACAAGTTTCATCAAGTCTTGCTTTGATTCGTTCTTGGACATCAGCCGCCGACTTGCTTCTTGGCCTCTGATATAGCCCTCACGTTTCTCATGTGTATACACCCTGCCTGCTGCCTCTGTGACTTGTTTCACACACCTCTCTATTGACTGAGCATGACAGGGCCACTGTGGAACTTGCATAGGCTTGTCAAAGAACTTCTTTACTTCCGCTGTAGTCAGTTTACATGTCAAAGGAGGTTCAAATACCCCGTCAGACCAGTCTGTCAGCTCCAACACGGAAGAAGCACTGGGGTTAATGGAAGGTGTCTTCCTGGGACGTACAGAAAGATCTCCAAGTGTGTCATCATCTCCACCCCTCATGTCAACAATCTTTTGGACACCAGCTCTCCTCTCCTCACTGTCATCTGAGCACAAGAGTGTCTGGATTATCATTTCGCTGAATGCATACCATGCTGAGCGCTTGATGGTTGGCAAAACAGCATCCACTACAGCCTTCTTTTGCAGCCTAACTAGCCGCAGCTGAAACAAGATGTGGCATGGGCCTTCCACCCAAGAGTGTTTTACTTTGATGTTGAACCAACAGGGGTAGTACACACCAACAATGTATTCCACTATCAGTCTTAAGTTGTTAGAAAATCTAGAAGAGGAAGAACCATTGTTGTCCCAAGGCGATATGATGACTAAGCTGATTGATGCAGCATGCTTGTATATATTAAGTTAAGGTGTATATATATCCATCTCATAATTGTAAGGTTAGTGAAAAATTAACTTAATTTAGAGCTAGCATTTTTGAGCTCTTGTGGCATCATTGTTTGGTCACACTGTTGGCATCATTTTGGGGCGCTGCGCGTTCTTTCTACTCGTTTGTGGGATGTCGTACGTACAGGGTGTGGTCTGTTAGAGAGCTCTCTTGCAATTCAGTTTGGTTGTTTAGATACAAGATTGTTGCATCGTGCAATAGTCCAGGTTGCGTTGTTGTTGCAAGGTTGAGAAAGAAGACCATAAATAGTACCCCTTTTGTTTATATTAAATTCATGTAACAAAGGTCTAAGGTAGGCCCGCATCGAGTCAGCAACCCTGAGGTAGGACCTAATAGGATCTCAAATCCGTAAGTTTTAATTTTAGCTTAACTTGGGCTGTAGGTAGCACTGGCCCTTTAGAATTTGGCCGTTCACGGCTCAGCTGGGATTTTGAACCCAACAAATAAATAAATTAACATAAGTTGTTGAGGGTTTTGCCTTTAAGGCCATGTTTTGAAACCCATATGCGACAAAGCCTGTTTGCTGTTGTCAACCACCTTGAATGGCTCACTGGACCAATTTCAAGAAGGGCCAGATCTGTGGGAAGTTCTCCTGTCCTTATGGCCTGTGTGATCCTATACCCGTACGCTTGATCAGTAGAGAGATCCTTTACGACATTGTCACTCAGTGAAGTAAGAGGCTCTCCAATTGAGAGTTTGGTGAATGAAGGATCAATTTCAAGTTCGGTTGCAGTGTCTAGCATCTTGCCAATGTTACCTGTCCACTTGTTGTTAGACAAGGTCTTCCCATCCAGTGCTGTGATCAAGTGTCGCAGGGGTAACTCGTTAGTATGGAGGGCACAAACCAACCAGATCAGCTTACGGCAAAGCTTGACCTCTACCCAATGCATGGAACCACCCTCCCAGCCAGTGTTAACATTTGTAGAATCACCTCCAATGGCCTGCAGGCTTTTATCAATGCCCTTCTTCTTCATGAAATCTACAAGATTATCAGCAATAACTTCAGCAGGTTTTTTTCTCGTTGAGCCTTTCTCAGGAGTGAAGTGGTAGAGATATCTTCCACCTGGCTCATTGCACACAGAATAATGCTCTTCTTTGATGATGCTGGGGAACTGACGATCTGAATTGTCTGCTTTCAGCATAACTTTAGTTGTATCTTGACGGCCGTCAAAGAAGATGCAGTCAATTTCACCCTTCTTACAAAGATCATCAAATTCCTGATCCAGGGATCTCATAACTTTTTCTTGGGCCCTCTTGACTTTATTGTGATCAACTACAAGTCTCTTGTCTTCTTCAGTGATCAAGCCAGCATCCATAAAGGCAGCAGTCGTGATGGCAGCTGTGGCACGCAGGCCAACACCATATCTGATGCTATGCATAGCAACATTAGGTATTTCTAATGTGTTGTACTCTGGCTTTTTATTGGAAGTTGAAGACGTGCTTGGTATTTCTAATGTCACTTCATAACTTCCATCCTTTCCATCTTGAGCATCAGCTATTTGTTCTTCATTTTCATCATCAGAGAAAATTATTTCATTTGATGGCACTGAAACATCCTGCTTACTTGTCTGCTTATATTCAGCAAGCCTTCTTCTTTCGTCTTCTTGCCGCTTCTGCTTTTTGACTTGTCTGTTGTGCTCAGGTTGATCTGGCAAGCCAATCTGATGTGGTCCAATAGAACCAGACTTGTCTCTCTGACCTTTAATGAAAGCAAGTTCCTTCACAGGGATCTTCATCTCCCTAGGGCATGTACAGTTAATGTGAGCAAGGCAGCCAAATTCAGAGAGAACAATTTTACACTTGCAACTGAGGATGTCAAAAAGCTTGTCAAGTTTTGCAATGAAAGCCTCTTTGACATGTAGCTTTCCTCTCCCAAGAGATATGTTTTTGGCCTGCTCCCAGCTCTCTTGGATCTTGTTTAAGATTGTGACTCGTGAATTTACAACGGGGGCTACAAAATAACTGTTTGCTCGTTCCCACTTTTCAAGCACTTTAGGGTAAATGTCCTTTGCAAGACTGGCTGCTGGGTAGTTTCTCACATCCTCACCACTTTGTTCTCTTAGCAGTAGCCCATATTTCAGAACGTCTCGCAGAGTTGGGAGTTCAGAGGGCAACAACTCTCTACCAGTTCCAATTAGGTTGCTCATATGTGTGAATGTCCCCAGTCTTGTCCTCCTTTTAGAAGCCATTGTAGGTCAATTCCCACTGGTTAGGATGGTAGCACTGACGGACAAGTAATCTTCAGCACACTGATGAATATGTTTCAACCTGTGAAATAAGCAAAAACAGCAGTGCATTATATATACACAGCATATATAATTATTAATATAATAATTATTATATAATTCCAAAAAAAAGTCAAAAAAGTCACTATTTTTATGTAGCTTCTTACCAAACAAAACTAAATTATATTAAATTAACAAAAATATCTTTAGAATTCCTAAGTCATGCT